>CANTUT010000338.1:45000-375397 GCA_947687605.1 Reutealis trisperma | reverse complement strand
TCTCTCTCAACAACAACAACGGAGGAGGAGGAAAAGAGAGAGATCTCTCTCTTTTCCTCCTCCTCCGTTGTTGTATATCAATTATGTATTCTTATCTTTCTCTTATATATATATATATATATATATATAAATATATATATATATATATATATATTTATATATATATATATATATATATATATATATATATATATATAAATATATATATATATATATATATATATATATATATATATATATATATATATATATATATATATATATATATATATATATATATATAAGAGAAAGATAAGAATACATAATTGATATACAACAAACTCTAACTATACAAATGATGTATATATCTCATAACAATATTGACCACTCTTCACACAGCTAATGGATTCAATCAATTGTCTAAATCACGAGAGTAGAAATAGGTGTGGTTAGGTAAGAGAGGATTTTGCATATCCTAGGAAGAGTTATCTTTAATCTCCATCTTATATTGATCACTCAATCAAGACATATATTGACCACAAGTGAAGTATTATTTAAAATCAAAATCCTAAGCTTTCTCACGATTGTTAACATCTTTTATTTTCATTAGTTGTTACTTATTCATTTAGTTTTGTTAGTTAATTTCTTGAACTAAATCAATCTAAATTTTTTTTAGTCTAAATAATAGAACAACTTTTAATTTTGGTACTCAAACTTGCTTCATGGGATTTACTTATTTAAAACTTGGTAGCTACAATTGAACCATGCACTTGTAGTGAGAATAGACTTCATCAGTTTCCTGTTTCAGCTAGATCTCCTTTAAGGTAAAGTAGAAGTGGTATTTATGTTGTTTCTGACCTTGGGGATTGAATTGAATGGCCTATATGGCTGCTTGTGATTGAAGGATCTTGGTCGCATCATTTTATAACTAGACAAGGTAATGATGTACTTGCACTATAGGATATTGGCTGTGGATATTTATGGTGAGATGACTTAAATCTCATTTCTTAAAGGTGGCAAGAATTGTGTATATGAGAAGTTTGGAAGGAGATATTAGGATGAGCTCTCCTTGTAAGATGAGTGGTTTCATATGTGAGTGATATAAAGCATTGCCAAAGTGAGGTATTTGTTGCCTAGGATGACTAATAAGATAAGGTGCAAAGTGGCCTGTCCATGGGGCCTTAGACCTGATTGTTGTTGATAGCTTGGATTTGGTAGTTTTGGTGGTGTGAGGCATGTTATTTGAAGCATTTAGACTTGTCTTCAGCTTAATTAGAATGATCCATCCTAATGTAGCTAGTTTTAGTCCTTATTAGTGTCTTTTCATTGTATAAATTAAGAAGATGAATACATGAGTATTTTTATTAATAATAAATAAGCGCATATATACATATGGACTACATTGCAAAATATTTTGCCTTTTATTACCAATTTTGGAAGCATGACTTGGCTAATGTAATAATATTAAATGGAGCAAATATGGGGTAATAAACATGTTTATTCCATGGGCTAGTTTAGTCTAGGTTATGTTTGGGCTAGGACTTGTCGGCTAATATATTTTTATATTAAGCCCAAGCCTAGTCCAATCCAATTGATCGAGCCTAAATTTTTATTTAGGCTTGAACTCATTTAAAATATGTATTCCTAGATTTGACCCAACTCAACTCACAATTCTAATAAGTTTTTCCTTAAATAAAGAAACATTGACAAATTAAAAAAAATGACATATTAAATTCACATTTTAGCGAAAAATATTTTAAAATATAAATATATTTTAACATAATTTGATAAAATTATTCAAGCGGTCATATATATATGAATTCAAAGAAAGATGGGAAGAATTCTGCTAATAGGTCAAATAAATCAATCTTTAGTTGAAAGGAGTCTAAAAAGAAAGGCAAAAATTTCCTCCTTGTAATATTTGTCAAAGAAGAAATTTCCAAGCAAAAGATTATTGTTTAAGGGTAAGCAAATTACATAGTCCAAAATTTGCAAGAAAATGGGTCACATTGAGAAAAATTACAAATTTAAGCAGGATCAGGCTAAACCAAACCTTCTCAGCAAGTGAATTACACATAATAAAACAAGACGAGGAACCCAATGATAGCTTATTCTTTGTGTTCTAAAGTTCATAAATAACTAAGAAACTAGGATTTTTGATGGTGATTATGCAAGTTACATGTTATTGGATGAAGATTTGTTCAGTCAGCCAGATAAAAATGTCAAGACTAAGCTGACTGCTCACCTATTTGAGGCAAGTCTATTGCCCAAGAGTCATGTTTATTGCTCGAGGCTAGCCATCACTTGCCATCTAAGGCAAGCTGTCACACCATCTGAGGCTATTCGTCGCTAGCTACCGAAGGTAAGTTTCTTTCCCTTTTCTTTATTTTATTTATTGTTTTCCTCCTTGGGATTTATGTCCTAAGGTTCTTTGTCTAATTCTTGATTCACTAAGGTAATTAATTAGAATCTAACTTAATTCGCTCCATTGGGTAATCAATGGGTTAAATAAATCAATTCAACCCTCTTTTAATCAATTAATCAAAACATGATAAAATGGCTAAGCTAAATTAACCCCTTCATAAGAAGGGAGAAATGCATGGATTTTGATTATCATTCAAAGGGATATGCAGGCATGCTTAGTTCAAGCATCGAATCCAATTAAAACTAAATAACTCTCCCTCATCTATCACCTTCTTCACTTGCTTTTATTTTGTTTTCTTTCGCTTCATCATTAGGCTTTGTTTGGGGAATGTGTAAATTTCTTGAACCTATAAGGGCTAAAGAAGGTACCACATAAGTTTGAGATTTTATTGTAATATTAACTTTCTTTTTATTTCAAACCTAAATTGGGTATTTACTTTATTATTGAATGGATGAGTTGAATGATCCTGCATATTACAAACTGCTCATGCATCTTAAATTGTTCATGAAATATATTTTAAGTTACTCTTATATTAAACCGCCAAACTTATCTCATTAAAATAAACTAAAAATCTAGTCCTCGATCCTCTTTGGTTTCAAGGCTAGTGATCTTTTTCTTTGGGTAATAATTAGAGTCAATATAGTTTTTTCCTTATATTTTCCCAAATAAAAATATATTAAGGTGGCAACTCTAAGAAACAATTTTTAAATCTATCAAAGATAAGCCCGAAGGGTTTTTTGTGAGTTTTTCCAAAATGAGCATTTCGATATATGGCTAGGCACATTGTTGCTCTAGTGTGACTAGTACCCAAACCAAGCCACCTTTATCCTTTCATGTAATGAATCTAGATCCTGACTTTAGGTTGTATGTACCATAATCAAAATCTTATTCTTTGCATTCTTATGAAATAGTTTCCCTATGCATATCATGCATCCATATTGTATAACAAAACATGCATTCATCTGAAGTCTAGGTCAAACCTTGAACTGAAGAAGAGTTAAACATTCTTACCTCTATTCCAATACCCCTTCCATAAACACTCTCACATATACCCCATCACCCTATCCAATAACCTTTAAACCATTACCCTGAACCTCGGACCTAAACACCATTATCACTTTATTTTAACACTTAACCCAAGCATTTTCACCCCTAAACCATAGACACTCTCACCTCTATCTGAACACCTTCACTCTTAAACCTTAAACACACTCATTTCTATCCTAATATCCTTTGCCCTCACGAACCTAAAATCATCACCTTGATCTTTAATCTTATACACCTCACCCTAGTCTTTATCTTAAATACTATTACCTTAACCACATACCTTAAACATCTTGCCCTAGCCTTACCCTAAACACCAAACACTTGAACCTTACACCTCAAATGTAAACCTAAACCTCCTTAAACCTTTGGACCTTAAGCCATAAACCCGTAACCCTAAAATCCATATCTAACTATAAAAACCTTGCTACCCAGCCATAAGCCTAACCTATAACCCTGATTCATTTAAAAAAAAAAAGACATCTTAAGTTCTCCATACCAAAACCATTATCTTGATCCTACCTTTTATTCAAAATCAGGCCCACTATCCTTAAGCCCAGTGCTCGTGGCCTATTACCTTTAAAACCAGCATATTACTTTTAAACTTAATAACTTTGGCCTAAGACGCTACCTCAAACCCAATACCCTTGATGCTATCTAAACTTAAAAAATTTGCCCTATTAAACCTTAAGCCTAAAAAATGGTTGGCCTATGACATAATAGGGAAGCATTTTTCTTTAGAATCTACATGCCTATACCTTCATCACCTTTTATGTTCCATACCTGTCACTTTTCTTATTGCTTTGATTTGAAGGTATCAATGGCCAACCAGCTTGACATGGCTTCCTTGACTACACTTGTGACCAGACTCCTTAAGATGCAAGAAGAGCATTTCCAAGCTATCCTAGTTGCTCAACAAGCCTAATTTGAAGAATAAAGGCAACTCATCATTGAAGAAGTTTGAGATATGATTAACCAAACCATCCTTAACTAAATTGATCTAAATGCAACCCTGAACCAAACCAACCTTAGCTCTAGTGTGAACCAAGTCGACTCATATCTAAACTAAAGTAGGGAAGTTTTCTTTTATCTATATGTTAGAATGCTTATGGAGAAACTTGAAGCTATGGAGAAAATCATCAAATCCCTAAAGCACAGTAGTTACCTTATTGATATGGATAGTTGGACCTTGTTCCTTGATGCTAAGCTTCCTCATAAATTCAAAATGCTTGAACTAGAAAGATTTGATGGAATCACATGCCCCAAGACCCATCTAAAGATATATATGGGGGCAATAAAACTTTTAGGAGTTAGCGATGAGCTCCTTGCTCAACTATTAAAATAATCACTAACCAGTGCTAATAGGAGATGGTTCATTTCACTAGACAAGAGCCAGAAAAGGACGTGGAATGATATTTGTCATGCCTTTGTCAAGCAGTATCATTACAATGGTGCAATGGATGTCACTAGGCGTGACTTAGGAATTGCCAAGCAGCTTCCAAAGTAGTCATTCTCCATGTTTCTTACAAGGTGGAGAGCTAAAGCTGCTCAAATGATAAATAGACAAATAGAGTAAGAACAAATGGACATCCTTATCAAAAACCTACTTCTGACCTACTGAGTCCACTTGCTAACCCAATACCTACCCACTTTCAAAGTTTTAGTTGTAATTACCTCAAGATTTAAGATTGCATCCAAAATGCATAATTTCAACTTGAATTCCCCACCACCAATCTAAACAGTAATGAAGAACTTAAGCCCAATTTAACCCATTTTACCTCAGCCGTAAGTGGCATGATATGGAAGAGCTCAACTTCAGCTAATATGACTTATCTGAGATTGAATTTTGAGTTAGAGTCCAAATCTCAAAGTTTGAGTATAAATTTGAGTCTAAGTTTATCATCTTATTTTCTTTTTCATGTATTTTTCATCGATTATGTCAATCCCTTTTTGTTATCTTGTAATAAAAATTTCCATTGTAATGAAACGTCCATATTTTTTTAGTTATTTGTGCACTTGTCTATCTTATTTTGAACATGGATGAGCTTTGATAAAAAAAAAAAAAGAAAAAGAAAGAAAGGAAAAAAAAGAGAAAAAAAATGAAAGGAAAAAAGAAAGAAAGGAAAAAAAAAAGAAAGAGAAAAGAGAAATGAATAGTTAATTAAATCCACTATGGCTTGCACATGTTACATTTAAGGTGCCATCAATAATCGCTTTGCCAGCTCCTAACCAAAGAAGGTCATGAAATAGATCTCTCATCAAACAGTTAAAGTATATAAAAAAAAATAATTCAATGTATTCCCATTGCACTTTGGGTAATCAAATGATACACTTCAACAATGGGCAATAAGTTTGCCAAATCCAAAATTCAAAGGTTAGAGCTCCTTAAAGTGAAGAAAGTAGCAAATCATAGTGGAATGTTTTATCCCAAATTTCATTACTTCAAGCTTGCTAAGTTGAAAACCCAAAAGGGCAACTTAGGCAAAAGTTATAGCTAAGAGAGAAAGCTCATGCTAGTCATCTTCCTTTGTGTCCAAAGTTTTCAATCAATCTATGTCTTCTCATGTATTCCAAAATTATCCTTCCTTATTAGAGGCTCATTCTGTAAAGTGATATTATCTTCTACGCCCTTTTCTCACAGTGGGGGCATATCATTTTAGGTTGTCATAATTTTTTCTTGTCAATCTAACATGTCACTTAGTTCAAAGATCTAATGCATAATCTCTCACATTGCTTGCCTATCCATCATGTCCCTATCTTTCATTAGGAACATAATTCCTGAGTTGTCTTTTCTCACTAGTCCTTTAGCCACTCCTTAGGGCATGTTCTTTCAGTCAGTATGTCATCTATGTTTAAGCTAATAGAGTGTCACCTTAAATGTCTCTTGAATCTTAAAATGGCAAGATTAACTTGGCTCTTCTTTTCCATGAATCATGCTATAAATAGCAAAGTCATACAATATCCCCGATACTTTTTAGAATTTCCAACTCACTTTTGAACCATTCCTAAACTTCATAATGTACCATCCCAAGCCTCATTAACAAAATCATACCATCTTTTTAGGCTCCAGCCTTATACCATCCTTTTAAGCTCAAGCTTTATACCATCCTTTTTTCTTTGGAAAACCAAAGTCAAGGCATATTCTTCTAAAGCCTATAATCCTCAAGTTGATTAAAGAGGGCCTGAACCAGTCAAAGCCCATCCCATGCCTTTTTAGCAACATCCCATTATCCTTGAAATGATCAAGCCTCCTTCGCAAGACACATGACCCCTGAGATCAAAGTCTCTCAAAGTTATGCAACCATTTCAAAAGGGCAAACCTTCACCCATGAGCCTACGACCTAAACGTTTAGCACCATAACTGAGCTAAAGCTAACCATCCAAATCACCTTTATGGAAAAATCCTAGGCTAACAAACTATCCTTAAAGCCCAAAAGCCCAAACTAATAAGCCTTGACCATGAAGCTCACTGCCAAAAACCTTCATCATGAAGCCTATTCCTAAAATCCTTCATTATGAAGCCTAAACCAAGAAGCCTTCACCATGAAGTCTAAATAAAAAAGCCTAAGCCTGAAAGCTTTCACCATGAAGCCTTCTCTCAAAAAGTTTTCATTTATGAAGCCTATGATCTCCCTTGAGCCTTCCCAAGTTAGTTTCCTAGCCAAACCTTTCCTCTAAGCCAGACTTAGCCTCCTTCTTTGACATTTTACAAAATCTAGCATCCTGATAAAAGAATATGACCGAGCCTTCCCAAGCTGGTTAACTATCCTGGCTTTTCCTCTAAGTTAGACTTAGCATCTCGCTTTGACCTCTTACAGAGCTTGGCTTTCTAGCCTAGTCCTAAGGAAAAATCTGACCAAGTATTTCAAATGAACTCGTTAAAGGCCATAACCTGATTGAGCCTAAGGCAAAACTTAACCAAGCCTTCTAAATGAACTCCTTAAAGGTCATAACTTGACTAAGCCAAAGTGCCAGAACTAACCAAGCCTTCCATATGAATTTCCCTAAGGATAAGCCTAACAAATTGACCTTCCTTCCAACCTAATCTTCTCTAAAGACCTGATCTTCTTGATTAAGCTCTCCAATCCAGCCTTAAACCAAATCTTCTACAAAGTCAGACCTATCTAAGTCTTTCAAACTAACTAGCCCGATCTTTTCCAAGGTCACACCTTGCTTGACCTCCCTGAATGACCCTTTGTAGGCCGATCTAATAGCCATTATCCAATCGACCTCGTACTTGATATGCCCTTTTCATCTCTAGTTAGCAGATGAACCAAAGATCAAATAACCAAGCTACCTTGTAAAGTGGGGGCATCTTTCTCTAAAAAAAACATCACTGTCCTACCAAATTGACCCTTTATAAGTTCAAAGCATCTAATCATTGTATAGTAAAATGCATTTCACATTAGAATAGGTTGTCAATTAGACTTTTGAATCAAAATAGATCACTACTTTACCGATTCCTACCAGATAGGATTGTCATCATTCCTACTAAACAGGGTCAAATTATTTCCTATCATATAGGATCACCATTTTATCAATTTCTATTAGATAGATCATCTTCTTTCCTACCAAATAGGATCCTTATTCCTATCATACAGGATCACCACTTTATCGATTCCTACCAAATAAGGCTACTTTCTTTCCTACCAGACAGGATTGCTACTTTGCTAATTCATACTAGACATGGTTGCCTTCTTTCTTATCAGACAAGATCACTATTTTATCGATTCCTACCAAATAGGGTCACTTTCTTTCCTATAAGAAAGAAGGTAACCATATCTAGATCATTATTTTATCGATTCCTGCTAGATTCTTTCCTATAAGATAGGATCATTATTCCTACTAGATAAGATCACCACTTTGTCAATTCTTATCAGATAGGATCACCTTTTTTCCTACCAGACAGGATCATCATTCCTACTAGATAGGATCATCACTTTGTCAATTCTTACAAGATAGGGTTGCCTTCTTTCCTAACAGATAAGATCACAATCATTCCTACTAGATAATATCACCACTTTGTCTATTCCTACTAGATAGGGTCACCTTCTTTCCTATAAGATAGGATAGTCATAGATAGGATCATCATTTCTACTAGATAGGAATATCATTTTTAACTCCTACCAGTAAGGACAACTACCAAAATGCTACCAGTCATAAGATCTCCTAAATATGCTAGAGGCATCTTCCTTAAAATTCAACTACAGCTTTCACCCAAATGTCTAAACTCTGACTTAGACATTAATTTGGTTCTTTTTACCATCCCTCATCCTCAGGTTCACTATCATTAGAATCGCCTTTTAGTTAAGACAATTCTGATGAGGAGGTAGTTGTGAACCCTCAATTTGCACTCTCCAGTATACATTTAATCCTTAGAAGCACTTAAGCTCAGTAAACAAATTTTTAAATGCCAAAAACTCTTAAAAATAGGAAAACTGAGAAAATCAAAACATGTCTTTTTTACATTTGAACCTCGTTAAATCATCCAGGATTGAGTAATGAATACAATGCAATTGGAGTATTGAAAAACGAACAAGAAATGAGCAAGAATGGGTAGAAAAAGGCAAAACAAGGCTGGCTAATGCATAACCTTCTACAACAATGCACAAACCTGTGCGGTAGTCACACAACCCTCTATGGTAGCCACACAGCCCTCTGCAGTGCCATAGAGCTCTGTGTGGCAACTCTTGCAAATTTCATTATTTTATGCAATCCCATATCAGAACTTCAGTGTTTTCCTCCTCTAATCTTCTCTCTATATATAGATGACCTCTTCACACTCTAAGGCATCAATTTTCAAAGCTTGAAAGCCTTTGCATCACAAAAATCACTCTAGTTCTAAAGCTTTCTTTCTTTTTTTTTTTTTTTTTTTTACTTTGCATTTGCTCCTTGCTTCACAAAGTGAGTTGTACAGTTTCTCCTTAATTCCTACCCAGCAAGTCAAAGGCTTTCTGTTTACCTATTTGAGGCAAGTCTATTGCCCAAGTCTCATGTTTATCGTCCGAGGCTAGTAATCGCCTGCCATCTGAGGTAAGCTGTCACATAATCTAAGGCTATTCTTTGCCCATTTTTTGAGGCTATTCGTTGCTAGCCATTAGAGGTAAGTTTCTTTCCCTTTTCTTTATTTTGTTTATTATTTCCCTTTTTGGGATTTGTGTTCTAAGGCTTCTTGCCTAATTCTTAATTCGCTAAAGTAGTTAATTAAAATTTGACTTAATTAGCTCTATTTAGTAATCAATTGGTTAAATTAATAAACTCAACCCTTTTTTAATCGATCAATCTAAACATGATAAAATGGCTAGGCTAAACTATCCCCTTCGTAAAGGGAGAACTGTATGGGTTCTGATTCTTATTCAAAGAGATACGTAGGCATGCTTAGTTTAAGCATTGAATCTAATTAAAACTAACCAACTCTCCCCCATCTATAATATTCTTCACTTACTTTTATTTTGTTTTCTTTCACTTTGTTATTAGGCTTAGCTTGAAGAATGTGTGACTTCCTTATAACCTATAAAGGCTAGAGGAGCTATCCCCTAAGTTTGAGATTTTATTGTAATATTATCTTTTTTTTATTTTAAACATGAATTGGGTATTTACTTTATTATTGAATGTGTGAGTTGAATGATCATGCATATTACAAACTACTCATGCATCTTAAATTATCCATGAAATATATTTTAAGTTACTCTTATATTAAATGGCCAAACTTATCTTGTTAAAATAAACCAAAAACCTAGTCTCTAAATTGTCTTTAGTTTTAAGGCTAGTGATCTTATTCCTTTGGGTAATAATTAGAGTCAATATGGGTTTTTTCTTATATTTTTCCAAATAAAAATAAATTAAGATGGCAAATTTAAGAAACAATTTTCAAATCTATCAAAGATAAGCTCGAGGGCTTCCTTGTGAGTTCTTTCCTAAATGAGCATTTTGATTCCTTTAGTGGATCAGATCGGTGCTCGGGCAAGCCCTTACACTCTTACCTCTAACTTTTGCCTAAACTACCCTTTCGGGTTTTCAATTTTCTAAGTTTGAATTAATGAAATTTGGAAGAAGGCATTCCACCATGATTTGAGTTGCTGCTTATATTGAAGGGCTCTAACCCTTGAATTTTAGGTTTGATGAAGGCCTCCTTTAAATTTGTTGCCCATTGTTGAGGTGTATCATTTGATTACCTAGAACGTGATGGGTAATTACATTAAATTGCTTTTTGCACTTCAACTATTTAATGAGAAGTCCATTACTTGAACTTCTTTGATTAGGAGCCAGTGAAGTGATTTCTGATTTATAAGAACAGAAGCACCTTAATTGTGATCTATACTAATTGGGGTGGATTTAATTGACTGTTTGTTCATCTCTCTTTCATCTCTTTTTTTTTTTCCCTTTTTTTTTGTTTTTCTCTTTCTTTTTTAATTCATCCATGTTGGATTAAAGCAAGAAAGATAAGAAAATACGTGCATGGATAATGAAAATGAAATGTGGATGTTTTATTATAAAGAAAATTTTATTACAAAATAATGAAAATGGACCAATATGATTAATAAAAATTCATGAAAAATAAAAATAAAAGGATAAACTCTTACTCGGACTTAGACTCAAACTTTGAAATTTGGACTCATACTCAAACTTAGATTTGGAATTTAACCTCAGAAAGGTCGGATTAGCTAGGCTTGAACTCCTTTATTTTATGCCACTCAAAGCTAAGCTAAAGTCTTGGGTTTTGCTTTAGGGGGATGATGTCATCACTATTAATTGGATCTTAGATTTTATGTTTCAAAGCTTTGCGTGCATTAGTTTTGTGCCTACTCCTTAATGATTTTCATAGTACTCATTAGAGTGGTAGTTTTTAGGTAAGGGATTAGGAGGGACCAATGGTTCTAGGGGTTTCACAATTTTTGCTTCCAAAGTCTTCTTATAAACCACTGCTAATGGCACCCCAAATCTGTGAAAGGCCTTTGTTATAATCTCAAGGGTTGCCTACTGGTTACAGTAGTTGCCACTATACTCTCCCACTCGACATCAGTAAGGGGAGTGTAGGTGTCCATATCTTTCCATTTGGTAGAGGCAAAAAGAGTGTAAGTATTTTTCTTCTTGTACTTTTTTTCCATTATAGGGGTTTGTTCTAGTGCATTGACATAGCATTTCAAAGGTTTCTTGATATCAAAAGAGGTGGTGTCTTCCTTACCTTGAAAAGGATTCAAAAAAAAAAAAAAAAGAAAAGGTTAGTGTTTAAGACTGATGGCATAGCTGAGGCCAAAATGGCATTATTGTTCGAGATTGATGATGTCAAATTATTGCTCATGTCAATGGTAGGTGCAACATTAATGGGTTTAGCTTGGTTCAACATTCCCTTTACTTCATCAATAATGAGTTGGCATTGGAGATTCAATGCACTAGTGAAAGTAGTAGTAAGATGGATTAGGGTATTATTGAAACTGGTTTATTGACTAGTTAAAGCCTAGTCAAAATTGGCTTGTTAAGCATCTAAGGCTAAGATAAGATTACCATGAAGGTTCTCCTCTAGCCTCCTATATAGGTTGTTTAGGACTTCCATGTTAATCAAGCTTGCTATTGGTACCTTGAAAACCAAATCAAAGAACAAGGTAAGTGATTGGGAAAAAAACAAGAATATGGGCATGCAAAATTTGAAGGAAAAAGATTCCTTTTGATGTTGTGAGCTAATTGCATTTGGGCTTTTGATGATTTCCTAAAGTTGAATAGGTTAAGGTCTCAAGCTTAAGGTATCGTGTTAGGCCAAAGGTATTGGGCTTATGGTAGTGTGTTAGGCCAAAGATATTGGGCTTAGGATAGTGTCTTAGGTTTTGATGATTTAAGTATAGGCTATAGGCATTTGCCGATCTGGGGGTAACAGGTTGGTTTTGAAGGTAATAGGCTAAGGATGTTGGGTAATAGGTTTGATTTTAAATAAGAGGTAGGATCTAGGTAATGGTATTGGTATTGGGGTCCTAAGGTGTCTAGGTTTTCTAGATAAGGGTAGGAATATGGGTTAGGCTTATGGTAAGGTGGTAGGGTTTAAGTAAGAGAACTTGAGTTTTAAGGTTGGATAAGGGCTTTACAGTCCATTTGGTAGGCAGATTCATAAGCTATAAGATTAGTTAAAATGACAGGATTAATTAAGCCATAAGATAAATAAACCTAAACCTTATTTGGTAAATAAATATTAATTCATGAGATTAAATAATCCTACTTTTACAACTCCTTGTTTGGTAACATAGACTTGTGAATAGGATTAATTAAAAAAATATTTCAATTACTTAAATACCCTTTAAAACTTATATATATATATATATATATATATATATATATATATATATATATATATATATATATATATATATATATATATATATATATATATATATATATATATATATATATATATATATATATATATATATAATCAAGTTTCCTTTTTTTTTTTTTTTTTTTTTTTTTGTCTTCCATAAGAAAGAAAAGGACATCTCTCTTCTTCATAGAAAAATAAAAAAAATAAAATAAAAATAAAGAGCAAAAAAAAAAAAATGATGAATGATTACATTTCAATTGAAGGAGGAGAAGGATTATGTAGAAATAAAATATAAAATGGAGGCTATTTTTGAGATAAAAAATAAAGAGTAAGGTTATTTTAGGTATAGAAATTTCATGGAGAATGAGATTAGTAATCCCACAGGAATGGGATTAGTAATCCCATAGGAATGGGATCACTAAAGATAGGGGGGGTGTAGGTATTAGCTAAGACTGATCTCATGGGTTTAGTAAGCCCTTGGAATTAGTAAGCCCAACTTAAAACTTTGTATCAAACAAGGTGTTATTTACTAATACCTTGGCTTAACAATCCAATCCTTTGTATCAAATGAACTGTTGGGGTTGTGTGTTTATGGTTTAAGGTTCAAAAATTGAAGGTGGTTGTTCATATTCAAGAGGAAGGCTTGATGAGGTGTAAGGTTCAAGTAGTTGGTATTTAAGGTAAGTTTAGGGCCAGCTGTTTAAATCCAAAGGCAATGGTAATAAGGTTTAGATTTAGAGCTAGGGTAATGGAGTCTAGGTTAAAGGCTAGGATAATAGGGCAATGGTTTTTTGGTAAAATGTTTAGTGAGATGGTTTAAGGTTTATAGAGGAGAAGGTGATTGGGATAGGGGTAACAGTGTTTAGTGTTTAGGAGTGAAGGTGTTTGGATGGGATAGAGGTGAGAGTTTGACCCTTATTTGGTTCAAGATATGACCTAGAATTAAGATGAATGCAGGTTTTGTTATACAGTATGGATGCATGATGTGTATGGGGAAAACATTTCATATGGATGCAAAGGTGGAATGCTTTGATCATGGTATATACAACTTAAGGTTAAGATCTAAGTTCATTATATTAAAAGGTAAGCATGGCTTTGATAGGGTACTTGTCACAGTAAAGTAGTGATATACCTAACTATATATGAGTTAAGGAGCTTTGTGTGGGTCCAACAGTACATGCATGCTTGTTACACCTTCAAAAGAATTGAAGGATTCATCGCGAGATGGATGATTTTGTTATTAGCAAATAGACCCAAGGAAGATTACCCATTTGATGCTACTCACTATCCATTTGCTTTCCTAAAACTAGGTTTAAAGGCAAAGAGCCTATGCACATGATGCATGAAAGTCATTTTTGCATTTAAAATGCCAAATTTTGATTTAAACCAATTAGTAGTCCTCTTATTTCCTTTATTAAAAAGAAGGTGTCTCTAGTGGATTTGCCAGTTGTAAGGCCTTGCCTGAGCACCAATCTAATATGCTAAGTGGGATCAAAATGGTTATTTGGATTTGAACTCACGATGGAACCTTCAGGTTCAGATTGGTTGATTTTGAAGAGTCACCACCTTAATTTTATTTTTTATTAGGAAAAAGTAAAGATAATCCAATGAATCCAATTTTATCCCAATAGGAAAAAATTTCACTAGTCCTCGATTATCAAAAGAGATTCGGGGACTAGGTTTTTAGTTTATTTAGAAAATGATTAGTTTGGCAATTTAATACAAAATGACTAGAATTGATTTCATGAATAATTTATATAATGCATGAACAATTTAATTAATGCATGACATTCATTCATTCAACGATATAGTAATTAAAGGAACAAGAAAGTAAAAGGAAAATATTAAATTTATAATGAAAACCCAAAATAGGGGATATTTCCTCTAACTCTTGTAGATTCTAGAAAAGTCACACATTCCTCAAAATAATCCTAGTAAAATCAGTGTAATGAATAGGAAGAAATTAAATTAATGAAGAGGATGATGAGGGAGAAGTTTCATTTTAATTGGATTCCATGCTTGATGAGTCAAGCATGCCTGTGTATCCCTTCAAATGGGAATTAGTACTGATGTGAACCTCAGGCGACCTACCTTGAGACCTAACAACAATATGCTTGGAAATGACTCTTAGGAAAGCCAAATCAGATTTGAAATTAGAAACCTTGACATAAAACCAACTTATGGTTAGGCAGTTTAGTATAATTTGATTTGAACACTATAAATGTATGAACTTTTGATAAGTTCGAACAAAGATTCAAATAAGAATTAAACTTGAGAGAAAAATGAAAGGAATTTTATTATTAAATAACTCTAATTACCTAAATACTTAGCAAAACTGGAGTTTATATAGGCACTAAAGACTATTCTAGACTTCTAAATTAAGCTAGGAATTCTTCCTAATCGAGGAATTCAATAGGAATCCTTCCTAGATAAGAAAAATAAACTTTTGCAATATAAAATAAACTAAAATTTGGATTAGGCCTTAAATTAATACAAAATAGGTCCAAAACTAATAAAAACATGAAAATAAACTTATCCAAATAAGTTTTGGGCTTAATATATAACATAGGCAGCCCAAAGTACATAAACTAACTTAATTAAATTAAATTCGAGCTTAATAAATATGAAATTGCATAGTCTTTCTCAAACATCCATTCAAATTCCTTATAATGATCTTGTATGAATAAAATCTATCTAAAAGTTTTCTTGGATCATATCATTCCCTCCTTGTTAGAGAAAACTCGACCTCAAGTTTTGAAGTGATGAAGTAGAAGAATCAATAATCAAATCTTCCATCTTTTGTTATGGGTGGTGTGGAATAAATGAAGTGCTTGAAAGATCTGAAATTTGCTTAGAGAAACAACAAAGAAATTATTAGGAATCACATTATCCATGTTTGGAATAGGAAATAACTAAGAAGCAATTTCTTGGTCAATAAGAACAAAATCAATCTCTTTTTCTTCTTCAACTTCTTGTACTTCTAATTGAATCATAACTTCTTCTTCCTTTATGATTTCTTGATGAGTATAAAGTGTTGGAATTTCTTTGTGATCAACAAATTTGTTAACCTTTATACATAGCAAAGAATCTTCATCAGTAACCGTGAGGCCTCGCTCGAGCACCGGTCTGGTCTGCCGAGAAATCAAAATGCTCTTCGGGAGAAACTCCATGATTAGAACTTGCTATGAGTTCAGAAAATTAATTTTTTGTAATTTGAAAGTTGAAAAAATGAGTCGCCACTTTAATTTACTTCTTTTAATTGGGAAAATTAAAGAAAATCCAAAAATGATTGACTCCAAAGAATATATGATTTATCGCAATGGAAAATGCACTAATCTGCAAATGACCAAAGAGGGCTCGGGGATCAGGTTTTGGTAATTACACAATTGTGAAAATATTATTTTCTTTAGTTTGGCTAAAATTTGCAAAATAACTCTTGAAAAAAGGAATTTTCGTGTATGTATGGATAGGAATATGATGATGCATGAAACAGATATATATAATAAGATGTAATGACAATTATAGATGAATAAACGAAATAAATCCTACTTAATTATTACAAAATCAAAATGAATAAAATAAGAGGATCTTTCCTCTATTCCTTATGGGTGCTAGGAAAAGCACACATTCCTCAACTAAGTTAACATAGAATTAGAAATAAAGGATTAATACAAGTAAATCAAAGTAAAAGGGGAAAAATGTTAATGAAAAGATTTTGGAGTTGATGCCTTTTCAGAATGGCAACCTACGTATCCTATTGAATAGGAATCAAACCCCATACAGTTCTTCCTTCTTGCGAAGGAGGGATTCTAGAAAAAGTGTTAGTTTGTTTATTAATTTAATTTTGATTCTTAAATTAATAAATTTTAGATCTTTTCTATTTTAGAACTAAGGAGAATTCTAGATATGATTTTAAAATCTTGAGAACGGAAAGAAGGTTATACCTTTGCTTTCCTTGTCTTTCGGATGAATGGAACAAGCTTAGCTCCAGATCTCAACTCCACCTTAGATTGGAAACCCTTGGAATCTGAATCTTAACAATAAAATATTAGCGAAATAGTGTAATGAATGTAAATTGAAATTAAAATTGAAACAACAACTCTTTAAACACAACAAGTATATTAGTATAAGAGAGTTTCTGCTTTGGAATCTGTGTTAAATGAGCCTGAAGGAGACTCTATTTATAGAGCTACTGAGGAGGGCATTGGCGGTATGGATGGCGGCACCAGAAGCTCATCGGTGGCACGGGCTGCATTGGTGAGTCGCTAGACATCTACCGCCGGCATGCATTTTGTGTCGCCTATGAGACGGCACGGTTGGCGTGCCGCCCAGAGAGGCGGCATGCCTGGCGCATGCTGACCAGCTAGTTCGACTTATTTCCTACTTTTTCATCCATTTCTGGTCTATTTCAGTTTTGATTCAAGCTCGGTTTGATTTTGTCGGTTCATGACTGAAAAGCAGTCGACTGGAAGTGAAAGATTCAAAAAATTTATTTTTTAACGGGGCGCTACCCCTTTGACCCTTGCCTGATAATCGGCTAGCAGGACCGCCATATGCATAGTGTACTATTCTTAATTGGTGTCAAGCTGCAGCCGGATCATAAGGGTGCAAATTTGAGGGTTCATAGTAACTTCTATAACATGGTTGATTTCTTCATTATTTGCATTCACTCAATTATATTCATAAGTGACTTGGACTGGATAACATATTATATATTCAACCTTTTCATTTTTTTTTCTTCATCTCTTCCAATTGTGACTTAAATTTATATTGTTTTTCCATATCATCTCTATATTCATCAAACATTAATATCACTCCATTGAAGTCTTGATGCATATTCTTCCACATAATGGATAGTTCTTTTATTTCATTTTTAATCATTGTATATAATAAGATATTAAAATTTGTCATCAACAACTACAAATTACAAATTTTAAAAATAAAAAAACAAGGAGCAATTGCAAATTGAAGAAAAATAAGAAAGAATATGACTCAAGTCAAAATGATTTGAAGAGAATAAAAATACAAGAATTCTAGGAGAATTTTTGTTTTCTTTTATGATGTAAAAAACTTATTTTTGACCTCATAAAAAGAAATAAGGAAAATGGAATCAAATAGACACTATTGAAAGTAAGTTTTGAACAAAACAAACACAAGAAACTAAAGTCAGGAAATATTTTTTTTTATTTTGAATTTAATATTTAAGTAAGAAAAAATAAGTTATGACCTAATTTTACCAGATAACACAAAACAGGAATAAGGGGAAAGAAATGAAATCAAACGAAAAGATGTGGAAACAAGAAAAAGAAACAAAAGATAAAGAAAAATGAGAAATAAACAACGAATAGGATACGCCTACCTGATTTAAAGTGAAAGCTCTAATACCAAAATGATGTGAACCTTAAGCGACCTACCTTGAGACTCAACAACAACACGTTTGAAAGCAACTCCTAGGAAAGCCAAATCAGATTTGAAATTAGAAACCTTGACACAGAACCAACTTGTGGTTAGGCACCTTAGTATAATTTGATTTAAATGTCACAAAGGTATGAACCTTTGATAAGTTCTAGTGCCACAAAAGAGAAAATCTTTTGATAAGTTCAAGAGATTTAAATAAGAATTAAACTTGAGAGAAAATTCAAAGGAATTTCATTAATTAAATAAATCTAACTGTCTAAATACATAGCAAAATTGGAGTTTATATAGGCACTCAAGACTATTCTAGACTTCTAAATTAAGCTAGGAATTCTTCCTAATCAAGGAATTCAATAGGAATCCTTTCTGGATAAGAAAAACAAACTTCTACAATAGAAAATAAACTAAAATTCAGATTAGGCCTTAGGGTAATACAAAAGAGACCCAAAACTAATGAAAACTTGAAAATAAGCTTATTCAAACAAGTCTTGGGCTTAATATACAACATAGGCAGCCCAAAATTATATAAAGTAACTTAATAAAATTAAATTTAGGCTTAATAAAAATAAAATTGCATATTTTTTCTCAATCATCCATTTAAATTCCTTATAATGATCTTGCATGAATAAAAACCATCTAGAAGTTTTCTTGGATCATATTGAGAACCCACGTAGTTCTTCCTTCATGCAAATGTGTTTATTTAGCCAAATCACTTTATTATGTTTTGATTCATTGATTGAGTTGATTGATTGACTATGAAGTTAAGTTAATTAGTTTAGATTTTAATTAACTATCCTAAGTGAATCAATTAAGAAAAGGCATAGAGTTTTGGAGGAAGAAGAGACAATCCCAATGAAGGAAACCATAAATAAATCCTAAGGAGGGAAAAACTAAAAGAAATAAATAAATAAAGAAAAGGAAAAAAGAAAAAAAAAGGAGACTTACCTCAAACGGCGAGCGATGATTAGCCTTGGATGACTAGTAGCAACTTGCCTCAAATGGCAAGAAACCTTGATGGGTCGGCTTAAAAAGTTGCAACCCAATTTGGTTTGCAAAGTAAGGAGCCATATCAAAGCAAAAATAAAAAAGAAAAGAAAAACTTTAAAATAGAGAGCTTGATCCTTGGTGGATTAAACTTATGGGGATGGTTTGCTAGATGCAGAGGCTAATCAAGCAAACTAAGAGGTCAAGAAGGGAAGAAAACTAAGTAGGAGGACCTCATTTATAGATAAAAGAGTGGGAGAAGATTTTGTAAAGTTTCAATATGGGATTGTTGCAAAAAAGTTAAGAAAAATCCATTTTTGCTCATTTCATGTCGGTTTTTCGTGATTCTAGTTGCATTGTGTTTGTTAGTCAATTTTAGATGATTTGAGACTGATTAAAAGGTCAAAAGGATAGGTTTTGGTTCTCAGACTTCTATTTCCCAATTTTCTTATTTTTGCAATTTTTGGTAATTTTGGCTTCTGAAAGACTATTTATCGAGTCTAAATACTTATAAGGTTCAAAAGCATATCAAAAGAATCAAAATTAAGGGTTCACAATGATAAGTCATGGTTATAGCATAAAAGATATAGATACCTTAATTTTGCTACACTCACCTTTTTGCACGGTTGTGGCTGAACAAAGGATTTGTCTAAAATTTCAATTCCTAATAATATTAGTGGTATTTGTCAAATGAGAAATTAACATAGGTAGGAACTTCCTATTAGTTCTTCAAAGAGAGCTAAGGAGAAAATTGAATAGGTATATACAAATGTGTGTAGGCATATGAAAACTAAATCCTTGAGCAAAAACATGTACATTATGCTATTTATTGATGACCTTACTAGAATTATATGGTATACTTTGAGTTGTCCCATATGCACTAAGAAGGGGGTTGAATTGGTGGGTAATTAAAAATTTAAGACAAAAGATTAGAGTAGAGAATAAAAGACACAAGATTTATAGTGGTTCAAGTATTAACTAACCTAATATCACTCCCTAATCTCAATTGGGTATTTCATTATAGCTATATAAATACAATAGAATTTTCAAGCTCACTCCCATCTTACAAAGTGTTTTGAGGCTCATATTTAATCCTTACAAGTGTTTTTCCTAAAAGTCTTATACTTAAACCTATACAAGAGTTTTACTAAAACTAACTCACAACCTAACAAGAGTTTTGTGGCTCACTCACAACCCTTTTGAGCAATCAATGCTCTACAATAAAGACAAACTAGAAATAAATGAGTTTTGGGATTGAGAAATCCAATTCCAAGAGTTTAGCCATAATTAAAGGTAGTTCAACAATGATGAGGGCCTTTGGATGGGATATTTATAGCTTATTCCCACCAAAAAGCCATTACATTAATAATCATAACCAAATCTTTTGCAACAACTACAAAATTTGCATTAAATGTAGTTCAGAGGAAAATCACAGTCACTAACCCAAATCACGATCACAATCTTCATTTTTCCTAATGGCTAGTGAAATGTGGTAGCTTTTCACAGGTCATTGAACTATCCATTGGAATGGCTTCCTAACTTTATGAATATTGTGGTCGCGGTTAGCCTTTTGCGTCCATATATTGCGGTCGTGATTATCCTCACCAACTCTACTGTGACGTAAGTTCTTTTTTTGAAATTAATTGTGGTCATGATTCAGGATGTCACAACCATGAAACAAGGATTGTGGGTGCGAATTACAGGCCGTTTCTTATACTTAGGAAATTTTCAATATCTTAAATGTTTAACTTTATCTAAGTATATTTCATATAAAATAGACATTAAATGCAAAAATTAAAGTATTTCAATTTGATTGTCAAGATCAAAATATAGATTAACTAAGCTGTGAAATAACTTAGGTCAACAATCTCCCTCTTTTTGATCTTGAAAATTAAATTAAATTTGAAATAAAAATAAAATGAAAAATTACAAGTTTGCAGTATGTGATTTAACTCCCTTTAGTTCATGCATTAGTTAACTTCCCCTCAAAAAGTCAATGTATGCCAAGTTGGAATTACCTTTAAAAAACTTAAAATTATTTTTATATTCAAATTAGTCAAATTCCTTCTCCCCTCTTTGGCAAGAGCAAAAATAGGTAAAGAAAAAAATCAAGTAAAGCTACTAAGAGAAGTTAAACAATGAATTAAACAATCAACAATAAACTAAGTAGAGAAAATTAGAAGATCATTAACATAAAAAAATTGCATTCATTACAAAAATAATTAACCGTGCGAGAAGTGCCAAAAAGTATGAATGGATAAAAATAAAAAACAAAATCGATAAACATAAGAAGGAAATGAAAAATTAATTTCCTAATGGTCCAAAACTAGGATTCATCTTCCTCTTCCTCTTCACTTGGTTTGCATTCATCTAGATTACTTTAACGAAGCTGCAGCTTTCCTTGGATGTCGTAAATATCATGATGAATATGACCCAAAAGATTAAGTCTTATTATAATCTTACTAAACATCTTGTCAATTTTAGATGTAGGAGGATGGGCTTGGGGAGAGGTTTGGTACCTTGAGCTCTTTGATTAACATAAAGTCTAATGACTTTCACCTAAAAATATGTAGGAAGACTAAACTTATTTAGATAGTTCTAGCCATCTCTATAAGAGTTCTATTTTTCTTTCTATAACATTATTTTGTTGTGGTGTTTTAGGAGATGAAAAATTATGAGAAATACTATATTTAATGCAAAAATTTTTAAATTCCTTTCCATAATCACTTCTAATTTTGAAAATAAAATATCCTTTTCAATTTGAACTCTTTTTGCAAAAATTATAAGTGCATCAAAAACATCACTCTTATGAGTTAGGAAACTAATCCACGTAAATCTAGAATGGTCATCAACAAACATATAGGCATAAAATTTTCCACTTAGACTAGTAACTCTACTAGGTCCAAACAAATCCATATTCACTAGTTGAAGAGGTCTAAAGGTGCTTACTATATTTTTTGCTTTGAAAGAATATTTGTGTTGCTTCCCCATTTGGCAATGTTTTGTCCTTTGAGAATTTGATCTTTAGTAGCCCATCAATTAACTCATCTTTGCAAATGAAGTTCCATGCTAGCAAGTCTAAGTCTTCTATGCTAAAGCCGTGACTTATTGCTAATAGATACAAGACACTTAAAATTGCAGTTAGCTAAATTGTCTAAGTTAATTATATAGGTCTTGCCATCTTTTTCACTTTTAAACATAACTTTGTCATCCACTAAGATAGTGGCAAGACATTCTTTGAAGTCAAAGATGACTTTATTACCTTTGTCATATAATTGGCTTACACTTAATAAGTTATATTTTAAATCATTAACCAAATAGAAATCCTCAATGAAGGAACAACCTTCCTTACCAATTGAGCCAATTCTAATTACCTTATTTTTGGCATTGTTTCCAAAGGTGACATTTCCTCCAAGCTTTTTCTTCAATTTGCTGAAAAGGCTTACATTACTTGTCATATGTCTTAAACATCCACTATCTATATGCCACTCATTTTCTTTAGTGGTGGATTTAAGGCAAACTTACAAGAAGTAATAATTTATCTTTTTTTAGATACCTAAACATATTTGGGTCCTTAGGGGGTTAGTTTTGGAAGGATCTTCAAGATTTAATTGAGCCTTCCTTATGTAGCAAAACATATTTAAATGATCATCCTTCATATAATAATGACATTTAAGCTTTAACTTAAAAGTCTTTTTAGGCTTAGCCATTTTGTAATGAGATTAGTGGCCTTTTCATAACATTTGCATGATTCATACAAAAGCTAGAATTATATTGTGGTTTTATGTGATGTGAGCATGCCTTTTATACATAAATCCATGATTAACTCTTTGAGTCTTAGCTCTTGAACTTTGTGTACCCTTTTGAATCCTTTTAGGATTAGAAGATTTGGTGTGTGCTTTTACTCCTTTGTCAATTACCTCAATACTAGAGGTTTAAGGAGTTGTTGCTTTTATGAACAAAGTAGGAGAAGATGTGGAAGATGAGGCATCAATGTAGCCTAAGCCATATTTTATAAGAGATGGCCTTTGAGGCATAATGAGTGTGCCCAAGGCTTCTTTTCCTTTATGAAATTTTGAAATGGAAGACCTTAATTTCTCAACTTCTAATTTTAAAGCATTGTTTTCTTTGTATAAAGAGTTAAATGAGAAGGTTTTAGAAGAAATCTCTTCCAATGAGTCTTTGAGACTAACATTGGACGTTTTTAAACTTAAAACTAGTTTCTCCAATTCTTTAAAATTCTCCTCAAGTTTTGAATGTTTTTCTTTATAAAATTTCATTTTGGAATGAAATTTTTTACATTTTAAAGCTATGACTTCTATTAGCTTATTCTCATCCATATTATTATCACAAAATTCATCATCATAAGAAAGAGAAGTAGCACATACCTCATTTGAAGAGTCCTCTAGGGCCATGAAGCATAGGTTGGCAACTTCTTCATCTTCTTCAACACTTGAGGAGCCATCATCCCATATAGCCTTGAAACTCTTCTTTTTCTCCTTGTCTCACATCTCATTCTTCTTGATTTTAGGATACTCTGATTTGATGTAGCTTTGCTTTCCACATTCATAGCAAGTTACATCGCTCTTTTTCTCCTTATTAGAATTTGAGTTGAAGTTGGAGTTAAAGTTAGACGAAGATTTTCTAAAGGGCCTCTTATCTCTTTTCATATTTTTGATGACATCTTTGACCCTTCTTGAGAGCATTTATAGCTCTTCATTTTCATCTTCACTTTCTTCCACATCACTTAAGCTCTCATTATCATTTTGATCTTTTGACGAACATTTAAGAGCAGGTCTTTTCTTCTTCTCCTGCTCTACTTATAGCTCTTCTTTTTCTATTATCATTTTATAAGAAGTTTAACAATGAAAACATTAGTAGTGAGCTTCCTAAGTTCTTGATTTGCTTCCTCAACAATGGCCACTCTAGCTTCATAGTGCTTTTTTAGAAGGGCTTTAAGGATCTTGTGATTAACATCTTCTAAAATGTATACTTTGCCATATTTCCTTAAGCTAGTGACAATGGCTAAAAGCCTATTTGTCATATTGGTGATGCTTTCATTAAGCTTCACTACAAAGAGTTCATACTAATGAGTGGGCATTCAAATCTTCTTAGATTTGACTTATTTAGTTCCTTCGTGGTTATTCTCCAAGGTCTTCCAAATGCTATGTGTACTTGTATAATGTTGAACTCTTCCACATTCTTCTCTAGATAATGACCTAAATAGAATTGCCATAGCTCTCTTATTTTTCCCATTTGCTCTTCTTTGGGCCTCAACCCATTCCTTTCTTGGAATCTCTTCTTCAATGCCATCAATCACCTTTGATGGAGGCTTCCATTTTTCAAGAATACTATAAATAAGATCATTATTAAGATACACATCCATTTTATACTTCCAATAATTATAGCTAGTGCCATCAAAGTGAGACTTAAGGTGATACATCCCTCTATTGGCAATATTAATCTTTCCTCAATCATTGAAGGTAGGTTGAATTGGTGGGTAATAAAAAATATAATAGAAGAGATTAGAGTAGAGAGATAAAAGACATAAGATTTATAATGGTTTGGGAAATAACTAACCCTATATGCACTCCCTAATCTCAATTGGGTATTTCATTATAACTATACAAACATAATAGAGTTTTCAAGCTCACTTCTAACTTATAAAATGTTTTGAGACTCACACTTAACCTTTACAAGTGTTTTTCCCAAAAGTTTTACACTTAAATCCACAAAAGAGCTTTACTAAGACTAACTCACAACATAATAAGAGTTTTGTGACTCACTCACAACTCTTTTGAGCAATCAATGCTTTACAAAAAACACAAACTAGAAATAGATGAGTTTTGGGATTGAGAAATCAAATTGCAAGAGTTTGACCATAATCAAAGATAGTTCAAAACTTATAAGGGCCTTTGGATGGGGCATTTATAACTTAAACGCACCAAAGAGCCATTACATTAACTGCCACGGCCAAATCATTTGTAACAACTACAAAATTTGCATTAAGTGCAGTTTAGAGAAAAAACACAGTTTCTCTCCCAAATCATGGTCACAATCTTCAAATTTTCCAATGGCTAGTGACACGTGGCAGCTTTTCATAGGTCACTAAACTATCCATTAGAACGACTTCCTGACTTTATGAATATTGTAGTCATGATCACTATATCAGTCACGATAAGCCTTTCGATTCCATATATCGTGGCCACAATTCTTCTCACCAACTCTATTGTGACTTAAGTCCTTTTCTCTAAAATTAATTGTGGTCAAAACAAGGATTATGAGCGTGATCTATTATAGCAGGCACAAATTACTGGCCCATTTCTTGTGCTTAGGAAATTTTCAATATCTTGAATGTTTAACTTTATCTAAGTATATTTCTAGTAAAATAGACACTAGATGCAAACATTAGAGTACTTTAATTTGATTGTCAATATTAAAATAGGGATTGACTAAATTGTGAAATAACTTAGGTCAACATTTTGTAAGCCACAAGTTGCAAATATTATATATGTTTAAAGAATTCAAAGTAATGGTAGAAACTCACAATGAAAGCAAACCTTGAGGTTAAATAATGGCATGGAATATACCTCAAATGAGTTCATTAAATACTATAATGAGTTACAATTGGTCATCTATTAGCATATACACTATATAAAGCAATGTATTTATTGAATAGGCTACCTACAAATGTAGTAAATGGTATGACACTTGTGGAAACTTAAAGTGGTGTAAAGCCTTTAACCAAGCATTTGAGAGATTTTAGCTCTATTTGCTATACACACATACCTATTATCAATAGGTAGTGTTGGACATTTTCTTAAGTTATTTTTCACAAGCCAATGGTTATAGGATTTTTAATGTGCAAAACCACAAGGTCATCATTAGCAGAGATTTGGTCTCTACTAAAAATTCCTATTGAAATTGAGAGAAAAATTGTGGTTGATTAACATGTTAAACATTAGTACCAACTAAAACTTTAGTATTTCTAGATAAAGTCTAAAATATGGACTAAATTAAGGCCAAATCACCCCATGAGATTTTTAAATAGTTCTAAATCTCACCTTGATACTTTTTGGATATAATTCATACTTGAAATTTTAAGCATGTCTACCAATTCAAGTGATTGTAATACAATATTATTTTTTAGTTATAATCAAATAAAAACTAAATAAACATAACAAAAAATAAAGATATGCAAATAAATAAATAAAAAAGACTGAGTTGACTCACAGCTACAACAATTTTCACCATATTTGAACCCATCTTTGGTATACCCATCATTATATCAGCACTATAAGCCTATCTTCCCATTATCAACTATAATTTGCATGCAATTCTCATTTTGGGAGCAAGGATCAAGTTTATAGCTCTCTTGCATACTAATATTTAGCAATTAAAAAATTAAAAAGAAAGAGAATTATACAAGATGACAATAATAATAAATGATCCTTTTCATAAGAAAATAATCCTAGCTACAAAACAATCCTCTATTTGATTCCTAAGAAACCTAGAATACAAAATCTTTGCTTTCCATTTCATTTAAATTTTTTACCTCAGATTCCTTGGTAATATAGCAAGGATGAAGAAATGAAGTGAAAAAAACAAATATCCATGAGACCAAATATAACAATTCATTCGGACAACAATTTTCACCATAAATTGAACTCACCCTATATACAAGAACCTTCAATTACCCAAATCAAAAAGTGTGTATGTATCTTCATTTTCCATTTCTTTACTAGCAAGATAGATTTCTTCAGAATGGATTTCTTATATTTAAAAAGTATTATTTTTAATTATTTATTAAAAATAACATTTTATTACATTCACTTGAATTTTTTTAAGGGTGGTGTGCTGATTTTATGTCAAAAATGACAAAATTTGTTTTTATTTAAAACCTCATGTATGAATTATGGTAAAAAAGTATTGAGAGGTGTGATTTAGAACTTTTTAAAAATTTCAAAGGACAATTTAGCCTTTAACACTCTAGAATATTGATTCTCAAATGATGAGTAAATATGAAGAAGCAAATAAAGATTCAAATGTATTCATTATAATAAAGACCAAAACTATAGCTGATATATATATATATATATATATATATATATATATATATATATATATATATATATATATATAATGTTGTGATAGTATATATATATATATATATATATATATATATATATATATATATATATATATATATATATATATATATATATATATATATATATATATATATATATATATATATATATATATATATATATATATATATATATATATATATATATATATATATATATATATATATATATATATATATATATATATATATATATATATATATATATATATATATATATATATATATATATATAATGTTGTGATAGAAACAATAAATTACATTGATGCTTCAAGGCATGAAGGGTGGATTGAAGCTATGAATGAAGAAATGACAATGATTGGAAAAAAAATGAAAATTGGAAATGAGTTGAAAGACTAGATGGAAGAAATGTCATCAGGCTAAAATAGATCAACAAAATTAAAATAAACCTTGATGATTCATTAACTAAGTCAAGGACATAATTGGTTGTTAAAGTGGATTCCTAAAAACTAAGAGTTGATTTTGATGATACTTTTGCACTAATTTCTAGGCATGAAACTATAAGATTTATGGGGGCATTGGTGACTTAAAAAAATTGGAAGAGAAACCTAAGGGTTATAAATTATTGGCAAAGGAAGTCATGGTGTAAAAGCTTCATAAACTCTTATATAGAATAAAACAAACACCTAGGGCTTGGTACAACGAGATTGATAAAAATGAAGCCACATTATATATTAGAAAAGTAGATAAAGATAAGTTATTGGTCATATCTCTCTACGTTGATAATTGTGAATCCTTAATTTTGCACCCTCTATTGCATAATTAAACCTTAGGGCACCTAGACTCAGTAAACAGACCATCAAGATCTGGGACCCATCCCCTAGTCTCTAAACCATCCTCAGCCTATTCAGGATTAAATATAGAGCATAATACAATTGGAATATGAAAAATATATGAGAAATGAGTGAAAATGGGCGAAAATAGTACAACCAAATGAGTTGCAGCTTGGTTGCCCATAACTTATGCAGTAGTGCCGCATAGCCTCGTGTAATGCCTCAGGGCTACTGCAATGTTGCACATAACCGTGTGCGGTGTTGCAAACCCTCTTATGTAGCAGCAACAACAAAAATTCAACTTTTAGCTTGTTTTTCACCTATCCCCATTAAAAAAGCATGGTTTCTTACCCTGGCCTTCACCCTACATATAAGGACCTCCCCACATGCCAAAAGAATATAAGTCCTTGTGTCAAGCAAACCAATCCCTTAGCTTAGTCTGTCAATGAACAAGCTCCCGAGTCTTAAAGTTTTCTTTTTATTTTCTTTTGCTTTGCATTTCTCTTTAATTTGCAACATATTCCAAAGGGGTTTTGTCCTGCCGTCTGAGGTAAGCCCCCACCATATGAAGTAAGCCCATTGTTATTCAAGGAAAACTTCATCCTCCTATCCCTAAGTTGCAACCATGCAAGGTATGCTCCTTTTGCTTTCTCTTTTATTACATTTTCTTTTTTTATTTTCTTTTTATTTTCCCTTTGGGATTCTCTCTTTCCCCCTAAGACTCCTTGCCAGTTTCTTTAATTAATTAAATTAGCTTACCTAGGTTATTAATTAATTAATATTAATTAATTATACTTAGTAAATCAATTAGTTTAATTAATTAATTGATCTAACTCTGTCAAATCAATCAATCGATCAAAACAAACATATCCCTTCGCAAGAAGGGGGAACTATATGGATTCTAATTCTCACTCAAAGGGATAAGCAGGCATGCTTGACTCATCAAGCATTCAGATTAATTAAAATAAAACAACTTCTCCTCATCACCTTTTTCACATAATTAGGATTTTTTATTATTTTTTATTCTATAATTAGTTTGGAGAATATGTAATTCCCTATAACTTATAAGAGCTAGAAGAGGTATCTCCTAATTTTGGTTTTTTGTTATAATTTTAACTTAGCTTTCCTTTCTTTAGTTTCTTTTTTTGTTTTATTTATCTCGTGATTGGATTTTCATGTACATGCATTAATCATGAAATTATTTTTAAGTCACAACTAAAGTAAATGCCAAACTAATTTTGAAAAAATGTTGAATCCTCTTTAGTTTCAAAGCTAGTGTACTTTTTCCTTTGGGATATTAATTGGAGTCAAATGGATTTTTCCTTAACTTTTCCCATATAAAATAAAATTAAAGTGGTGACTCTCAAATGCACTTTTTCAAAATCAATAAATCTAAGCCCAAGGACTTCACCGTGAAGTTCTTTTCCAATAAGTATTTTAATTCCTTTTAGTGGGTCGAACCAATGCTAGGGTGAGGCCTCATAACTAGTGACTCCATTAGGGACAAAATTTTTTTCTAATAAAAGGAAAAATAAGAGAAATAATAATTGGTAAAAAAAAGGTTTGGCCTTTAACATAGTTCTCAGTTTTCATGCATCACTTGCGTAGGCTCTTTATCTGTAAATCTAGTTTTAAGAAAACAATGTATAAAGAGTAGCATCAAGTGTGTAACCCTCCTTGGTTATGTTCGTTGATAGCAAAATCATCTACCTTATGATGAATCTTTTGATTCTTTCAAAGGTATAATGAGTAATACGTACTGTTGGACTCATGCGAGGCCGCTTGACTCACATGTGGTTAGGTATATTATTACTCTAGTGTGATGGGTACCTAGTCTAAACCATCCTTATCTTTTCATGTAATGAGCCTAAAACTTGACCTTAGGTTGTATGTACCATAAATAAAGCCCTTACACATTTGCATATTTATGAAAATATTTTTCCCTTGCATATCATACATTCATAAAGTAAAAAAAAAAAAAAATTCATTCATTTCGAGTTTAGACTATACCTTGAACCAAAGAAGGGTCAATTCACATCCTTAAACATTCTAACCCCTATCCAAACACCTTCACCTTATAAACTCTAAGCACCTCACCCTAAACACTATCACCCTAGCTAGCTTTTAACCTTAAACACCACATGCCCTTTAGCCCTTAACCTTGAACACCCTTACCTTAGTCCATAACCTAAACACCATTATCCCAGCCCCTAATCCAAAACAACATTACCCTAACCTAAAACACCACTACCCTAGCCTTTAAACCATTAAACACCTAACCTTCACATCTCAAGCCTTAAACCCTAAACACTTTTATCCCAAACCTTATTTAAAAAATCTTTACCCTTAACATCTCTCCAAAATATAAGCCTCTAAATCTTTTAACTATAAACCTTAAACCTATAACCCTAAATGCCTTAGCCTTATATCCAATCCTAAAAGTTTAAATGCCTAACCCAGAATCAGTTACCATGAACTCCTTCCTCACACCCTATCCTTACCCAAAAAACTAGGCCCCTTAAGTCATGAATAGTAAAAACTTTGCTTTCATTCTACCCCCTTTGTCCAATGCCCTTGGCCTAAAACCTTCAATGCCTAACCCATTTTACCCTATGTCTAGTACCTTTAGCCCAATAGCCTCAAACATTGTACTTTATTCCTAATCTAAAGAACCAAAATCATTATCCTAAACCCAAAGCCTTAGCCTATTGTACCTTAGGAAACTTTCAGAGCTCAGAAACAATTGGCCTAAAATACAATTTACATTCCAACCCATGCCCTCATCGTCTTTCCATGCCTCTTTCCATATACTAATCTTGTTGTTTTAGTTTGAAGGTACTAATGGTTGACCTAATCGACATGGATGACCTAACTACACTCACGACCAAACTCCTCAAAATGCAAAAGGAAATCTTTTAAGCCATTATTAGTTTTAACCTTAATGCTCAACAAGCCAATTTCAACCAAGCTTTAGCCATTCAATAGGCTAGCTTCAACCATGCATTGGTCCATCTCTTTGCAGCTTTAATTGCTTAACAAAGCCATTTCAATAATTCCTTGAATTTCTAATGATAGTTCATCATCGATGAGGTGAGGGGAATGGTGAACCAAGTTAGGCCTTCCATTGCTGCTCTTATTATTGGTCTGAATAATAATGAAAAAGTACTTGAGGGTGTCATACCACTGACCTTAAATACCAATGTCATCCTATCTTCTACCATGCCATCAATCTTGAACATCAACTCTTCCCCTCCTTTGAATCCTTTTCAAAGTAAGAAAGATCCTACTCCTTTGAGTAATAAGAAAAGCTTAAATTGCATCATTAGGATACTTAAGCAAGCCTTTGCAATTGAAAAGAGGTATAAGAAAAGTAACATATGTACCCCTACTATTGTTACCATAATAAAGTGGGAGAATAGGGAGACAACTGCCACCACTAGCTGGTAAACCTTAAGAGCCAAAAGGAAATAATTTGCCAATTTAGGTATACCTCTAAGTGTGGTCTACAAAGAGGTCCTAGAATTTAATTTGATATGATCCCTAAAGCTAAGAGTGCCACCAAACCTTTTACCCAAAAATTACAATGTCAATGAATATTGCACATACCATCAAAAAGCTGGGCATAAAATATATATATGTAGGACATTGAGGCATAAAATCTAAGACCTCATCAACAATGGAGAAATCACCTTTCCTAGACCTTATATTTCCATTGATCTATGAGGCACCATTAACTCCCTCATTTCTAGAAACTCAGAAGCAGAAGAATTTGGAAGGGGGCTTAGAGACTACTTTCTTTGAGCAAGTCCTTATGATTGAATATAAAGTAAAACTAGAATTTACCCTAGCCTACCCAAAATCCACCAAGTGAGTTTGTTCTTTTAGGAGGACACCAGTTTTGGAATTAGAGTCTAAATCTAAGTGCAGAGATTAGAGTCTATCAGAGTTGTCCTTTTATTCCTAGTTGCCAATCTATAATCGTCTTTTTCCAGTCTCTCTTTGCAATTTTATGTAATCATGGATGATGGCACTTCTTTTATTTATTCACAATAAAAGTTGAATTTCTCATGTTTTATGTCTCTTTATTTTGTTATGTGTTTCTTTTTTTGAACCCAATTTGAATGAAATAAAGATTAATAAATTTTTGAACTAAGGAAAAGTTACATGCACTATAATATAAGTCACAAGAATTAAAAGTTTACATATGAATACAAAAAGCAGAAAACCATGATGATTGAAGATTGAATCTAAAAAGGATTTCACTAAGCTGTTGCTTGCTAAATTAATCAGTTATCCATCATAATTAGTCAAAATAGTACCCAGAAAGAATGGGAAGGTTCATGTGTAAAGGGTACTATATAAAAAGATGATGCAGTGTCATTTATTGGTTGAACTGCATTACTAAATTTTACAATTGTCTCTTTAACAAATCCACATGTAGATTATAATCAAACATAGGCTCTGGAAGTGAATAAGATTGCACTATCTCAATAGATTTTGGTAAACTAAGAAAGGAAGTCATAATAGATGTCGATAAACCTCTAAAGACGCTTTTAAGCATAACTGCGACTTTTTGGAGACATGAACATTAAATCAATTTGTAATCCCCCAAGTAGATATAGATGCATCTTAGCAATGATAAAATGGGTAATAGGAACCTCATATCATCTTTTATCCTAACTAACATCCTTTGTTAAGTTTGGAGTCCCTTTGGACATCATTATGGTCAATGAAATCCTGCACTCAAGAGGAAGCATTGAGCAATGAGTTTAAAAAATTATATTTTCTTCTAAAAAAATATACGAATTAATTACTCATATAATGAGAGATATAAAAAAAAAGTGTAGTATCTTTCAAAAAAAGAAAAGAAAAGGATTTTAGTAAATTAGAATGTATATTAAATTAAGAAAAACTATAATTGATGGGCCTTATTTCTCTCCTCTCCTCCACTTTGGATGGGAGAGTCCTATTGCTTGGAGGCTCTAATCAGGCCAAGACTTTTTTGGTGTGCATTGTTACTTAGGTTGAGTATGTGTGCCAGGTATTGGTTGGGCTTTCTTGAAAAGGAGCATGTTCTATCCAAGCTTAGAAAAGGATGTGCATATGAAAGGATCTTATAGGAATATGTGAGATGTGTTGAGGTATTGGATTTCATTGTGTTAAAGGTATAAAGGTGCATGTCTTTGTACTATGGAATGGTGCAAACCTCACTAGATAAGGAGTTGACCTTTGTGGATGAAATGTTGCTAACCTCCTTAAGCGAAGGTGTTAACCTTACTAGATGGAATGGTACTAACCTCATTGGACTGTGGTGTTAAGTTTGATAGAGGATGATGTTGATGTTATTAGTGCTTACCTTATTAGACCTTGATGGAGGAAAATATGTTGAATTTGTTAGATGGGAGTGTTGACCTTGATGGAGGGAAAATCTGACGTTGAATATTAGAGCAAAGACTTAATCTTAGCCTGCATGTCAAAGACAAAAAGAATTAGAAGATCACACTAAGCCTATGGCTAAGTGTGGGTCCTTTGATGCTGAAATTAGTATGGTTGCATGCGCAAAGTAAAAGGCCTAGGAAAAAAAGTTGAATTAAGGATGATGCCAATACTTCCCTGAATGAGAGGTTTTAGAGACTATCACTATAACCTTTTCCAATAGGTGAAAAGAATTTTTAGAGATGACAAAATGATCCAACCCTATGAGGACCCGACTTAAATAGGGTGGGAAATTCAATTGTTGGTTGAATGTTACAGCAGATTTTAGGGTAACCCAAAAAAAAATAAAAAATAGCAAGGGTAAGGAAGGATTGGTATTTGTGATCTCCACCACATGACATGCCTATATATATATATATATATATATATATATATATATATATATATATATATATATATATATATATATATATATATATATATATATATATATATATATATATATATATAAAACAATTTGAGATTCAATCAATATATATCTATACTAGATTTGTTATATCTTAGTCCTGTATCCACAATGCATACTGGACTAGCAGGCTAGGATCACATACGCATAGTGCGCATACGTCTGCCATTTTTTTTTTCCTTTTCTTCTTTTCTATTTAATTTATTATTTTTTAAATTATTTAATTTATTATCTATTATCTAAAATACACATGATTCAATTAAAAATATTCATTTATATATTCCTATGAAATTATTAATTTAATTCTTTGTTTGTGTTAGATTTAACAATTTGACAAAACTAATGGAATTATTAGACATCATTTTATATTTATCTAGGTAAATTATCTAATGCATTAACTAAAATTCACTCTCTATAAATTTAATAATATATATAATCATTTATATAAATTATTTATAAAATAATTTTTTAAATTTTTAAGATATTGAAATTTTATATATATATTAAAATTTATTTTCATCAGTTATAAAGTATAGATTTATAAAATATAAGCTATGAGTTCATTACTTGTAAATAGCACTTTTTATTTTCTTAATGATATAACTGATAAATTTATAATTCACAAATAATGAATCTACATCATATATTTGATAAAACTATAAGTAATACCTAATAAACCTATTACTTATAAGTGGTGAATATGATTATTATACAAACTATATTTAATAGTGAATTTTTAATGAACCTAAACTTTACTATTGATGAATCTACAGTTTCTGTTTAATGAACTTATAGTTTATCATATATGAATCTACATGACAATGAATCACAATATTAGTATAAGTGATGAATCTATAATTTACAAATGATAAACATGTACAATATATTTGATGAACCTATAAGTAATACCTAATGAATCTGTTGCTTATAAGTGGTGAACATGATTATTATACAAACTGTATTTGATAGTGAATTTTCAAGGAACCTACACTCTACTACTGATAAATCTATAATTTCTGTTTAAAGAAATTAAAGCTTATCATATATCAATCTGTATGATAGTGAATCAAAATATTGATATAACTAATGAATCTACAGTTTACAAATGATGAACCTATAGTTTACAAATGATGAACCTACACCATATATTTAATGAACCTATAAGTAATATATAGAGAGCAATCTTCCTTTTTCCTTGTTAGGCACTTGCTCCCTCAATAGAGAGCAATCTCCATTTTTCTTTGTTGGGCACTTGCTCCCTCAATAGAAAGTGATCTCCCATTTTTGTTGGGCATTTGCTCCATCTACAGAGAGTGATCTCTCAGCTCATCCTCTTAATAGAGAATGAGTTTGTAAATTTTTTTGACTTCTTAAAGATTTTGTGTAATTAATCTGTCTCGCTTTTTGAGAACTTTTAATAAATCTATTTCTAAAATCTTGCCTCTTTTTTTTGAGGCTTTAGTCCAATAATGATCGCATTTCAACTCTTCGAAGTAATGTGCCTTTCTTACTTTGAGGATTCCTCTTTTCTTCTTCTTTTTCTTCTTCTTCTTCTTCTTCTTCTTCTTTTTTTTTTTTTTTTTTTTATGACTTTTCATTCATTGAGCTTGTCCTAACAGGCCACCTTATTTGTCATTCATTTATTGTATACAGCTCGCAAATTGATTTAAATAAATGAATGCTTTTTTGCTAACTTGAACATCATTATTCTTGTTGGATGACAAATTGTGAGATGGCATGAACAATAAAAAAAGATTATTTGGAATAATTTTTGGAGCCATAAAGTCCACAGCGGAGCTGAATAAATTATTTTTCGTAATTTAGTTGATTAATTTGTATTACTCCAACGTGCGTTCATAGTGAAATTTCAATGAACTAACTTCAGATTCAAAATGTACTTAGAAAATAGAGAATTCTCTCTGTTTGAAGCTATGCTGGCTTATCAGGCCCACTCGCTGGAATTCGGTGACTGGTCGATAATGCGCCGCTACTGGAGCATCATTTAGAGACAAGGGAGACACCATCAGATTTGTCTCGATCTCCGAACTCAAAATAAATGCTTCACTTGCCATGAATCATCGCCATTTGGCCAAAATCAGCCTAGGAAATTTCAGTTAATAAGTCTCTGATATGATGTAACGGTGAAAGATTAGCTGCTTAATTGATATCAAAATGTAGGTAGAGAAGAGACCGTTCAAACACCATTAAAATCACCTAAAATGGAGGTTAAAATGGCTAAGATCATCATTGAAAATTTTCATTGCTAGAAAACATCATGGCCAACGTGTTTAGCCATTCGTCAGTGATTTGTGCAGCAGTTGCCTCCCTCGAGGTTGCTGGTGGCTGCACTTTGCCTTAGAGTAGGTAGTGTCGCAAGCGGACAGCCAGAGGTGGACGATTGGTGCTTGGCAGCTTGTTCTTCTCTCTCTCGCTAGTTTATTCTCTCTCTTCAATCTGCTACGTTGATTTTCTATTTTGTTTGCTGTCTGATTTTTTTTTTTTTTTGGTTGCTTTATTTGATGGTGATGATGAAGGATTTGATATTGGAAAAAAAGAATTATTGATCGAAAATTTCAATTTTGGTGAAGATGGAAGGTAAGAATACAACTTTTTGTGCCTATTCCCCACAGATGGCGCCAATTTGATTGAGCTAAATTTTACCAAGTAGAAATAATTGAATCAAAGTTGAATGTGTAATTGATGAAAAGATAATCTCTGTATTGATTTGTAATTGATGATTTAAAAATGATCTGTCTCTTTTAAGCTTACATGGGAGGTATTTATATATAATATTTTTATACATGAATTGGACAAGGATTTCTGTAGTGAGTTTAATTCGGATTACTTATGTATATATCGGTTTTGGAATTAGATAGTGAACTTATGAGATGATCTAGTAATCTAAATTCTTTATAATCATTGACTTTTAAATAACTTTTCTTTTAATATAGGGAAAAATAGGGACCCCTATATGGTCATTTATTGTCTTTCATCATTTATAATACTATGTTAATTAGTAATGTATTTTTTCAGAGGCAAGGAACTATAAACTAGTTAACAATTTTGAAAGTTTATCTTTAAATAAAATTATTATTTTATATTTTTAATGAATAGATCTAATAGAAAAAATTAATATTAATAATAAACAAAAGGTTTGTTATTTTTCTTGGCCAAACAATAGAAAATCTTTCTTTTAATAAAAGAAAAAAGGAATCAACAATCACCACTCTTGCTAAGGTACAATTAAACTCAATAATTTTTTTTTTTTTGCCATGTTGTGTCTATTAATAGCAAAAAAATTGATTTGTAATTGCTCCTCAATTTTCTCTTTATTTGCTAAGCAAAAAAGAACTAATCCAAAGTTCAAACTATTGAATTCTTTGAAGGAATAAAGCTATTAAGAATTTTAAATTATTAGATAAATTTTAAATTATATTAGAGAAAATCTTTTTTCAAAAAATAAAAAGTTAAAAATATGACATTTAAAAAATAAATATAGATAAATAAATAAATTGAGTCCATAATATCTAATACAATATAAAAAATATATAAATAAGTAAATTTTTAATACAAATTAAAAAAGAAAAAAGCTAAAGTCAGTTTTAAATTTATTTTGAATCAAAAGATATCTTTATTTTATATTTATTTTAAATTGAATACTCAAATCATCATATATTAGAAAAAATTGTACTTTTATTCATGCTATTACTTGCTAGTACTAAAACTTGCACTAGTACATCTAAGTACAAAATCTAAATACAATATAATACCCATGACCTCCACTATTTTTTTTAAGAATAACATACTTATTCATACACAATTCAATGCATTGTGTGTGACTGCGTAATTAGAAAAAACCAAATTTTATTTCAATATTTTATTTGTAAGATTTCATAAATACTCAAAATTTTCAAATTTGAAAAAGTTTTATTTATAATGGAATGGAGAGATCGAGAGAAAATATTAAATAATGATATTAAATATAACAATAAAAAGAAGATATGAGTTGTACCAAAGAATAATTTTTAAACACATTATTGCCAAATGGCTTACCCCCTTACAAGTTAAAACGAAAAGTTAATTGTCTCATAATATTGCTTATAAATGTATATGTATCTAATGGAACATGGATAGTGTGCAAAACATTTAATAAAAGTGTTATACATGCTAGTAAAATAGGTCCTATTACTAAGAATACAATTGTCACTAGCTAAAAATGAAGAATATCCTTTTCATTTTAAAAGAAAATAGTTCATGTGTGTCTATATTTTGCAATAACTATTAATAAAGTATAAAGACAAATAATATCTAATGTACAAGTGTATTTACTATGGATAATTATATATTGCACTATCAAGAGGTTTTTCAATATTTACTATGAAAGTACTAGTTAAAAGTGAAAAGTCAAATAAGGAGAAAACAACTTTCACTAAAAATGTAGTTTATTTAGAAGTTTTACTATCTAACTGATATCATAATTTAAAAGATAATATCACATAATATTTATTTAAAATTTACATGTCATATAGCATCTATACTAATAATTAGAATATAAATATTTACAAATTAAGTTATATTTTAAAATTATATATATATATATATATATATATATATATATATATATATATATATATATATATATATATATATATATATATATATATATATATATATATAGTGTGGTTTGGTTGGTTTTTTTATCCTTTTAAGGAGTGCAGAAAGTGGAAGATCTCAAATTCAAATATCTCTTGAATAAAAAATAGTTATCACTAATTTATAGTATAATTTTTTTTTTTACATTGCACATCTTTTATATTATAGAAATGTACTAACTAATTATAGTGTTTTTGTATTTCCATTTTTAATTTTTTCAATAGATTAAAATATAAGTATATTAAAATTATTTATTGCATTTGAATTTTAAAGTAAAAAATAATAATTTTTTAAATAATAAACTTTGACTTAATATTATTGAAATTTTTTTTATAGCTGCATGAATTTAATCAACAAGTAAAACTTAACTAAAAAAAATATATAATTAAAAAATTAAAAATAAAATATATCCCATTAAAAATATTCACCCTCCCAATAAAATGACTTTAAATTCATTCCTATTTACCAGAATATTTATTCTCACCAAATTACAGCGTAAAATAAAATTCATTTTTATCAAAAATTCATTTTTATCTCTATGTCTCATATCACACAACAAGCAAAACAATACAAATATATATAACCTAATCTCTTCATATACCTTACCAATCACATTATAAAATAATTCATCATACCATTTTTCTTACTACAAAAAAAAAAAAAAAAAAAAAAAAAAAAAAAAACAATTCGTAAGTTTTTGGGTAATATATGTGACATGGGTTAAAAGTAAAAATAATAAGACGGTAATTAAAAATTATGATTACTGTTGTAAAATTCGGAGATTCGGAAGACGACAAGACCAAAAAAAGCTACTGGAACATAAGGACACAATAGAAGATGGATAAAGCACAAAATTATTAGGATCTCTTCTTTGTCGATTGAGCATAGCCTATTTAGCTTAGGTCTTTTTCCATGTCTGGCATAATAAATAGTCATGAGCCCCCTTCTCTCTCTCTCTCTCTGTCTGTCTCTTTCTCTACATATATATATATTTCCTTCACCACCATTTTTATTATTTAACTTAGAAATTAGATTTTATATTTAATAGTTGTCTTCCTCTCTCTCATACGTTTTAAATTCATACTTCTAATAATTAATTACATATCAAACCTTAATTATATATTTTCTTTTAAAAAAATACATATGTAAAATAATATTATATATATCATTTAGAATATAATATTTTCTATTTGTTATTATTATTATTATTATTATTATTATTATTTGGTTAGATTGCTATTTAGTTCATGAGATTTGACCTAATTAACTAATTGATCCCTATTTTTGAAAAACTAACTAATTTGTTCTTTATATTTAGTTTTATCAGACTATATAGTTATTTCATCCAGTTTTCGTACTTTTTTCTGTTAAATTAATGAACAATAACTAAAATGCCTTTGTATATATCATATTTAATTTCATAAAATTATTTATTATTATATATAATAAAAAATAAAAAATATATATTAATAAAATTAAATAATCATTGCATAATTAAATGAGTATTACTTAATTATATAATTATTACTTAATAATTTATTAATTTGAATTTTTTTATTTTGAAATAATAAAATTAAAATTATATTTATTATATATAAGGGTATTTTAGTCATTTACCATAAATTTAACACAAAGAAGCATAAAAACTGAATGAAAGAATTAAATAATATGGTGGAACTAGAATTAAATGACTAATTAGTTAGTTTTTCAAAAAATAAAGATCAGTTAATTAATTAAGCCAAATCTCATATACTAAATAGTAATTTACTCTTATTATGTTTTGTACAAGATATCTATAATGGCTATCTTGTACGTCATTTATATATTTTTTAATTAATTTGATTTTAACTGAAATTCAAATTTGATACTTCACAACCCCATAAAAAGATGACTTTAATGTTATCGAATCAAAACCCATTAGTCCTTTATTCATAATAGCATTATGTTTGATTCAGTTGTTGCTGTTAGCAATCAATTGTTCAAAGATCAACTATTAAAAGACTATAAGTTAACCATTTAAATTTTTCAACTTCTAGTGCTTCAATTGTAATTTTGAATATCCAATAACTCTAGATTTTGAAACATTACTCCAACCATTAACTTTAACAAACGCCCAAGTCTAGTGGTCGGTGATATGGTCAATATTTTTATAAATATTTCCATGGATTTCTCAATTGAATTGTGTTTAGCTTGATACTTGAGTAAAATCTTTATAATTTCTATTAATTTACTTATTATATGGTTCTATGTGATTATGTAGGAAATACAAGATTCATGAGAGAAAAGAAACTAAAAGCCATCAAATTAGAGAGACCAAGGTGGTGCACCTCAAGCACAAAGTGATGCACCTCTGTAGTATCTTGATTTTTTTTTTCTAAATTTTTAAATTATTATTTTTTGGGTGTATTTATTTAATTAAATATTATTTTGAAATTTTACGAATTTAATTTAATTTAAATTTAATTTAATTATTATTATTATTATTATTATTATTATTAAAGGGGAACGTCTGCTTGGTCTATAGGACCACTTAGAAACTACTCCTGGTTCTAGAGAGAGAGAGAGAGAGAGAGAGAGCAGAAACTCTGACCGCTGTCTGGTTATCACCAGTCAACACATGCTGGCCAAGGAGAATTGTGAGGCACCGACGAAGTAACCAATCAAAGTTCATCGTTGATTGTAATCGAAAGTCGCTAGACACGCCATTTAATCATTCACTAGCCATAATTTTTCGAGCATCATTTTGACCACCTTTGACATATGTTCACGATGATTATGGTACCTTTAGATTCCTCTTCTTCTAAACTTCAATTTGAAACCTCGCTTGCAAATTTTGGATAGTTTTTGTATTTGGCCAAATCTAGCAAATATCACAGTTATCGATGCCATTTTTTGACTATCTTTGGCGAGTGAGGAAGAGTGACTAGTAATTCTAGAATTCTCACTTTGAGAAGAGTCCATTATCACTACTTTTATCACTAACTGTCACCGTTGACATTTTTCAATGACTTTTTCGGTGATTTTCCAGTTAGCGTTATCGATATTTTTGAATTAATTTTTGATGTCTATTTTCGATGATGAAATTGATTAATCTTGCATTAGGGACTTATTTGTGAGTTAGATAATGAATTATAATTAATTGAATTAGTTTTGGAAATATTAAGGATTATAAGATAATTTTTATAATTATGGTGTGATGAGATTCTCTGCTAATAGAATGCATATTATAGTTGATAGGTATGATGTGATATGATGGCTTGGTTAGCAAGTGGGCTCATAGCCTTAAGTGGTGAGCTTATGTAATCAGAATTTATTATATTCTCTATTGTTTAGTCTAGTCAGGCTAACTACGAATTCTGGAGGCCTTAATCCTAGTGCCAGTCACATGCCCCTAGAGTGAAGTCGTGACAACCACAAAGTGGACAACTTAGTGCAAGGATAAGTACTTGTTAGAGAAAGATTAATAGAATATAGAGAGTAGCAAGGCTTCAAGGCATGTATTTTCCTGCCATTTTCCTAAAGGGTTATTTGCTCTTTAAATTACAATGAGTACAACAAATCTTTTAGGATACAATGGAATTACTGATAGCACCTTGCAATTGGCAATATTAGTACTAGGCAGCTATTATATGAATTTTAGGACTGAAGAATGATGGTATAGGGCCTACAAAAAACCCAACCAAATAATCTATATAAATATAGGAAAACATATGAATTAAATACTGAATCAAATCTATTCAATTAACTAATATTATTAGATTAGATTATCCATAAAATATTTATCAAATATTTACATAATCCAATCAAATAAAAAATTGAGTTTAAATTATATCAAATAAAATATCAGAAATAAATAAAAAAAGATAAATTAATTTTACAGACATTGCACAACAATGCACGTGTCATGTATCTAAGTGCCAAGTGAGCCTATAAAAGTCCCTAACATGTGCCAAATGTGCCCTGCCTGCGTGTGGTGCATAGTAGCATAATTCTTGTTAAGCCATTTGATAATAGTAAAAAAAAAAAAAGAAATATAAAGCCTTTAAAAGGCCCATCTAAGAACAACGTAGGATAATTGACATTTTGGAAATGCCTAACAATTTCCCCCTATTTTCAAAATGTGTAAAAATATAGATCATACATTAATACTAAACCTTATATGCATAAATAATGGTATCTTTCGATTTGAACCACTACATAGTGAAAGTTCATTACAACATATCAGAATACAATGATAGATTAAGTTTTGAACCACACATTCTATTTGATAAGAACAATAGAACATTACACATATATAACCTTAAACTTTAGTTGCATAACATAAGACACATTTATGTGTCATTGTATCTACTCATGAATTCTTATGAGCCAAGCCCTTGAACTCCTTGAAGCGACCAAATTTCACATTCATATAGGTAGACCTTTAGATCCCCCCATGTTATAGCATTTCACTAGAACATTGTCCGTGGTCCATTAAAAGTACAATTCTCAATCTCACACTATCTAACAATACGAGTATTAAGTGTTAATTGACTTTGCAATGACATAAATGATTTAAGTGCTTGCAATCACACTAATAATGTACTTGAACTCATTGAACTCAAGACATGACATTGTATCAAGTGTTAAGTCAAGTTTCCATCATTAGTGATTTATATCTTTGGGCTTGAGACCCATCCCCCTTGATGTTTCATTCACCAAGTCCTTTAGCGGGCCATTAGTTAGAGGATCTGCCAAATTTTACTGACCCTACAAAATTAATTATGATTACTCCATTTTAGATCAAGTCTCCCACTTGACTGTGTCTTTATCCAATGTGCTTAGATTTTTTATTATAGATATTACTATAGGCTGTTGCTAATGTAGCCTCACTATCACATTGGATAGAAATAGGTGCAATTGATTTTGGCCATAATGGTATTTCATATAGCAAGTTTTGTAGCCATTTAGCTTCTTTAGTAGCCAAAGCTAATGCTATAAACTTTGCAACCATTTTGGAAACAGCTATGCAATTTGTTCCTTGGAAGGCCAAGAAATTGCACCTCTACCAAGCAAAAAGATCCATCCACTAGTTGAGGCATGATTGTAATACCCCAGACCTTTGTTAATATATATATGTCTTGTATGCGGATGGATGAATTAAGTTGTAAATTACATTTGTACATTCCTTTGTGAATTTGGTTTATATATCAATTTTTCTTTGATGTTGTCATTATTTGGAATTATGGACACCTTGTTTGTGATAGAATAATGTTTGAGAATGAGTTTATAGCAAACAATGATGATTGAAGTTGGTATTTTAGTCTTTTGGAGTGAGTTAGAAAAGAAAGGTGAAGCTTTGGTAAGAAGTAATTGGTAACGCTCGTAACCTAAGTTGATTACGATAGCATGTTTTGCTTCTATATGAATAGTACATTTGAATATTGGAATTGGTCATGCTTGTTACTAGTAGTAATGCCCATTAAGTTGATTACTGTATCATGTGTTGCTTATGTGTGAATAGTACATTTTTAAAGTTAGATAAGTCATGCCCATTACTAAAGTGATAACCTACTGTGAAGCTTTAAGTTGGTCGGATTTTGAGGAAAGCTGGTTTGATGAGGTTACATTAGTGACTTATAGTCATGCCATTTACTCATCACATATATATATAAATATAATGATAACTTAGTTAACCTAGGAAATTGACACTCTCTCTTCACTTATTTTAACCCAACTGTCCCCAAACCCTACCAAAGCTCCATAAATTATCCTTTAAGTCCTAGATTCAGAATTTTACCTCAAGATAACAAGAATGCACAAGATTTAAGGTGGATTTCTTCTTTAATTATTGTAGATTTGGGTTTAAAATTAAAGGAGACACTTCAAGGTGAGTTGGCATCTCTTCAATTTTCTATATTGGCTTTGTCAATAGAGTGTTATAGCATCATTTTTGAGTTAGATAGAAGCATTTAATGATAATTATTGCAAGTGATAGTTGATAGATGGAAATTATTGGAAACCTTAGAAATTGATCTTCAAGGATATGAGTTATTCTTTAAGGTAAATGTGATATAAATGCTATTGAGATATGAGAAATGCTGAGATATGAGAATATATTATTCTTATTGATTTAAAATATTTAACCTTAGGGTTAGAGTTTTGTAAACTCTAGATTAATTATTGTTTGGCCATTTTGTGTATGGCAAGATTGTGAGGAATTTCAACTAGGATAAAGTTTTTGAACTTGGATTTGAGTATATTATATTGAGGTGAGTTATGAAATATATTTATGCATATAAACCCCCTTGAATGCATGCCATTCTTTATAAACTCATTGAATATTGAATTGATTAAATTTCCAAATTCATTCTATCGATAAATGTTATTAATATTATTGTTGCCATTATGAGATACTTGTTAATTGATATCAAATATTGAAAATCCATATGAGTTAAATGATAACCATTAGGCCAATTGTTCATTGATATTGCACCCACTAAGCTTTAACCTAGCTAAATCTTTTATGATAGCGTGTCTAGACTAATGGGAGATAAACAATTAGACTATGTGCATTGATGACTCAACTAGTAGAGTCTAAATTACACCAGTGTCCTACCTAGAGAGAACCATATACTTTAGAGTTGTGCTCCGTCAAGCATGTGTTGAAAAGGGAGAATTTACTACCTTATTTGATTGTTTGTTTTTCTATCAATTTTATTGATTGGTGCCATTTCTTTCTAGGCACAATACCATTATTGTTGTAACTCTTATTAATCACTACCATTACTATTAATGTTTTAATTATGAATCACATAATAATATCTATTAGAACTGTAAGTATGGATATATTTCATAATTTCATTAAGTTGAAAGCTCTCACCACTTTAATTATGTTTTTCAGGTGCTAGAGTTAAGGATAAAACTACTAGTGATAAAGCTTCTTGATTTCTTCTCCATAAGAAGCTAATTACAACGTATTGTTTTGGATCCCTATATTAGGATTATAAAGAATATTCATTATATAGTGTTCCACAATATTATATTTTAAGTTGCATAGACATAGATAGAACAATTCTTTGGAAATGGCCTATTGATTTATTATTTTTCTATTGTTCATTATGGATGATAGCATGATATTTAATCCTTAATCTACAGTGAATATGAGAATCATATTTGATATTCGATATAAATAATGTAATGAATGATGGATTAATATGGAATGATTAATTTCATGAATTGTAAGCATGATGAATGGTGATCTAGGTTTTTTTTTTTTTTTTTTTGGATTCTACGGATGGTTGGTGGTGTTAAATCCACCTATGCCCTAGAACCGTCACATCATTAGAGTCTGAATGTGACAATGATCATCTGTCAGTAATCTAACTTGCATCTGAATATCCTTCCATTACTGAAGGATATCCTTCATAGTTTAAGCTATAATTCCCAGTTTTCTTAAGGTATTTTAGAACTTTTCTGTTTCTATGCCAATGCATATTGCTTGAATTACTTGTATGCCTACTTTAACTTTCTAACTGTAAATGCTATGTCTAGTCTAGTGCATGTCATTGCATACATTAGACATCTTATCAACTTGGTATACTCTAGTTGTGAAACTAAGCTTCCATCATTTTTGGACAACTTCATGCTTGGATTAAGTGAGGTAGAGGTTGGAGTACAATCATATTGATTAAATGCTCAATATACTGAGATTGTGAAAGTGATATACTTTCATCATATCTTTCATAGCAAAATTGCTAGATAAAAAATTTTTGGTAACTTGAACTTTTTTTAGACCTGTTCCAAAGATTAACATGTCATCCATGTATAAATAAATCATGACAACTTTATTAGGCCATTAGATACTAGTAAAAAGAAAAAGCAATATAAAGCCTTTAAAAGACCCATCTAAAAATGATGTGGGATAAGTGAGATTTTGGAAATGCCTAACAATACTTGAAGGTGCTCAATAAGGTAGTGTAGTAGCTAGCACATAAGCTTATGTATTATTTTAGCCTCTAGTTCCAACCTAAAAGTTGCAGGAGCTTATATGACCCTAAAGCACATAAGATCATGCATTTCATTTTTGCCTTTACCTTAAATTTCTCTAATTAAAGAAAGCCAAGTGATTACAAAAAAAAAAAAATTTATTTCCTCTAATTAAAGAAAGCCAAGTGATTAAAAAAAAAAAAATTCTTACTTCCATAATCCATGAGGTTGTGTAGTCTAAAACAGGACCAAATCAAAGGAATCAGAGGCCTGAGACAAAATTTTTGGGGAAACCTAAATGTGTGCAAGTTTGTGTATGTGTGTGTGTGTTTAACATGTATATAATCACAACCTTTGTAGGGGCAACACCCCCAAACTATGAGGTTTACTAGTCACTTGTGGCATTTTGAGACCAAAAATGGGTCCACATGGTCCTGTGAGTCCTCGCCCGAGCATCGGTTCGATCCACTAAAGGGAATCGAAATGCTCATTTGGGAAAGAACTCATGAGGAAGCCCTCAGGCTTATCTTTGATAGATTTAAAAAATTTTTTTAGGAGTCGCCACCTTAATTTATTTTTATTTGGGAAAATATAAGGAAAAAAACTCATTTGACTCTAATTATTACCCAAATGAAAAAGATCACTAGCCTCGAAATCAAAGAGGATTTGGGGACCAGGTTTTCGGTTTAATTTAACAAAATAAGTTTGGCCAATTAATATAAGAGTGACTTAAAATATATTTCATGAACAAACTAAAATGCATGGACAATTTATAATATGCATGATCATTCAATCCACATAGTTTATACACAATTAGAATTCAAAATAAAAGAAAGTCAATATTACAATGAAATCCAAACTCAGGGGATACCTCCTGTAGCCCTTATGGGTTTTAGGGAAGTCACACATTCCTAAAATTAAGCCTAATAACAAAGCAACATAAAACAAAATAATAGTAAGTAAAGAAGGTGATAGGGGCGAGAGTTGGTTAGTTTTAATTGGATTCGATGCCTAAACCAAGCATGCCTATGTATCCCTTTGAATGGGAATCAGAACCCACGCAGTTCTCCTTTCTTGCAAAGGGATTAGTTTAGCCTAGCCACTTTATTATGTTTTGATTGATTGATTAAAAGAGGGATGAGTTAATTAATTAATTTAATTGATTATCAAGTTAATTAGCTAGCAATCTAGATAAATCAATTTAATTAACTAACTAAAAGATGTAAGGAAATTAAGGGAAAAGAAGCTTACCTCAGATGGCAAGCAGCGGCTGGCTTTAGACGGCAGGCGGCGGCTAGCTTCGGATGGTGGGCGGCACTGGCCTTGGATGGCAGGCGGTAGCTAGCTTTGGATGGCGAACAGCAGGAGGCGGCTAGCCTCGGATGGCAAGCAGTGGCTGGCCTCGGATGGCAGCGACGGCTAGCCTTGGATGGCGGACATGAGCTTTGGGCAAGAGACTTGCCTCGAACAGACGGGCGATGAAAAGCCTTAAACTAGTCGGGTAGGAATCAAGGAGAAACCCTTTAACTCGCTTTGCAAAGCAAGGAGCAAATGCAAAGCATTTTGCTTGAAGTAATGCTTTTCAAGCTCTAAAATTTGGTGTTTTGAAGTGTGGGGAGGCCCTCTATATATAGGAGGAGGTTTGAAGCATAGAAAACACAAATTTCCAATGTGAGATTGCAAAAAATCAAATTTTTGCCAAAGTTGCCACAGAGGGCTTTGCATTCTGCAGAGCTCTTTGTGGCAATGCCGTACAGCCCTATGCAGTTCTGTAGAGGGCTTTGCAGTAGTGCCGCAGAGCTCTGTGGCAATGGGCCTCGCTTTCGCCCGTTTTGCCTTTTTTTGCCCTGTCATGCTTGTTTCTTATCCGTTTTACACGATTCAAGTTGTGTTATACTTGTTACTTAGTCCCAGATGATTTGAAAGAGTTCAAATATCTAAAAGAAATATTTTGATTTTTTTGATTTTGAGAGTTTTTGACTTCTGAAGGTTTGTTTACCAAGCCTAAGTGCTTCTAAGATTCAAACACATACTGGAAGGTACAAAATTAAGGGTTCACAGGTCCAATATTGGTTAATAGATGGAGTGTAGGTGGAGGAAGTACAAGGGGATACCTCTCTTGTTAACATTTTATGCCTTAACTTCCTTGAATTGATAGTTAGATTATATGGTATTTTTAATTTAGTTAAAGTTCAAGGTTTAGAGGTCTTCTTTTTTGCTCATGTCAAGAATTCCTCCTCATTACCTACAACCTTGTAATGTTTCCTAACTACATTGGACATCAAAGTATGGGACAAGCTACTTCTGTTTCTTCTTTTGTAGCTACGAATAACTATAGAAGTAAATGTCTGCCTTCTTATACTTGTTGTACCCAAGTTATATATGTATATATATATCAGGCTTTTTTACTTTTGTTCTATTTTCAATAGATAATACTTAATCTATTCATATTTTCTGTGAGATATAATTTTTACTAAAAGAATTCAACCAAAGTAAAAATTACAACAACAAAATAACAAATGAATAGCAAAAAAAAAAAAAAAAAAAAATCTTACTTCTCTATATTAAATTAATACGAATCAATTTCAAATAGAATATAAATAGAAACTAAAAGAATGAAATTAAAATATTAAAACATAAACCTTGAGAGATAATTCTTAAATTCAAATTTCTAATAACTAGAATATATATATATATATATATATATATATATATATATATATATATATATATATATATATATATATATATTCTAATAATTAAAATATTAAAAGAATGAAATTAAAATATTAAAACATAAACCTTGAGAGATAATTCTTAAATTCAAATTTCTAATAACTAGAATATATATATATATATATATATATATATATATATATATATATATATATATATATATATATATATATATATATATATATATATATATATATATATATATATATATATATATATATATATATTCTAATAATTAAAATATTAAAAGAATGAAATTAAAATATTAAAACATAAACCTTGAGAGATAATTCTTAAATTCAAATTTCTAATAACTAGAATATATATATATATATATATATATATATATATATATATATATATATTCTAATTATTAGAATATATATATATATATATATATATATATATATATATATATATATATATATATATATATATATATATATATTCTAATAATTAGAATATATATATATATATATATATATATATATATATATATATATATATATATATATATATATATTCTAATTATTAGAATATATATATATATATATATATATATATATATATATATATATATATATATTCTAATAATTAGAATATATATATATATATATACATATATATATATATATATATATATATATATATATATATATATTCTAATAATTAGAATATATATATATATATATATATATATATATATATATATATATATATATATATATATATATATATATATATATATATATATATATATATATATTTTGAGGAATGGAGCCCTCAGTTTTTGTGAGGCCTGAGGTAGCTGCCTTAAGGGCCAACCGACTCTAGACCAAAAGTGCACAAGTTCATGCACCAACAAGACAACTATACTTTTCATTAGAATTTTAGAATTGAAGTTGAGATTTTAGAATCCTTATAAATACACTCTTTTCTCTGAGATTAGATAATTTAGTAAAATAGAAAAACTCCTTTTTCACTTTTACATTTTAGGTTTTGGATTACAATAAAAGGATGATTAAAGATTTGGTCCTTGAGAGATTTTTTATCAACCTTGAATATCAAATTATGTAATTTTCATTTAAAGTTTATTTCTTTACCCATTTAAATTTAGCTACATTGAATATGTTTTTTTTTTTTTTTAATTTAAGTCATTATGTTATTCCTTTTCTTTTTTTAGTTATGAGTAGTTAAATATCTCGCTAGGATTTAGATGTAGATTGGTTTACTTGCTTGTGGTTATATGTATACTCTATTTTTGTGATTATTTGTTTGAATTTAATCTATAGTCTTTGAGATTAATGCATGTGAGTGCTTGGCCACCATTTCCATAATCTAAGACACTATATGAAATGGGCAAGTGGAAGTATTAAGTCTATTCATGGAGATGATAGATCATTTCATAAAGATATGGATATGCCTAGATAATGTTGAATTTTTTCATTGTACTTAATAAATCTAATTCAATTCTTACAATTACGAGAGTAGATGTGAGTTTGACTCAGGTATGGATAACTCAACTTGAGAGAGGGTTTTATCTATATTAGGAAAAGTCATCTTTAAGTCCAACTTACTTGAATGAATGATAGAGTATATGTGCTCCACTTGCAATGAAAATCAATTGAATCTAAACCTAGGTTTTACCATTGTTGAATTTCACTTCTAATGTTAGTTATATTTGTTCATCAATAATTAGTTAAACTCTCTTATCAATTCAATTGTTTTGATAATAGAATGACTCCTAATTTTGATAATTGATAATGCTTCTTTATGAGATTGACAAACCCTCTACTCATTTAAAACTTGTTAACTATAATCCATCCTTAGATGTGTAAAAATAAAGTGAATAGTCAAAAATCCAATAAATGCCAAACACTAATTCTCAACCACTCATTTAAATAGGCCATAAATCTAATCAAAGTTCATTGATTGTCTATCCATAATAAACCTCAATTTTTTATAAGTTCAAAAGATTAGTTTCATGCTTGATTCCATTTAAGAAAATTTTCCAAAAGTAAGTTTCAAGAACAAATATTAAAATTTCTAAAAGTCTATATGTGAGAGTTCGCCCAAACGTCTCTCTTTTGCTCAAGGAATGGCCTTAAGGAAATTTAAGTGATTTTTAAGGAGGTTATGGAATGAACTATAGTTCTCACGATTGCAATGACCATCATTCGAAAAATTGATTTGTAGTTTTGAAAAATGTTTTTAAGATTCGCCACTCTAATTTATTTTTTAAAATGGAAAAATTAAGGAAAAAGCCATTTGTGACTCCAATTCATTAATTTTAATTAATTAATTTACCTAAGGATAAAATCATTAGCTGCTAACTGAGTTGAGCTCAGGGACTAAATTTTTTATTTTAAATAATTGTGATTTGATCTTAAGTTTAATTTGATTTGAAAAATTGATTTCATGGATGATGAATATTAAATGATAATTATAAGTAGAATGCATGAACATAGTATAGTTATGAAATGGATGAGGGAATTTAAGAAATAAAGCAAATAAATGCCCATAAGTTAAGGAGAGTGTTCCCTCTAATCATTATAAATTATAGGGAAACCACATAATCGCTCATTGACTCTAAAGTAATCAAATAAATAATTACACAAATTAGCTTACAAAAAACATAAAAATAGATAATTACAATTAAAAAGTAAATGGAAAATGGAATTAATTTAGAATTGGATTTGAGATTTGGATTTAAATTTCAAACTTGCCTACGTACCCTATTGAGTGAGGGTCAGAATCCACATAGTTTGTTTCACGATTAAGTAGAGAGGCTTACAGATTAATTGATTTGGGGGTTGTATGGTGAGAGAAGGTGTTTATAGCTTTGGGTGGAGGGTTTTGTCAGACCAAAATTCAGTTTTACAAATTTTGAGAAGTAAGGATCCTTCTCAAGGAGAGAGAATGAGAACATATGATTTGATTGATGAATTAATTAATTAATTAAAATGACTAATTAAATAATTAAGTAGGGTGAGTGGATTGACTAATTAATTAATAGGATGATTAGATGGATGAATTAATTAATTAAAATGATTAATTAATTAATTGGATTGGATGGGTGGATTAAAAAAAGATTAATTTGATTTTAAAAATGATTAATTAATCAATTAAAAGGATTAATTAATTAATTACTTGAGTAATTAATTAAAAAAAAAGAATTAGTTAATTAAAAGGATTAATTAACTTGGTTGGGATAGGTTAATTAACTAATTAATTAATTAGAGAGTAATTAGAAGAAGAAGAAGAAAGAGAACTAGTGAATAAGCATCTACACTATCTCTTGAAAGTGAAGAATTTGGTAGGAAATAAAGGGGTATTTATAGGTGAAGGGTGTGAGGCAAAAAGACAAAAAAGGGCTGAAAAAGTTGGCTAAAATAGGGGCAATTTCAGAAATGCAACTGGTGTGCCTAGTAACAATCCACCGGATAGGTTGGCGGATATGGCAAAGTTGAATAGCGGATCCACCGACTGGCACATGTTAGCTTCTTCTTCTTCTTCTTCTTCTTCTTCTTTTTAGAGATTGATATTGGCCTTTGTTGAAAAATTGAGTATCTGCATGGTAAGATATTTGAAGGCTAATTTTTCTTTTGGGATGCTGACTTTGAACCCCAGCTTACTAACTGGCTAGTGGGATCGTTATACCTGCTATGCGTAGCACACTAAGCTTAGCCTATGTCAAGCTGCAACCATATCAAGAGGGTGCAAAATTGAGGGTTCACAGCTGCCTCTCATCAGAATTGTCTTATCTGTAAGGCAATCTTGATGATAGTGAACCCAAGAGTTAGGATAGTATAAGTAACCAAAGGGATGTCTAGGTAAGTACTTAAACATGTTTGAGTGAAAGACATGATTGAATTTCAAGGACGATGGTAAAAAGAACCAAAGTGATGTTTAAGTGATCATTTCTAAACATTTATGGGTGAAAAGTGTGACTAAAAAATGAAAGCGAGAAAAGAATCCAAAGGGATATCCAAACTGGTCTCTAGATATTTTTAGGTGAATTGATGGATTTTAGTAAAAGAGGTGGAAAGTGGAAGCACATGGATATCTAGGTGACCGCTTCTAAATATTTATAGGTCAAATTGATGGATTTGGATAAAAGAGATGGAAAAGGAGCCACATGGATATCTATATGACCATTTTTAAACATTTATGGGTGGAAAAGGAGCCACATGGATATCTAGGTGAACATTTCTAAACATTTGTGGGTGGAATTGATTGATAAATGGAAACAAGAAAAGGAATTAAAGGGATATCTAGGCTAGTGGCTATATTTTTTCATGTGAATTGATGGATTTAGTTGATTTAGATGAAAAGGTAGGAAAGGAACTAGATGGATGCCTAGATTAGACATATCTAAGTGAAGGACTTGGACATATTTTTTATAAAAGAGGTGGAAAAAGGAACTAGATGGATGTTAGTGTTTAGACATTTCTAGGTGAAGGAATAGGATGGATTTTTCAATGAAAGGAGTGGAAAAAGGAACTAAAGGGATGCTAGTATTTAGAAATTTTTAGGTGAAAGATTCATATGGATTTTTGATAAAAGGGGTGGAAAAGTGAACCAGAGGTATGCCAATGTTTAGACATTTTCCGGTGAAGGATTTAGATGGATTTTCGATAAAAGAGATGGAAGAGGGGAACTAGATCAATGTCTGAGTGAGAATGTAGATGTTTCTGAGTAGAGGATGTGATCGATTTAAAAGGACCACAATAATGCCTAGATGACTGCTACTAGAAATTTATATATGAAAATGATTTTGCTAAAAGAGGTAGGATAAAAAACCATAGGGATGTCCAGATAATCATATCTTAACATTTAGAGGTGAGTTGATTGATAAAAGAGGATGCCTCCAGTGCCTTTGGGGAGTTTTTTGGTGATTAGGATCAAAGGGATATCCCCTAGCATCTTTATCAGGAATGCTAATGGCCCAAGTCTTGATTCAAAAAGTCTATTTGGTTGATGATCCCAGTCTTAGTTCAGAGAAGTCTGCTTGGTTGATGATCCCAGTCTTGGTTCGGGAAGTCTATTTAGTTGGGGAAGTCTGTTTAGTTGTGATCCTAATCTTGGTTCAAGAAGTCTGTTTAGTTGATGATTCTAGTCTTGGTTCAAAAAGTTTGTTTGGTTGATGATCCCTATTTTGGTTTGGGAAGTTAGTTTGGTTGATGATCCTTATTTTGGTTCAGGAAATCTATTTGGTTGATGATCCCTACCTTGGTTTGGGAAATTTTGGAGAAGGTCTAGGTTGTGCTAAGGAAACTTAGGCTTTTAAAGGTGAAGGATTGGGCCTTTTGGAAGGCTTGGGATTAAAAGGACTTTGAAAATCACACTTCATTGGTTAAATTCTATAGGATTGCCACTTGACTTGATGGGTCTTTAAAAGTGGAGAGGTGTTTGCTTGACTTGATGCAATGAGCATTTGACTTATATGTTACTAATGAAAGTAAAGGTCATTTAGCTACTTGGGCTAGAAAGGTAACTTTGATGATTTTGAAGGTAATATCTCTGATGAGGAATAAATGCAATGATGACTTGGAAGGTATGCCCTTTATGAGATATTTTCTTTTGACTTTTGGAAATTCTTAGTGAAAATGAAAGTGATACCCACTGACAGGACTTGCTTTTTTTACTTTCAGAAATCATCCTTAGTAAAAATGATTTTTGCATTCTTCTACAGATCATCTTAGATTATGCTAAGTAAACTCATAAGGTGATCCATCAGATGGAGTGTGATTATCTATTGGATGGAGATGACCATTTTCAGTTTCTCAATTCAACTTGATATCACTTGTCGGATGACATTTGGAAATAAAGGAGGAGAAGTCACTAGCTTAGTGTATGCATGAGGGTGCATGATTGTGGGTGGTTGCATAAATGTTGGTGCAGAGATGATGCATATTTATATATGCATGTTTTGAGATTTATGGATGTTTGTAAGGCCATGCCTTAGCACCATTTCGATCCGCTAGAGGGAATCAGGATGCTCATTTAGGTTTAAACTTACGATGGAACCCTCGAATTTAGATTGGTTGATTTTGAAAATGATTTTGAGAGTCACCACTCTAATGTATTTTTAAATGGGAGAATTAAGAAAAAATCCTATTGACTCCAACTCATTAATTTTAAATTAATTTGCCCAAGGATAAAATCACTAGTCTCGAACCAAGTTAAGTTTGGGGACTAGGTTTTTAGTTTTAAATAATCTAAATTTGGCTCTTAAGTTTAATTTAACTTTGAAAATTAATTTCATGGATAACAAATATTATATGACAATGATAGTATCATGATTAATCCATGAGCATGGAAAAAAAATAAAATATCAATAAATTAAACTAATTATATAAATTAATTAAAAAGGGGAAAAGAGATTGACTGTGATTTGGATTTGAGTTTTGGATTTAGATGCCAAATATGCCTGCGTACCCTATCGAATGAAGATCAAAACCCACGTAGTTCATTCCACGATTAAGTAGATGAGTTTAGGAGTTGATTGGATTAATTGATTTGATTTGGGCTTGTGAATAAGAGAAAAAGGCTAATACCTTTGCTTTTAGAGGGCGCAGATTTTTACAGGGACCAAAATTCCATTTTATTATGATCAAGTAATTGGATTGATGGGAAATTAATTAATTAATTAATTAAAATGATTAATTAACTAATTAATGTGATGAAATAGATGGGTGGATTAATTAATTAAAATAATTAACTAATTAATTTGGATAAGGGGTGGATTAAAAAAAGTTAATTTGATTCTAAAAAAGTAATTAATTAATCAATTAAACAGATTAATTAATTAATTAAGTGATTATTTTTGATAGAAAAAAGAGCTTTTGTTAATTAAAAAGGTTAGGGTGAGATAATTAATTAATTAAAAAGATTAATTAATTAATTAAAGAGTAAAACATCAATAAATTAAACTAATTATATAAATTAATTAAAAAGGGGAAAAGAGATTGATTGAGATTTAAATTTGAGGTTTGAATTTAGATGCCAAATGTGCCTACGTATCCTATTGACTGTGGATCAAAACCCACATAATTCATTCAACAATTAAGTGGAGGGGTTTATGAGTTAATTGAATTGATTGATTTGATTTGGGTTTATGACTGAGAGAAAATGGCTGATACATTTGCTTTTAGAGAGTAGAGAGTTTTATGGGACTAAAATTATGTTTTATCGGGACCGGATGATTGGATTGATTGGGGATTAATTAATTAATTAATTAAAATGATTAATTAACTAATTAATGTGATGAAATGGATGGGTGGATTAATTAATTAAAATGGTTAACTAATTAATTTGGATGAGGGGTGGATTAAAAAAAGGTTAATTTGATTCTAAAAAAAAGTGATTAATTAATGAATTAAACATATTAATTAATTAATTAATTAAATGATTATTTTTAATATAAAAAAAGAGCTTTAGTTAATTAAAAAGATTTATTAAATTATATGGTGGATAATTAATTAATTAAATGGATTAATTAATTAATTAAAGAGTGGTTGGAGGTAGAAGAAGATAATAGCTATTAATTCTAACTCAAAAGGTGTGGAAAAATGGTAGCAATGATGAGGTATTTATAGGAAAATGATAGTGAGGGTAATTTGGGAAGTAGAAAAGTGAAAAGACTAAAAGGATAGGACTAAAGAAAGGCTAAAAAATCATATTGGAGACACTGGTTGTGCCATCATCTTTCTGGTGGCAACCACCGGAGAGGCCATTGCCACCACCTATTGGCTACTTAAGTGGCAACTGACATGGCTTTTTTTTTTTTTTTTTTTAGAGATTGGTTGATCGTTTGGGACTTTCGTAATGGCTCCGTATAGTGCATTAAACTTAGCAAGTGTCAAGGTATGGTTGGATGATAAGGGTATAAAATTAAGGGTTCATAGTTGCACCCTTATCAGAATTGTCTTGTCTATTGTGCAATTCTGATGATAGTGAACCCAAGAGTTGGGATGGTATAAAGAACCAAAGTGATGACTAGGTCAGTGCTTGAAAATGTTTGGGTGAGAGACATGATTGAAAAGCAAGATGGTAAAAAGAACTACAGGGACGTTTAAGCAATTGTTCCTAAACATTTATGGGTGGAAAATATGGCTGATGAATGGAAGTGAGAAAATGGACCAAAGGGATATCTAAGTTGTTAGCTAGATATTTTTGGGTGAATTGATGGATTTGGGTAAAGAAGTGGAAATTGGAACCATATAGATGTCTAGGTGATCGTTTCTAGACATTTATGGGTGAAATTAATGGATTTGGATTAAAAAGATGGAAAAAAGAACTACATTGATGTCTTGGTGATTGTTTCTAGATATTTATGGGTGCAATTGATGGATTTGGTTAAAAGAGATGGAGAAAGGAATGACATGGATATTTAGGTGGTAGCTTCTAGACATTTATAGGTGGAATTGATGGATTTTGATAAAAGAGATGGAAAAAAGAACCACATGGATGTCTACGTGACCATTTCTAGACATTTATGGATGGAAGAGAATTTTGGACAAGATAATTTAGTAAAAAGAGAGCCTTGACCTATGGCAAGTTAACTCGAGAGATTCTGATAAGATTTTATTAAAAGGAGAGCCTCAGCTTATGGCACGTTGGCTCAAAAAATTCTTAAAAGATTTTGGTAGGAGAGCCTCAGCCTATAGCGAGTCAGCTTATATATTTTGAAAAGATTTTAGTAAAGGGAGAGCCTCGGCCTATGGTGAGTCGGCTCAAGAGATTCTGAAAAGATTTTGATAAGAGGAGAGCCTCAACCTATTACAAGCCGGCTTGAGAGATTCTAAGTGGATTTTGGTAGGAGGAGAGCCTCAGCCTATGGTAAGTTAATTCAAGAGATTCTAAGAGGATTTTGGTTGGAGGAGAGTCTCAGCCTATAGCAAGTCGACTCGACAGATTCTGATAAGATTTTGGTGGGAAGAGAGCCTCGACCTATAGTGAGTCAGCTTAAAAGATTCTAAAATGATTTTGATAGGAGGAGAGTCTCAATCTATGGCGAGTCGACTCAAGAGATTCCGAAAAGATTTTGATAGGAAGAAAGCCTCAACTTATGGCGAGTCAACTAGACAAATTCTATAAAGATTTTGGTTGCATTGAAGAAACTAAGGGTTTTAAATATGAGGGGTTGTGCCTTTTAGAAGGCTTAAAAGAACTTTGCTGGGATTAAATGCACTTCAGAAGTCACACTTGATTGATTAGATCTAGAAAGGTATCATTTATCTTTAAAGAAACATTAGTTAGCTTTAGGAGGTGTCAGTCAGATTTGAGAAAGCACTGTTAGCTTAAGGAAAGGCTGTTAGCTTGGCTTATGCATGATAGTGCATGATTGCAAATAATTATATAGGTATTGGTTTATAGATGGTGCATGTTCATATATGCATGCTTTAGGATTCATGAACCTTTTGTTTAATTTCTATGCCATGAATGATTTGTGATGATGCTTGTAATGGATGATTGCATAGATGTATGAGAGTGGATTCACACATTTACTTTGTAGATGCAGTTTTTTCATGTGACTTTTACTTCCATAGGGCCATGCATTTGTGGACTGAGAAACTCGACAAGGTTAAGGAACTCAACTTAGGTTGGTAAGGAATGGTTGCCATAGTGGCTTTAAGGGGATTGAGATTTTTTTAAGGGTTTGCTTTAGGTTTTGGGATTCGGCGCCCTGTGTTTTCTATTTTGGTGTTGCTAAGGAGAAGTTATGTCCCACCTTTGGCAAGTTCAATGCATTGGCTTGGCTACAATTCTGAGGCAACTTTGGTGGTGCCTGAGTTCAAAGTTTGGCATTTTCTACATTTTTAAAGAGTTTTTTGGACTTGCCTCAGATGTCGCTGGCTAGATGGTGGTTAGGTGATGGTCAGATGAATTTGACAGCTATAATTTGAGAAGTTTTGTGATCCTAGTGACCAAGGAGACAGGAGGGATTAGAGGCTCAGGATGAGGGCCTTGATTCTCTGTTTGAGAGTATGGTACAGGTTTGTTGATTAGAGTGATGCCAAAGTGGCAAATGAAATAGAGACATTTTATGGTTAAAGTTATGCTAACAGAGACACTAATGAGTCTTGATTGCTTTATTCGAGATTTAGAGAGATGAACTATCTTGCCAATTATTCACCAGGTGAGAAAAATTTATTTGTTCTCAACTTTTCTATTGGGGGGTGCTTTGTGGATGTCTATTTTAGGTTTTGGGTTATCTTGGAAGTATGGCTGATGGATCATTTTCGAGTGGTGGCCCCTACTTTTTAGTCTGTACATGCTTTATTAAGCTCGATCAGAGATTGAATAGGATGGTTACTTGCAGCTTGCCCCCCAGAGGACACATTTTTAGCACTGCCAATAGTAAGAGATTAAATTTCTCATAATTAACGGTCATAGGTGTTGAGTGGTTTTCTTATTGGGTTTGGTTTGAATGATCTTACACCAAGGGATGAGGATTTTTAAGGCAGTTGAGGCAAACTCAAAATGTGCCCTTAGCTTTCCTTTCTCGAAGTCTGTATGAATCACAACTTCCATTGCCAGAGTTATCGGGGGTGGCTGGTTAAGGAGTTATCATATTGTTCATTCTAGGATTTTACTTAGGAGCACAAAGAGGTATGATAGGCAATTGATAAAAGTGGTTTGGTTAGTTGAAAGAGTGTATAAGACTACCCTGCTGAGGGAAATAGAGGGTGATACAGCTGAGGAGGGGAGACTATAGGAGGAGTCACTGATAGCAAGAGGACAACAACACAAATAGAGGGAGTGACTCGATCTTTTAAGGAGACTCAGGGATTTACTAGAAGTATGACATCACAGGTTACAATAGTGACACAAAATATGGTGATGGTGACAAATGAGACTGTGACTACAGTGAGATAGGATGACACTACAGTTGTGGTTCATAGAAGGATTATTATAATTAGGGCATAAAGGGGTACTGTAGTTTTTGAACTGCAAAGGAGGATTTTCTGGGAGTAGTTTTAGGACTACTGGTACTCAAGAGAGGGTTTTTGATATTGTTGTGGTGAGCAGTTTTGATTTTGTTGATACTTTTACTGTTATGGTGAAAGGGGCTACAGAGATCTAGAGGAGGGTGTGTCCATTTGAGAAGATTATGATAGACTCTGATTTTGACAAGGACATGAGAGATTTGCACCTTAGGAAATAGAGGAGGACTAACTAGACCATGACTTTAGACATGACATTTTTTGCTTTTTGTTCAAAATACTTACATGTTGATAGGACTACACGATACATGATAAGTTGTAGATGATATTGAAAGGGTATCTTATTTGTCAAAATGATGGATTTGTATTCTGTAAAATTTGATCATCATTAAATGAGACATCTTTTATTTTTGCTCTAATTTCTGCCTAAGCTACCCTTTCAGATTTTCAGCTTAGCAAACATTCTTTTTCTTCTTCTTCTTCTTCTTTTTTTTTTTTGTCTTTATTTTTTTTTGGTTTAGGCAAAAGAATTAAGTGAATGATGTTTAAGCATAGAAAAAATGAGAATGCAATGCAAACAAAATATTTTATATTATGATTTCGATTGCACCCAAGTTAGGTTGCCTACATATCCCTTACATCACTTTTTTATTAGTCACTTCCTTTTAGGGAGAATCAAGTCCATGTAGTTCTAATGACATATGCATGAAAAATAAAAATGAAATGCAAATGTCAATTTTGGATGATGTATCATTTCAGTTGATCTAGGTTGCCAGGATGGGAGAATTTGCTTTTGTTCACATTGATGAAGATGGTGCCTCCGTCGGATAGGATCTTCTTGAGCATGTATTATCTAGCCCAGTTTAGTTTGAACTTCCTTTTAGATCATGAATATGGGCACGAATTTCTCCCAAAACTAGATTTCCTTCTTGCAAACTATTGTCTCTCACTTTTTAGTTGAAGTGCTCCACTAGTCTCCATTGATGACCCTAAATTTTGTATAGAGCATCAATTCTCTTTTCATCAATGGCATTTAACTGGTTATGATACCCTTCAATCTATTCCATCTTCATTCTCTGTAGTTTCTCCTTGAGTAGTTTATTATATGTGTAGGTCGGAATCTTATGAACTATGATGCTTGGACTATCCCTATCATGTCCTTGTCTTGTGTAGGATAGCTTATGAGCTTTTCCACTATTGCTATGCAGATGCAATATATGGGATTTTTTATTCTTTTCCTCTGTGTTATACTTAATTAATCCTTTTGCCTTTTTATATATATTTTTTTATTTTTTTTGTTTTTTTTCTTTTTTTAGATGTCCCATTTAAAGATGAATCAGAAAAAATTAATGCGAAGCATGAAGTTCAAAATTTTTTATTACTGATAAAAAAGCCCCATGATTATGGGTTACATTAAAGGATAAGCTTGGAAAGCAAAATGCTTACTTAAGAGGACAAGACTCGGTGGACTCAAACTCAAAGAAAGATTTAATAGAAACGCAATCAAGAGACTATTCAAATACAGACTCAGACTCAAACATGGACTCAAAAGACTTAGACATAAACTTGAAAGACTTGGATAGGGGCACAATAGCATTAGCACTCTTCCCAAAATACCAGTTATTGGGTGAAGCTTGAGATGGTTGAGGAGCTCAGTGGTTTAGAAAAGGATTGGTGGTGGTGCAAAACATTGGGTTTGGGAGCAATGATGTCTTCGCTATCAAAGAGATCTTGAATTTTATGCTTCAAAGCTTTATATGCATCAGTTTTATGCCCTGACCCTTGATTATAGTCGCATATCTCATTAGCATTGTATCTTTTAGGTAAGGGGTTTGGAGGAGGTCATGGTTCTAAGGGCTTAACCAGACTAGGATTGACCATATTAGCCTCTAAGGGTTTTGTGTAAACAACGGTGAGGGGCATATGTAGCTTAGAGAAAGTTCTCCTTATTTTTAACTTCATCAGCTAGTGACAGGACATAACATTTACCTCCCCCTCTCTTTGGGTGGTATTGGTGCTATAGTTAGTGTTTTTATGATACCTTAAACTATAAGACTGATCCTTGATTTGTCCCATTTAGATCAAATCCTTGATCTTGGTGGCAGTGGCAATGAGTGATTTAAAGCTAGGGTGGTACTGCATTTGCAGATGCGTCTGATACTGGGGGAGGAGGTTCTTGACGATGTTTGTAATTTGCTCTACTTCGGATGGATGATTCACCATTTAAGCTGCTTTGACCTCCACCTTCTAAGGAATGCGGTGAAAGATTCTCTTTGCCTTTGTTTAGTGGTCTCCAAATGCCGACGGTTGACATCCACTTCTATATTGCAGTGGTATTGTTTGACAAAAGCATTGCAAATGTCATCTCATGTCTTTTTGTGATTTTGTTCGAGATCTAAAAGCCACTTAATGGTAGGCCCAATTAAAGATTGCTAGAATAATTGAGCAAAGAGCTTGTCATCTATACTAAAAGGTCTCATTGCACCTATATACATCTTGAGGTAGGCTTTAAGGGAAGTTGCGCCATTGAATTTGTCCATCACGGGGCATCTTAAACTTGAGTGGAACACTAGCATTTGGGAAGAAAGCAAGAGAATCGACATCTATCATATCTTCATGCTTTTTTATATTTTTGATGGATTATTCTATGGCTTTAAAACTTTTCATCAATTTCTTAGCTTTGGGAAGGCTAGAGAAATCTCCATTTTGAAAAGGATTTGCAGTGAGAGTAATGGTATTCATATCTATAGGAGGAGAGGTGGGTGTTTTTGGAGCTTTTCCTTTATCAATGAGATCGATAATAGGGGGAGAAAAAGTAGGGGCATGGCTAGTTTTAGCTTGAGTGGAAGCAAGCTGAGCAGGGGGAGAAGTGATGGTGGTATTGATCATTTCCTTGACCTCATTGATGATGGATTAGTGTTGGGAATTGAGAGCAATAATGAAAGTGGCAGACTGGGCATTAAGAGTATGGGTGAAAGTGTCGACTTGGATCTTAAGAGTGGTGGTGAGTGTGGCTTAGAAAGTCTCCTCTTGTTTCTTAAGGAGGTTGGCAAAAAAAAGGTGCTTATCATGTCTTGGTCAAAAGAGCTGGAGGTGTTGGCCATTGGTACCTTGAAAATAGAAAAATGGGTAAGAATACAAAATTGTGAAGAAAAAAGAGAGGGTGTGTTGGGAAAAGGATTCCTTCCACGTGGCTGGTCACCGAGTTTACATGTTGATAGGGTGAGTGTGTGAGGTGTTTTAGTGTAGCAGACTACCAGTTTGGGTCTTTGAGGTGTTTGAGGGTTTACCTTGTTAAGCTTCTCATGTTATATATATATGGCAATGTCATTATGTATGCCAAAACAGGTTTCATGAGTATATGCATAAATATCTCCATTATTATGGTGCATGGAACCTAGGGTCAATACTAGAGCAACTATATGCACAAGGTGAAGGGTGGTTTAGTTTAGGGTCCTTGTCCCACTAAAGCATCAATATACCTAACCATATGTGAGGCAAGGAGCCTCCCGTGGGTCCAACTGTACTGATTACTCATTACACCATCGAAATGATCGGGGATTTGTTGTGGGGTGGAATACTTTCACTATCTCTAAACATACTCAAAGAGAGTTATCGAGCCAATGCTACTCACCATCCAAAAGTTTTCTTAGGCAAGGAGCCTTTATTATGTAAAGTGATGCATGAAAGTCAAATTATACTTAATGAGCCAAATGGAGATTATTTTGGAAAAAATTTTCCTTAACCACATAGTAATCCTCTTATTTTCCTTTTTATTTTAAAAAATGTGGCAACTAGTCCCCAGTGGAGTCGCCAGCTGTGAGGCCTCACCCAAGCACTAGGTTGATCCTCTAGAGGGAATCGGGATGCTCATTTGGGTTTAGACTCACGATGGAACCCTCGGGTTTGGATTGGTTGATTTTAAAAATGATTTTGGTAGTCACCACTCTAATTTATTTTTAAATGGAAAAATTAAGGAAAAACCCAATTGACTCCAATTCATTAATTTTTAATTAATTTACCTAAGGATAAAATTAGTAGCCTTAAACCAGCTTGAGTTTGGGGACTAGGTTTTTAGTTTTAAATAATTTAAATTTGGCTCCTAAGTTTAATTTAACTTTAATAATTAATTTCATGGATGACAAATATTATATGACAATTATAATATCATGACCATGGAAAAAAAAGTAAAACATCCATAAATTAAACTAATTACATAAATTAATTAAAAAAGGGAAAAGAGATTGATTGAGATTTGGATTTAGCATCCAAACATGCCTACGTATCCTATTGAATGGAGATCAAAATCCACTAATTCATTCTATGATTAAGTGGAGGGTTTTAAGAGTTGATTGGATTGAGTGATTTGATTTGGGTTGTGAGTAAGAGAAAAAGGCTAATACCCTTGCTTTTAGAGGGCGGAGAGTTTTACAGGACTGAAATTTTATTTTTTTAGGACTAGATGATTGGATTGATTGGGGATTAATTAATTAATTAAAATAATTAATTAACTAATTAATGTGATGAAATGGATAGATGGATTAATTAATTAATTTGGATAAGGGATGGATTAAAAAAAGGACTAATTTGATTCTAAAAAAGATAATTAATTAATTAATTAATTAAAAAGATTAATTAATTAATTGAATGATTATTTTTAATAAAAAAAGAGTTTTAGTTAATTAAAAAGATTAAATAACTTGGTTAGGATGAGATAATTAGTTAATTAAAAAGATTAATTGATTAATTAGAAAGTGGTTGGAGGGAGAAGAAGAGAGGAATTAGAGGATAGCTATCAACTCTAACTCAAGGGGTGGGAAAAAATAGTGAAAATGAAGGGATATTTATAGGCAAATGAGGGTAAGAGTAACTTGGGAAGTGGAAAAGTGGAAAGACTAAAAGGGTAGGACTAAAAAAATACTAAAAAATCATATTGGAGGCATTTTGGTAACTGCAAAAACTGTAGTGGGGACCATGCCACCTAAGGGACTGGTGGCGTTGCCCAGGGGGGTGACAAGTACTGCCACCGGCTACTTTCGTGGTAGTTGATGTGGTATTTTGTTTAAGAGATTAGTTATTGGTTTGGGATCGCCGTGATGTTTCTATATAGCACGCTAAAATTAGCAAGTGTCACGGTGCGGCTGGATGATGAAGGCACGAAATTAAGGGTTTACAACATTTTGTTTAACTTTTGCATTATGAATGATTTGTGATGATGCACATAATGGATGAATGTTTGAATGCATGAGGGTGGATTTACATGTTTACTCTGTGTATGTCATGAATGCAATTTGCATGTAATGTTGACTACTAAAATTAGCTTGTAGGTTATAAGATGATTATTTTGATTGATTTTTTTTTTGTGGATTCCCAAGGTTGTCCTAGGAAGGTTGACAATCTTGTGATGTTTTTGAGTGATAATAATGATGGGTAATTTAGACCCTGAGCATAAGGGTGTTTATGCAAGCTAGATGCCTTAAACCAATGATTGGTTATCTAAAAAGGTGATTTTAGGAAGTTTCCTTATTTTTGAGGACATCAATTCAACTATTTTGACATAGGTTAGGGCTTGTTATGACAATGGGACAGTCAAGTTGGTTTGTAATGGATTTAGTTGGCAAGTGGCTTATTTCAAGGTCAGAAGGGAATTTGTCTATTTAGGATTCCCAAGACTTTAGAGGAAGAATTGGTTATGGTAATGGGGTGTCGATGGTTTACCCCTAGTTTGACTTTGGGAGCTTGTGACCATGATGGGATTTATAGGTTAACATAGATGATAGAGATTTATTATTCATTCCAATTGGCCTAATGTTTCCTTTTGTGCTTCTAGCCCAATTAGGTTGCTTGGGTGGTTAATCGGGTAGTCTAGGTTTTTGACTTCTTCTAAGGTTTGGTTCTAGTTTTATCAAAATGTTTCAACAAATGGATTGGTAAGTATTAGGACTTAGTTAATCTTGGCTTTGGTTATGGTCTAAGTATGACTGTGTTTTGGTTACAAGGATAAATAACTTCAATAAGTTTGGAAGGTTTACTTATATTTTGGAGATTAGGCTTTTTTTGAGTAGATGAGAGGGGTATGCCTTGATTTTAGTTCATGGTGGGACCCTTCGAATGGCTTGGTTTTATCATGGAGCCAGGGCTTTAAAAATGGGAGGCAGCCTTCCTCTATTGGCTTGACATAGAGGTCGAGATGAACTTTTAGGAATGAGAGAGAGCCATCTTGTTTGGTTCTTTTAGTGACTCAAGCACTTTGATAGAAAAACACGACTTAGAGATCTTGCCCTTGACAAGAAGTGGTGGACTGACCAAAGATTACTAGAAAGAATGTGAATGTCTTTAAATAACATGTACCTGATGATGAGTAAGGGCAATTTTATTTATCAAAACTCGATATTCGACTTGAAAACTTTCTTTACCCTTTGAATGATTAAGGAAAGAAAAGCGGTGACATAAAGAAGGACAACTTCGAGGAGGATAAAGTTGTTTGATTGCTCATGAGGATAAATTATTTAGACCAGCTTAATAGATTCAAACAAATAGATTTTGGCATGACCTAGAATAGAATCTAATTTGAATGACACATCATCTTTTTTTTTTATTTTTTATTTTTTGGTAGAGAAAACAAGTGGGGATGCTATTAATGTGGTTAGAGAGCATGAGGGCATAATGCCTTACAAGATAAAAGATATTTTTACTATGATTAGGACTACACAAGGATTAGGCTGCCTACATATCCCTTACATTGCTTCTATTTTTCTTCTTGCTTAGGGAGAATAAAGTCTATGTAGTTTTTGTTACATTGTGGAACAAAGTTAGGCATGACAATATTGTTACCCCTTTGATCTATTTTGCAGCTTCTCATTCGACCTTTCTCCATTTCAACAAATTAGCTACTTCAAAACTTGACATGGCCCTTCTTCAATCCTCTTTTGTGAAGTGATTTACAACCATTAAGATGTTCTCATGCCCGATTGAGTATTTCAAATTTGATTGCCCCAAATAAACAACTAGGTGAGCTTAGCTTAAGGAAGGATAGCTTTGATGTGCACAATAACTTTATAGCTAAGTCCTAAGATTTATACCACCTTCAATCTCTGACTTGGAATGATGTTATAGTATAATGCATGCAAAATTTTTTTATTTTTTATTTTTCTCTTTTTTTATGGTGTATTATTCAAGATGGATTGAAAAAAAGAATACGCATGAGATATTATATGAAAAATCTAAACTTTTACTAAGACAAACTAGAAAAATCATTATAGACTTACGTGACAAACTCTATCTTTGACTTTGGATAACTAAGGACTAAAAAGAAAATAAATAAGCATAAAACTCGATAGACATAAATTAAGAAAAAGATTCAACAGATTCAAAAGACTCAAACTTGAACCATAGATAACTTAGACTCATGATTGACTAGACTCAACTTGATTGTAGGACTCAAATAAGAGCATGTAAGCTAAGCCAATGCTCTCCTCAAAGTGCTAGTCACTAGGTAGGTTAGATGAATTTGGCAAGGTGTGTTCCTATTTGAGATTGATAATGTCCCTAAGGTCGATGGATAAACTAGCTACTAGTTCTGGATTAGGTTTTAGATTTGATGTCTTAAGCTCTTACACATGTCTATTTTGTGCCTAGCTCTTTAATGGTACTCGCAGTATTGATTAGGTCTATAGTTTAACAAGGTCAGCTTCAAGGGCCATCTTCTAAACCACGCTTAAGGGAATTCCCAAATTAGTGAACTTTCTTCTTTCTGATTTATAAGGTTGCTAGTTGGTAATGGTAGCTACCTCTTTTTATTTTTGCTTGGATGAGATAATTGGGGTGGTAGCATAAGGATTACTATTCTTACATCTTTTCTCAACTGTGTGAGCTTGCTGGAGCATAATGGTGATGTGCCTCAATGGTAGTTTGTTGGGCCCTTTGATGTTTGGTTAGGTAGAGGTTTCCATTCCCAGAAAAGAATTTGAGGAAGGAGGAAGGTTAACTTTGGTGTTTTATGACATGAGACTTTTAGGAACTCCTCCACTGTTCATCAGATTAATAATAGGAGTAGGTTGCCACAAGTGTTTGGGATTAGCTGTGTGGCATTTTTAGACACTTCTTTATCATTGGCAAGGCCAATAATAGGAGTTGGTATGGTTGTAGCAATAGGACTAAAGGCAGTGTTGGTTTAAAAAAGAGAGCTATTGGGTTGATTGACTATGAGAGGAGCTACAATATTGGTTGGATCAAGATGGGGTGCAGTGGAACTTAAGTTAATTAGATTTGACTTTGATTGGTTAGCAAAATGGGGAGGTGCGATGTTGGGTAGACTAGTACAAGGTATGATCATGGTGTTTGAATGCATGGATTGCCTTTAGGAACATAAGAATGCTTTGTTGAAGTTGACTGATTGAGCAATTAGGGCCTTGTTAAATTTAGTCTATTGGGCGGCTAAAGCAATGTTGAAATTAGATTATCGAGCATCAAGGGTAGAGGTGAGTATGGCTTAGAAATTTTCCTCTTGCCTTTTAAGGATGTTGGTGAAAAATGCATTCATGGTGTCTCGATTAAAAGAGTGAGCCATCGATACTTTCAAGGCAAAACAAAAAGAATGGGTAAAGGTATGAGAAAGGCATGAAAAAGTGATGAAAGGATGGGTTAGAATGCAAATTTTAAGGAAAAAAGGACTTCCTATGGTGTTTTGGACCAAATATTTTAGGCTTAATATGTTTAGGGTGATGATTATTCATTAGGCCAGTGGTATTAGGCTTAAGGATTAGGTCTTAGATTAGAGGCCAAAAGGTTTTGGGCTTGCAAATTAAATTTTTGGTTGGAGGCCAAAAAGTTTTGGGCTTAAGGATTAGGTCTTAGGTTGGATCCAAAAGGTTTTAGGCTTAATGAAGGGTTGGTATCTTGGAGTGCTTGGGCAAAGGTATTGGTGTTTGGATTTTAGGGTCTTAGTCCAAAAGATTTAGGGCCTAAGGTAGTAGTGGGCCAAATGTATTAGGCTTAGAATTTGGGCACGAGATATATAAGGCACCAAAGTTTTTAGGAATAATGTGATGGTAGACCAATGTTTGGGCTTAAGGTAAGTGAGTGCCAAGGTTTTGGTCTTAGGGTGATGGTGGGCCAACTGTCTTTGTGCCAAAGGTTTTTGATTTAAGGGTGGTAATGACTCTTGAGCTAAAAGTGTTTAAGGTTTGAATGGAGGTTGATTCTCGGCTTGGTTCAAGGCATAACCTAGACTTGCGGTTCTTAGTCTATATGTATGCATGGTCATATGATGATGTATGCCAAAAAAGGTTTCATGAATATTTGCGCAAAGGTCTTGATTATTATGGTGGATGGTCAAAAGCTAGGGCAACTATATGCACAAGGGTGAAAGGTGGATTGGTTAAGGATCCCCGTCCTAGCAGAGCATCGATATACCTAACCACATGTGAAGCAAGGAGCCTTGTGTGGGTCCAATAGTATTATTACGCGTTACACCACCAAAATGATCGAGGATTTGTCACATGATGAAATACTTTTGCTATCTCCCAACATACTCTAAGAGAGTTGTCGGGTCAATGCTATTTGCCATTCCAAAGTTTTCCTAAAGCTAAGATTTAGGTAAGGAGCCTTTATTTTGTAAAGTAATGCATAAAGGTCAAATTAAATTTAATGAGTCAAATGGAGATTATTTTGGAAAATTGTCTTTAACCAAATCCTCTTATTTGCTTTTCTTTTATTTTAAGAGGTGGCAACTAGTCCTTAATGGAGTCGCTAACTGTAAGACGTCGCTCGAATGCCCCTTTATCACTCAAAAAATTGCCTTAAGGAAAGGTGAATAATTTTTAAGGAGGTAATGGAACAAACTTCGGTGCTCATAATTAGAACGGCTATCGTTCGAAAAATGGATTCATGACTTTAAAAAATGATTTAGAGAGTCGTCACCCTAATTTATTTTTTAAAATGGGAAAATTAAAGACAATTCTTAATTTTAAATCAATATATTTACCCAAAGATAAAATTACTAACTTTGAACTAAGTTAAGCTCAAAGACTAGGTTTTTTGTTTTAAATAATCGCAATTTGGCTCTTAAGTTTAATTTTACTTGAAAAATTGATTTCATGGATGATGAATATTAAATGATAATTATAAGTAAAATGCATGAACATGGCAGAGTTATGAAATGCATGAGAGAATTTAAGAAATAAAGCAAATAAACACTCATAAGACAAGGAAAGTGTTTCCTCTAATCCTTATGAATTATGAGAGAACCATAGAATCACTCCTTGACTCCAAAGTAATCAAATAAATAATTATGCAAATTATCTTACAAAAAGTATAAAAATAGATAATTACAATAAAAAAGTTAATGGAAAATGGAATTAATTTGGAATTAGATTTGAGGTTGTGAGGCCTCGCCCGAGCACTGGTCCGATTCGCCGAGGGATCAAAATGCTCTTCGGGAGAAACTCCACGATTGGAACTCGCTGTGAGTTCAGAAAATTGATTTTTGTAATTTGACAATTGAAAAAGTGAGTCGCCACTTTAATTTATTTATTTTAATTCGGAAAATTAAAGAAAACCTAACATGGTTGACTCCAAAATTTGATTTTTATCCAATGGAAAAGTGCACCAATTCGCGAGTGACGAAGGAGGGTTCGGGGATCAGGTTTTGGCAATTACACAGTTTAAGAAAATGTTATTTTCTTTAGCTTGGCTTGAAATGCAAAATAACTCTTAAAATTGAATTTTTGTGTATGCGTGAACAAAAATATAATGATGAATGAACATATATATATGTATATGATGTGATGGAATGACAATAATAAATAAATAGGCCAGATAAACCCTACTTAATTATTACAATATCAAAACAAATGAAATAAAGGGGATCTTTCCTCTAGCCCTTATGGGTACTAGGAAAAGCACACATTCCCCAAAATAAACTAAAAATAAAATCACAAACAAAAGATTAATATGAATAAATCAAAACAAAAAAGGACTAAATATTAGTAAAAAGATTTTGGAGTTGATGCCCTTCAGAATGGCAGCCTGCGTATCCTATTGAATAGGAATCAAACCCCACACAGTTCTCCCTTCTTGTGAAGGAGGGGTTTTAGAAATGTGTTGGTTTGATTATTAACTTAATTCTGATTCTTAAATTAATAAGTTTTAGATCTTTTCAGTTTTAGACCTAAGGATAATTCTATATCTGAATTTAGAATTTTAAAATAAGAAAGGGATTATACCTTTGCTTTCCTTGACTTTCGGACGAATAGAACTAGTTTTGCTTCGGATCTCAACTCCACCTTGAATTCAAAGGAAGTTTGGAATCTGGATCTAGAAGCAGCAAATATGTGAGTATAAGAACGAAAATATGCTTTGAAATATGCCTGAATTGCTTTGAAATGCTCTAGAATGCTTTAGAACTCGTTGGAAATCATTAGAAGTCATGCTCAAATGAGGTTGGAGGAGGCTCCTATTTATAGAGCTGACAGAGGAGAAGCCGGTGGTACAGACGGTGGCGTTGGCGTGGCGTCAGCGGCAGGGGGAGCACGGCCGACGCGCCGGCCATCCAGGCGGCACGCCAGACGTGCCGCCATACCGGCAATATGATTTTGATGCCGCGCTGGCGGCATGGCCTTTTTCTGGCGGCACGGAATGTGTGCCGCCTCCTGGGAGGCACAGGATGCGTGCCTCCCAGCGCCACTCTCGCGGCTTAAGCCGTTTCTGTCCGTTTCGGGCTCGTTCAGCTCCGATTCGAGCTCTGCTTGATTCTGTAAGTTCGTGACTGAAAAGCAGTCGACTGGAGGAGAAAAGATTCAGGAAATTTATTTTTCTATAGGGCACTGCCTCCTTGACCCCTGCCCGCTAACCGGCTAGCAGGACCGCCATATGCATAGCACCCTATTCTCAGTAGGTGTCAAGCTGCAGTCAGATTAGGAGGTGCAAATTTGAGGGTTCATAGAGGTTTGGATTTAAATTTCAAACATGCCTATGTATCTCATTGAATGGGGATTAAAACTTACATAGTTCATTCAATGATTAAGTGGAGGGGTTTACATATTGATTGTTTGATTTGATTTGGGAGTTGTGTGATGAGAAAAGGTATTTATACCTTTGGATGGAGGGTTCTGTCATACCAAATTTAGTTTTATCAATTCCAAAAAGCGAGGATCATTCTCAATGAGAGAGGATGAGAATAGATTATTTGATTGATGAATTAATTAATTAACTAATTAAGTGGATTGAATGGATTGATTAATTAATTAAAATGATTAAGTAATTAATTAGATTGGATGGGTGGATTGAAAAAAAGATTAATTTGATTTTAAAAAATGATTAATTAATTAATTAAAAGTATCAATTAATTAATTAATAATTGAGTGATTAATTAAAAAAATTTAATTAATTAAAAGGATTAATTAACTTGGTTAGGGTGGGTTAAGTAATTAATAATTAGAGAGTGTTTGAAGGGAGAAAAAGAGAGAAAACTAGTTGATAGCCATCTAGATTAGGTCGTAGGGGTGAAGAATTTGGTAGGAAATGAGGGGGTATTTATAGGTGAATGGTGTGGGACAAAAAGACCAAAAAGGGTTGAAATACGAGCCATTTCGAAAATTCAGGATTGGCAAGGGGGACTAGGCTGATGGATCCACTAGTCCTCTCACTTGTCAGTTTTTTTTTTTTTTTTTTAGAGATTTATGTTGACCCATGTTAAAAAATTTGGGTATTAATATGGTAAGATATTTGAAGGTCAATTTTTCTTTTGAATACCAGCTCTATATAGTACACTAAATTTAACCTGTGTCAAGCTGCAGTAGTATCGAAAGATTGCAAAATTAAGAGTTAACAGTATAAAAAACTAACCTATTAACTGAATTTTGATTTTATTTATAAAAATTATATATAATGAAAAATTGAGTTTATCACGTTAAAAGGCATGTGAATTGTTGAAATATTGAGTTTATCACATTAAAAGGCATGTGAATTGTTGAAATTCAAAATTAAAATATGCCCGCACATGGCATGGGTTCCTTAACATTACAAGAGCAGCATCACATGCATGTAGAATAGCATCTTATAAGTATAAAAGTATTTTTTCGGTAGCTTGATAAATGGTACATTGTATCAGCACCATATACATTTGGAAGATGTGAATAGACCCATCATCAAAATTATATATACTTACGTACTATAAAATATTGTGATTCCACGCTTAAAACTCATAATTTTGCCTTTATTTTTTCATTTTGGGAATTGTTCTGGTTCACCACTAGCTACTTCTTTTTCTTTTTTCGTTTCTTTTTTTTTTTAATAAATTTAGTAGCAACTGAAACTGAAACTTGATATTTCTTAATTCTAAAAATAATTCTGTTACTACTAAATCACAAATTCTTGATTCCTTTTCTCATCTTTTATTTCTCATTTGGTATTTTTTGTTAGTAAAAAGCTATAATAAAAATCATTATTGTACCAAAGCCCGAGCTTATTTTCTATTTTTAGGGAGTTTAAAAAATGTCAAAACCCATAATTTTTTTTTTTAACTTAACATTTTTCTTGGTACATAATATTAAAAAAAAAAAAATTCTTGGCATGTTTTGGCTAATATCTATAGCATTGTAGTCCAAAATAAATTTAGATACAATTGGAGAACTAGTTAAATGGATTTGATAATTAATGAATCAAACTTTTCTTTTTATGCTAGATTAAATTGGAATGAGGCTTAGAAGCAATTAAATGAAAAATTATAAGGTAAAGTAAGTCTTTTGTATCATTCATCAGTTAGAAAATAATAATACATAATGTCATATATTTCAACACTTCTATATCAATTTATTATATTGCCTAGTGTGATGATATAATGCTATAGTATTAATATATGTTTAAGGAAATTATATATGAAATTAATCAATACACTTTTCGAGATGAATTATGATAAATTTAAAATCATCTTATATTGTTGATGGAGTGTCCAGCAAGGAGTACGATTTATAGATAGAGAGAAATGGGTTAGAAGCTCACTCAAGTAGACTCAAAGGGAGTCTTGAATGCCTAAATTAGTATTCTAATGAGAGTATAGATAGAGAGAATTTCATCTAGAGAGAGAGAGAGGTTATGAAGTTTTTACCTCTTTCTTTACCTATTTATAGGAGAGACTAGGGACCTTATGTACGAGCGTCTTATAGCCATTAGAGCATATTTTTTGTTTGGATCAAATTATGACAAGTAAAATAATGCCATATTAGTTAATTAGGAAAGTGGAGTTGATAAAAAAAAAATTTGGAACAACCTGTTGATCTATCTTGGATCAAAGAGGATGAAAGTGGGTTGGATTTTGTTCTAGTGGCCTTGCCTTGTTGAGCCTGTAAGAAAAAGAACGAGGTCATGATAGGCTAGGCCTTACACCTAGCGAGGGCCCTCTGACGCTCAAGTCAATGATGAACTAGTGTGAATGATGGTTGGAGAGAAAGAATGAACATTCTTTTTGGCCTGAGTGCTTTTAGAGAGAGAGAGGCAATGATAGAATCCAGAATTCAAGCTACCTTTGCATATTGTCTCTATTTTCCTTTTATATAGTCTTGGGCTTTGTTGGTAGTTAGTGCACATCCATAGTACATTGAGGCCAGTTTTTGTTTTTGGCAAAACAAGTGTCAAATTCTAATTCACCTATAAGTGGCAAGGACTATATATTTGGTTACGCCTAAGTCTAGTGACCACAGGAATGTCCTAGTAGAGCATATCCTCCCTAAATAGTTCTGCTCCTGATGGCATGTTCCTTGGTGCTAATAGGGGATAAATGTTGCGATATAAGGTACATGCAAAGAGAGTGTGAAAGAGAGGTCCTTAGTTCCTTATCTAGGAAGATTTTTTTTAGTCAGCTTGTAGTATATGGTCTATGAGCCATGGCTGGATTGATGGAATGATAGGCTCATCGAGATTAGGCCTTTCTAATGGGCTTCACTTGAGTCAACCCCAATCCAAAATAAGAAATATTTTATCCCTTATTAGAGGCTCGCTTGTTTCATTGAGGTTGGCGTTAAAAGCCTCGGTCGAAACAAGTTATCTCTTCCCTAGTGTTTTGTACCAAAGACATCTCTTAGTTAATCCACCTATTCATCCAAGAATAAGGTCTCATTGGAGTCAAATAGCTTTAATAGAAAGTTTTATAGTTTGAGCACATCCTTTGGCCACTTAAAAATGTGTATACTGCATTTAATATGGGAGCCTTTTGAGGAAATCGTGGGCATATGGTGCAATACAAGCCAAGAAATCAATGGACAACTCAACCATAACCATCTTTTCAAATTTCCAAAGCAATGATTGGTTATTAAGAACCTTTTAAAATACCACCTCCCTACTTACTTCTACCATTTTCTTTCTTTTTCTACTTTTAAAAATTTCCCTACTTCACTTGTTCCTCTTCTTTTAGCTTTCTGTATCCATAGCCCCTATGATAGACACAAAGATCACTTTAACTTGTTTGTGGCACCCTATTGCCTTAGTTGTCAAGAATAGTGATTTCATTGCTTTTAAAGCAAATCTAGAGGGGAAGCATGAGTTTGTTATTGTCATTCTAGAACATCACGAGAGGATTCTTGCTAATGAATATGGTGAGAGATTGAAGGAGATTCTTAAGGATTATAGACATTACATCTTCTTCTCCCATCAATTGGAAGCCAAAATGAGGTTTCCCCTAAGACCTTTCATTGTATAGGTTTCCAATTACTTCAAGGTCAATCTAATGATGCTACATCTAAATGCAATCAAGGACCTTCACTATTTCAAAGTGATATGTATGGCTCCAAAGGTCATTGTTACTCCTTAAGTGTTACATGTCTTCTTTAAATTTATTGAGTCACTAGAAGGGAGCACTTATGCTACTTCATTATGGCTAACTTCCTGCCTGTATATAAGAAAGGATAACGAGATTTGTAATTAGAGCAACAAGTTCACTGTTATTATGCAAACTAATGGCTTGGATGAGGAAGGATAAGTCCTTGTGTTCTATGGCCATTTACTGACTCTTGTTAGCAATCTTCTATATTAGCCTGACAATTTGAACAAGGATGAATTGGTAACCATCAAAACCATATGTGAACCCTTAATTTTATACCTTTTTGTATGCATTTGAACCTTAGAAGCACCTAGGCTTAGCGAATAAACTTTTGAAAGCTGAAATTGCCAAAAACCACTAAAATGGAAAAATAAAAAAATGGAGCCCCTGGAAATGAAAACTATCCCTTTAACCTTTAAATCACTCTCAAATTATCCAGGACTGAGTAACAAACATAACATAATTGAAATAGTAAAAAATGAATGCAAAATGAGTAAGAACAAGCAAAAAAGGACAAAATAAGCCCATTGCCATAGAAAGTTGTGTGGCATGATTGCAAAGAGTTGTGCGGCATTGTTGCAGAGACCTCTATGGCACCGTAAAGCCATGTGCAACAACTCCTACAAATTTCACTGTTTTGCACGATCCCATATCAAAACTTTAGTGTTTTCTTCCTTCAATCTTCTCCTTATATATAGAGGACCTCTCGACACTTCAAATCATCAACTTTAGGAGCTTGAAAGCCTTTGCATCAAGCAAAATATGCTAGTTCTAAAGCTTTTCTTATCTTTCACCTTGCATTTGCGCCTTGCTTCACAAAGCAAGTTGGGTAGTTTCTCCTTGATTCATACCTGACAAGTCAAAGGCTTTCCCCTCGCTTATTCAAGGTAAGTCTCTATTGACTAAGGCTCGTGTATGCTATCCAAGGCTAGCCACCACCTATCATTTGAGGCAAGCCATTGGTCACCATTCAAGACAATCTGTTATGTCATCTAAGGCTAGTCGCGCCCACCGTCCGAGGTAAGTTTCTTTCGCTTTTCTTTATTTTATTTATTATTTCCTTACTTAGGATTTGTGTTTTAAGGCTCCTTGCCTAATTCTTGATTCACTAAGATAGCTAATTAGACTATGACTTAATTAACTCTAATCATTAATCCATTGTTAAATCAATAATCTCAATCCTCTTTTAATGAATCAATCAAAACATGATAAAATGGCTAGGCTAAACAAACTCCTTAGTAAGAAAGGAGAACTATGTGGGTTCTGATTCCCATTTAAAGGAATACGTAGGTATGCTTAGTTTAAGATCAAATCCAATTAAAATTAGCCAACTCTCTCCCCTATCACCTTCTTCACTTGCTTTTATTTTATTTTCTTTTTGCTTTTTGGGGAATATGTGACTTTCTTAGAACCCATAAGGGTTATAAGAGGTATCCCTCTAAGTTTGAGATTTTATTATAATATTAACTTTCTTTTATTTCGAACATTGATTGTGTATTTACTTTATTATTGGGTGGATGAGTTGAATGAGCATACATTGATTAAACTGTTCATGCATTATGTAAATTATTCATGAAATATATTTTAAGTTACTCTTATATTAAACGACCAAACTTATCTTGTTAAAAAAAACTGAAAACCTAGTCCTCAAATCCTCTTTAGTTTCAAGGCCAATTATCTTTTCCTTGAGGTAATAATTGGAGTCAATATGGGTTTTTTTCCTTATATTTTCTCATATAAAAATAAATTAAGGTGACAACTCTAAGAAACAATTTTCAAATCTATTAAAGATAAGCCTAAGGGCTTCCCCATGAGTTCTTTCCTAAATGAGCATTTCGATTCCTTTAGTGAATCAAACCTATGCTTAAGTGAGGCCTCATAGTTGGCAACTCCACTAAGGACAATTCTTTTAAAAGAAATAAGCGGATTACTAATTGGTTTAAAAAGTTTTTAGCCTTTTAATATGATTATGACTTTACATGCATCACTTATATAGGCTGTTTGCTGTACAACCTAGTTTTAAGAAAATAATAGATAGTGAGTAGCATCGAGTGGGTAACCCTCCTTGGGTCTATTTACTGATAGTGAAATCATCCACGCCTCGATGAATTTTTTGATCCTTTCAAAGGTGTAACAAGCATGCATATACTGTTGGATCTACATGAGACTCCTTGACTCATATGTTGTTAGGTATATCACTGTTCTAGTGTGACAAGTACTGAAACCAAGCCATCCTTACCGTTTTATGTAATGAACCTAGATCCTGACCTTAAGTTGTATGTACCATAATTAAAACCTTGCATCTTTGCATTCTCAAGCAATGTTTTTCCCATGCATATCATGCATCCATATTGTACAACAAAATACGCATTCATCTTAAGTCTGGGTTGAACCTTGAACTAAAGAAGGGTCAAACATTCTTACCTCCATTCAAACACTCTCCCCCATAAACACTCTCACCTATATGCCATCACCCTATCCAATAACCCTTAAACCATCACCCTAAATCTTTGACCAAAACACCATTATTCCTTTACCCTATCCCTTAACCTAAAACCATAGACACTCTCACCTCCATCCAAACACTTTCACTCCTAAACCTTAAACACACTCACTTTTGTCCCAATCATCTTTGTCCTTACAAACCTAAAACCATCAGCTTGACCTTTAATCTTAAACGTCTCACCTTAGCCTTTATCTTAAACACCATCACCTTAACCATATACCTCAACACCTTGCCCTAGCCTCACCATAAATACCAAATGTTTGAACCTCACCCCTCAAATGTAAACCTAGATGACCTTCAACCTTTGGACCTTAAGCTATAAACCTGTAACCCTAAAACCTATATCCAACCTTAAAAACCCTACTACTTGACTATAAGCCTAACCCATAGCCCCTATCATTATCCAAAGAAAAAAAAATGCTTAGATATCTTAGGTTCTCCATACCAAAACCATTATCTTAATCCTACCTCTTGTTCAAAATCAAACCCACTATCCTTAAGCCTAACACTCGTGGTCCATTACCTTCAAAACCAATCTATTACCTTTAAATCTACAACTTTGGCCCAATATGCTACTTAAATCTAATATCTTTGGTCCAGTCTACCACCTTAAGCCTATAATATTTGCCCCATCATACCTTAAGCCCAAAAAATGGTTGGTCCATGACATAATAGGGAAGCCTTTTCCCTTAGGATTTGCATGCCTATATTTTCATCACCTTTTTTGTTCTGTACCCATCACTTACCTTGTTACTTTGATTTAAAGATACCAATGGCCAACCTGCTTAACATGACTTCCCCGACCACACTTATGACCAAACTCTTTAAGAAGCAAGAAGAGCATTTTCAAGCTATCATAGCTGCTCAACAAGCCCAATTCGAGGAACAAAGGCAACTTATCATTGAGAAGTTTAGACTATGATCAATAAGGCCATCCTTAATCAAACTAGCCCAAACCCAACCTTGAACTAGACTAATCCTAGCCCAAATTTGAGCTAAAACAACTCACATCTAAATCAAGGTGGGAATGTTTTCTCTTTTCCAAACACTAGGATACTCATGGAAAAACTTGAAGCTATGGAGAAATCCATCAAATCCTTAAAGTACAGCAGTGACCTAATTGATGTAAATAGTCTAACCTTATTCCCTGATGCCAGGCTTCCTCCTAAATTCAAAATGCTTAAATTGGAGAGATATGATGGAACCACATGCCCCAAGACACATCTGAAGATACATGTGGAGGCAATGAAACCTTTGCAACTTAGCGATGAGCTCTTTACTCAATTATTCCAATAATCACTAATAGGTGCTGCTAGGAGACGATTCCTTTCACCAGACAAGAGCCAGAAAAGGACATGGAATGATAGTTGTCATGCCTTTAACGAGTAGTATCATTATAATGGTGAAATGGATGTCACTACCCTTGACTTGGAAACCACAAAGTAGCTTTCAAAGGAGTCCTTCTCAATGTTCCTTATAAGGTAGAGGGTTAAAGCTATTCAAATGGTAAATAGACAAACAGAGTAAGAACAAGTGGACATCCTTGTCAAGAACTTATTTTCAGCCTATTGAGTCTGCTGATTAACCCAATACCTACCCCACTTTCAAAGCTTTGGTTGTAACTGTATCAAAGGTTTTAGATTGCATCTAAAGAGCATCATTTCAACCTAAACTCCCCATCAGCAACCCAAATAGTGATGAAGAACCCAAACCCAATTCGACCCTATCTTACCTCAGCCACAAGTGGCATAAAATGGAAGAGTTCAAGTTTTGCTAATCTAGCCTTTCTTAGATTGAATTTCAAGTATGAGTCCAATCTCAAAGTCTGAGTCTAAATTTGAATTTGAGTTTGAGTCTATCATCTTTTTTTCTTTTTCATGTATTTTTCATCAGTCATGTCATCTCTTTTTTTTATCTTGTAATAAAATTTTTCATTGTAATAAAATATCCATATTTTTTAAAATTATTTATGCACTTGTCTTTCTTCTTTTAAATATGGATGAGCTTTGAAAAAAAAAAAGAAAGAAAATGAAAGAAAGGAAAAAAAAAGAGACAAAATAGAAAAAGAGAAATGAATAGTTAATTAAATCTACCACAATTAGCAAAATTCGAGGTGCCTCCATTCTCACAAACAACATTCACTTCATTGGCTCCTAAATTAGAGAAGGTCAAGAAATAAACCTCTCATTAAATAGTTGAAGTGCAAAAAATAATTCAATATAATTACCCATTGCACTTTGGGGGCAACAAGTTTATCAAATCTAAAATTCAAAGTTCAAAACCCCTTAAAGTGAAGAAAAGCAATAAATCATGATGGAATATTTTCTCCCAAATTTCATTAATTCAAGCTCACTAAGCAGAAAACCCAAAAGGGCAACTTAGGCAAAAGTAACAGAAAAAGGAGAAAAAGAAAGAAAAAGAGATAGAGAGAGAGAAAGCTTAGCACAGTCATCTTCCTTCATGTCTAAAGTTGTCTTCAATTAATTTGTCTCGTCTTATGTATTCCAAAATTATCCTTCCTCATTAAAGGCTCATTCTTTAAAGTAATATTATCTTCTATGCCCTTGTCTCACAGTGGGACATATCTTTTTAGGTTGTTATCATTTTTTTTTTGTCAATCTGTCTTGTCACTTAGCTCAAAGAGCTTAGGAACAATCTCTCACATTGCCAGTCTATCATGTTCCTATCTCTCATTCGAAGCATGATCCCCAAGCTGTCTCTTCTCACTAGTCCTTTGGCCACTACTTAGGACACTTCCTTTTAGTTAGTATGTCATCTACGTTCATGCCAATAGAGTATCACCCCAAATGTCTTTTCAATCACAAAATAGCAAAATTAGCTTGCTTGTTCTTTTCTATAAACGATGCTACAAATAGCAAAGTCATACAACCTCCTTGATCATTTTCAAAATTTCCAACACACTTTCAAACTATTCCCAAACTTCATAATATACCATCCCAAGCTTAATTGGAAAAATTATCTCATCCTTTTAAGCTCAAGTCTCATATCATCCTTTTAAGCTTAAGCCAGAACCAAAAATCCCAAGTCTATAAGGACTAATCATCCTTGAATCTAGTTTCCTTGGTAAAACTAAAGTTGAGGCATATCCCCAAGTCCTATCATCCTCAAGTTGATTATGAAGGACGCGAACCAGTCAAGGCCCATCCCATGCCTTTTTAGCAAATATTTCATTATCCTTGAAAGATTAAGCCTTATTGGCAAAACGTATGATCCCTGAGATCAAAGTCTCTTAAAGCCTATAAACCATTCTCAGCTTAATCCTCTTAGACTAATGCAACCATGTTATGAGGCCTTGCCTGAGCATCGGCCCAGTTCGTTAGAGGGAACCAGGATACTCATTCGGGCTTAGACTTACAATGGAACTCTAAGATTTGGATTTGATTGATTTTGAAAATGATTTTTAGAGTCACCACCTTAATTTTATTTGATTGGGAAAATATTAAGGAAAGACTCAATTTGACTGTAATTTATTAATTTCCAATTAATTTTTCCATGGATAAAATCACTCACCTCAAATTAGGTTGAGTTCAGGAACTAGATTTTTGGTTTTAAATAATTTAAATTTGACTCTTAAGTTTAATTGAACTTTTTTTAAAAAAATTAATTTCATGAATAACATTTATAAGTGGATAATAAAATGCATGAGTATGGCATAACATGAATGTATGGTACATGTGGATTGATAAAACAATTAAAATAAATATTCACAAATTAAGGAGAGTGTTCCCTCTAATTCTTAAAGATTTAGGAGAACCACATAATCACTCCTTAATTTCAACTAAGACAGTTACATTAATAAAAATTGGGATATCTTCTCTAGCCCTTATGGGATTCTAAAAGGACAACAAATTTCCTTACAAATATCATAAAAACATAATTAATTACATTTAAGAAAAAGGAAAATAAATTTAATTCAAAAAATTGGATTTGAAGCTTGGATTTAAATTCTAAGCATGCCTATGTACCCTTTGAATGGGGATCAAAACCTATGTAGTTCACTCCACGATTAAGTAGAGGGGTTTACAAATTGATTAAAATGCTTTTTGGTTTAGGGGCAAAGTTTATAAAAAATACTTGAAATTTTGACGGATGAGATGGAAAAAGTGTTTTGTCAGACTGAAATTTTGTTTTATCGGGCCAAGCGATTAGATTGATTAATGATTTAAAAAGTGATTGGTGAGTGGATTAATTAATTAAAATGATTAATTAATTAATTAAAATAGTGGATGAGTAAAAAAAAAGATTTTTGATTTAATTTAAAAAAAGAGGTAACTAATTAATTAAAAAGATTAATTAATTAATTAATTAACTTTGTGAGTGATAAAAAAAAAGATTTTAGCTAATTAAAATGATTAATTAACTTGGTTTGGGTGAGGAAATTAATTAATTAAAATGATTAATTAATTAATTAGAGAGCAGATGGTGGGAGAAAAAGAAGAAAAGTTGATAGATAACAATCAATATCAACTTCGGTGTGTTTTGAAATAAGAAAATGGAATGCCTATTTATAGGAAAATGAGGTAAGGGTGATTTGGGAAGTGAAAATGTTAAAAGGCGTAAAGGGCAGGTTGAAAAATGCTAAAAAAATCATATTAGGGGGCATTTTGGATATTTTGACTAAGGCAAGGGAATAGGATCAGAAACGAATCCACACCGCCACTGACACACAGAGCCCCGTTAGTTTGACGCAGTGTTAAGTGGCAGCCGAAAAATGATTTCAGTTGTAATGAGATAATTTTGGTGAATTTGCAACTTGATTTGACTATTTTGGAAGACTGATGAATTTTAAGGTTTATAATTTTTCCTTTTTTTTGATGTAAAAACTGCATTTTGGCTAGGAAATAGACAAATGAAGTGTTTATGAGTAGATAAAAATCTCATGAGCTGAAACCAGCTAAAAATTTATTTTTATGCAATTAAATAATTATAGAACACATTTTATTATGCGCTATTTCGTCTTTACTTACCCTAAAATTCTATCAATATCATCATTCACACGCACACACATCTCACTTCTCTCCTTACTCACTCAAACGAGAGCTTCCTCTCTCTGTTTTTTTTTTTTTTTAATGATAATAATAGCAATAGTAATTTTTTTCTTTTTTTTTATGATGATAAAAACAACAATAGTAAAATTATTAATTTTTGTTTTTTTAATGATAATAATAGCAATAGTAAAATTTTAATTTTCTTTTTTTTTTTAATGATAATAATAGCAATAGTAATTTTTTTTTTTTTTTATATTTACCTATTTGCTTCTTATTGTGCTTGTCAAATTCAACATTCCCATAGTAATGGCTTCAGGATCTTTCCGTGGATCTTCCTCCTCTTGTCGATTCACACCTTTTTGCTCGAGTGGGTCACGATTGTGCTTGTACGAGGTGTCAAAGGAGAACACCAACCTTGCATTTCTCTTGCAAGATCCTGAGAGACATGCCTCTCACAGCGGTTATCTAGCGGTTAGTATCTCACAATGATCCTTTTTAGTTCTGTTTATTCTTTGGATGGGCTTTTTTTTTTTTTTTTTACATGTATACATGTATATTGGTTTATTGCAGGCTTCAACCATTAAGAACAAGGGCAAAAGGAGTAACTTGGAAATGGTGATTAAGTCCATCCCCTAAGGAAGTGTTGCTAGAAGTTTGTTGGAGCCTACTGAATTTGTCGACTTCCTAAGGGTGAGGACATCTAGTCACGTCAATATAAATCTGATCAAAGCTTTGGCCTAGAGATGGTGGGATAGCACCAATGCTTTCCATTTCGTAAGCAGGGAGCTGACTTATACTTTGCTTGACTTGTACATGATCTTAGGGATTTGATTTAGGAATTGGCCCCTAGACATGTGTAATGATTAGAGGTAGGCTTTCTCTCTGATCGAGATCGAGGCTTTACTTGGCTTTGATCCTCCTAGAGTTAGTATTGGAGTAAAGCATTCTGTCTTAAATGAGAACTTGAAGTTGATGAGAGCCATAAGAGATCTGATTTCTGATAAGACCCTTACTCGGCTGTGTCTGTTGGTGATAACTAGGTGCACCTTTGCACATAACATGAGAGATGAGGTTGATTTGAACATCTTTTTGAGCTTGGCTAGCATGGATTGGAGGGACGAGTTTGATTGGGGTGGTGCTATTCTGAGTGCCATGTATCGGGAAATGATTAACCTATCTTGGGAGAACATTATGTCTGTTGGTAGGATTGTCATCTTTTGGGAGGTACCTACCATGTGTTTTCAGGCATGTTCCATTTTCATAATCAAATCATATTTTTAAAGTTCTAACAACACTGTGCCACAAATTTAGGCCGATGAGTATATTTCATTCACCGCTCCTGAGCTGTCTTCATAGCAGCTATGTGATTTTCCAGTGGGGAAAAGATGGGCAGAGGTCAATTATACTGCCAATCGCAATCACAATGCCCTGACACTTCGAGCTTTCTTTGATCAGCTTATTGAACGACAGGTATCTCTTTTTCCTTTCTTCTTCTTTTATCTTGCTCTAACCTGCTTACTAACTCCTATATCTGTTGGTTGTTTTTAGTAGATCATGAGACCCTTTAGCGAAATGATGTTACTCGCCCCTTTTACAGGCTTTACAAAGGCCCTTTCACATAGGAGAGTACTGTTGCAATCTCCTTACTTTCACTTGTACTACTTAGGTGAAAGAGTACACTTTCAGTTGTTTAGGTCATAGCAAGTGCCTAGTCATCCGCCAGTCAATATGAGGTACGAGATGGGCATCTTGACTAGCCCAGAGCTTTTTATTAGTGACGAAGGGCACCTCTTCTAGCATCTTGATAGGCACTACCAAGACTTCTGCACTTATTTTTTAATGTGGTAGATTACACCATAGGGTCATCCTTCTATCACACCTGCTACTACAAAGGGGGTTCCTCAGCCAGTGGTTTTTGAAGCTCCCACTGCTAGTTCTTCTGGTGGTCCCATCCCTATCCATGATCACGGTGACCCGAGCCATATTCCTAGGGCTTTGCTTTTGGATGTAGAGTATCGTGTGCTGAAGGAGATTTTTTATTATGACTCTAAGGGTTTTATGAGGTTTTGGCATCTCCCTGAGGTTGTCCATCCAGGTATTCGGCCTATCCCTAACGATATTGAGGTATGTCCTTCTTACTCTTCTGCCCTAAAAAAGGATCCATGGGTGGAGTGTTATTATGTTTTCTCATCGTCAAAAAGGATTTGAAGCTTTTAATACTGTTTCTTTTGCATGCAGCTACCTAGGGAGTACATTTGATGTGAGCAAATTATTATACCCTAGCCCTTATGACTAAATATAGGATGAGCAGGGAGTCGAACACTGGGAAAAATGATGAATTTATTATTAACCGAACAAATAATAAGATGAATAGGCAAAGAATAACTAGAGTTTTAGTAACTAATTAACTATTAATTTAACTACAAATCACTAAATTCTAAATAATTTAAAGTTATTAAACAATTTCTAGAAAGAGAACAGGTTAGAATTACAAATTAAATTTAAATCAATGAACTTCTAACATGTATATAAAATAAGATTATGAATGAGTTGATTGGAGAATTAACCTAAAATCTTTAAAAGCTTATCTCTAAGTCAATTAAAGGTATTTTTGAATAGACTTACACACATTCTCATGTCAATGTAAATGTAAACAAAAACCATGAAGTTCAATGTTAATTCTTTTTACCCCTTTAGAAGTAGATTCTAATTAATCTTTTAACTTAAGTGACATCAATTACTTTTCCATTAAGAATTCCAATTCTCATTGCAAATTCTTAACTAACATATTACATATTGTGATCAAGCATATATAACAACTATTAAGAACTTAATTGAAGCCAAATCAATCATTCATTAACAAAATATCAAAATGAAGTTCATAGACTAAATTTGCATTGCAATCCTAACCACAAGTACTTTAGCCTTGATGCATTGTTATATAAAAAAGAAGATTAAACATTCAATCATCAAAGAAATAAAATAGATTAAGCAAAGAAAAAGTTATAGAAATCTTTTAATAGCCCTTCTCAAGATTAGAAGCCTTGATACAAGAATAGTTTCCCAAAGTGCTGTACTTGAAAGTGCTAAAACTTGTAAGATCTCTCTTTTTCTTCTTAATACAATACTCTCTACTTGTATTATGATTTTCTAGATTTTCTACCTCCTTTTTACAGAAGAAACTTCAACTATTTAAAGGCTTTGAATAGTTAAAAGTCATAACATTTCATAAAGAAATGCAACACTTTGTGAAAAGTCACTTAATAACTGCTTCAGAAACTTCAAGGGCATTTTGGTCAATTCAGATGGCAAAATTAGACTTCGAGGTCTTCATGAAAGTTATAAGCCTCTTTTCATCTTTCCATAGCCTCTTGAATCGTTTCAATCCGAGTTCTGTAGAGGAAGTTATGACTGAAACATTGCTGACTATTCATGAAGGATCCTGTCTTTTGGTGTGTGCCGACTCGGCACCAACTCATCCTCCTTTCAACAACTCGGCACAGTAGCCATTGGTGCCGACTCAGCACCAACTGAGTTGAAGGGTGCCGACTCGGCACCAGTACTTTTCAAACTTTGCTTTCTCTTTTTATACTTGGCTCTTCTAGGAACCTCCAATTCTTCCCTTAACCTATTAAAACTTTATAAAATACTCTCAAAACCATCAGGTTAAGGAGATATCTTTGAGAAAAATGTTAGTAGAATAAATATTAAGGAAATACACACAAAATGCATTAAAATATACTAAACATATACCTAAAAAGCAACTAAAATGCACCTAAAATAACACTAAATCCATACCATTTTACATCACATCAAACTTTAGTGCATTTATCTTGTTGCCCAAAGGATGAAGAATGCCCTTTTCGGAATGCTCACCCATCTTGCTCATTTGTCAGAGCCATAGAACTAGGGTAAAGAGGCTGCTTCTCAAAGGCAATGGAGGGGAGGCTAGTGATTGTAGCTTTCTGATGTTGGTGTTGACCACTTTTCTATTTCCTTTATTTTTCTTCGAATGACTGTACCTTTACTCTTTCAGAAGGTGAAACTATTTCAAGATGACTGTGTGCTATGATGTATGTGTGTTTGATCAATGTATGCCTATGTATGTATATTCTATTATATGACTCTTTTATTGTCTTATCTTGTAAATGCATGGTTTACGACTATATGAATGTATGATGATTTTTTTTCTATTGAACTACGGCTCTTTTATAGCTCTAGGATATCTCAAAAATGCTTTATTATGAGTCTTTCATCCTAAAGGAGGAGAAAATAGTCTATTGCCTTAGCTTTTGATCCAAGAATTGAGTTGTGAAAACATGTGGCGGAGAAGAGAAAATTAGGGGAAAGGCTGCAAGATAGGGCACGAATACTGAGGCAGGATGCAGATCCGCAATGGCTCTGTGCAAATCTGTGTGTTTGTCAAGCAATGGCCGTGAGACATCAACAAGGATCTGCACTGCCTATTAGGCAGCAACCCCATGTTTCTTGCTGATTTTTGGCCCATTTTTTGATTTGTGACCTCCAATATATGTAGCAATAGCTCCATTTCATTGTTTTTCGTTTCATTTCATGATCATCATTTTTTTATTGATTTTTTTCTTTTCTTTTCTTCCTTTTTTTTTTTTTTGGTTTTTCCCTTTCCTTATTCTTTTCCACTTCTTTTTCTCATAGAGCCATATTTTCAGTCACTATATGCACATGTGGACAAGAAAACTCAACAAAGTAGACAAGATAAATTTGGATAGATATGTGATTACAGCTATGGTAGCTTTAAGAGGAGTTCAGGTGGATTGGGACTTCCTGAGGGTGTGTTTCTACTTTTGGGATCTGATTACCCAAGTTTTTCAATTTGGTTTGGGTATGGAAGAGCTGTGCCCCACATTTGAGGAATTTTGCGCCATACTTAGCAGAGATCTAAAAGCAACTCTAATGATACTAGAATTCAAAGTCGAGCACTATAGAATCTTTCAGGAATTTTTATCTCTACTAGAGAACACAACTAGCCAGATGATAGTGGAGGGGTAGGTGAATCTAACAACCGTCATCCAGGAGTTTCATAATCCTAGTGACCAGGGCAATGCATTGAGATAAAGGCTTAGGTTGTGAGCCTTGGTTTTCTGTCTGATAGCTAGATATCTATTTCCTAAATCCATCAGATGGGGAGTTGCTAGAGTAGCAGGCTTGGTACTATAGATGGAGTAGAGTCATTATGAGATTAGGGTTGTACTAGCTAAGATATTAATGAGTCTTAACTATTTTATCATAGGCTTGAAGAGATGGACTATATCTCTGGTAGTCCTTCGAGTGAGAAAAGGAAATTTTGTTTGTTTTTACCCTTTTTGGGTTCGTTATTTTGTGGATATTTGATTTTTTTTTTTATATTTAGTTTATTTTGTAAGTATAGTTGATGGACCACTTGAGGGTGGTTGTTGCTCTGGCCAAGAGTCTACACATAGCCATTCAATATCAGATGCGACCTATCTTAGTGAGGTGGGGATCAATTTGGGAGTGGATTGGATGGCTCCCAAAGCTTACTCTAGAGGACATACTTTGGCAATACCAATGGTACGGGATCATGTCTTTCATGACGATGAGCCATGGGTATTGGGTAGTCTGTTTGCTTGGTTTGGCATGGACATCTTTCTACCAAGGTATAAGGGTCTTGAGACAGATGGGTCAGACTTAAGATGTGCCCCCAGCTGTGCTCTTTTTAAAGTCTACACATATCACTGCTCTTAGTGATAGGGTCATTAGAGGAGGATGGATGAGGGGTTTCTATGCAATGAGACCAAAGGTCAAGTTTGGTACAATTGAGAGGTACCGTAGTTCATTGATTGAGACCATCTAGCTAGTCAAGAGAGGGCACTAGGCCACTTTACTCAAAGAGATAGAGGGTGACTAGGACAAAAGAGGTAGCTACTAAAGACACTAGCGATTAGAGGACAACTGCTAAGACAGAGGAGATGACCCAGCCTAAGGGAGAGACTAGAGGCTCTATAGGGGGACTGACATTATAGGCTATAGTGGTGACTCAAGCTTTAGTGGCGATGACTCAGAGGACTGTGACTGTAGTTAGAAACTAGGGCAACACTACTATGGTTGCATAGAGTAGGATCACAGTAGTGAGTACACAGAGAAGGACTGTTGTTGCCAGAGTATAGAAGAGAACTCCAACTGTAGCGATTTTGACACAGAGGAGGGCTATAGCGAGTAGCTTGGGAAGTATTGGCTCTCAGAGGAAAGCTTCAGGCATGACTGTGGAGAGCAGCTCTGGAGTTACTGGGACTTAAGGTAGGCCGACCAAAGTGATCGCGGAGAGTAGTACTAGTACTATGAGCACTCGAGCTATTAACATTATAGAGGAGGATAGGGAGACTAGGATTAGAGGTGTGACAACTAAGGAGATAGTGGCGGGATATGATTCTAAGGGTGATGTCCACCCTAGGAGAAAGAGGAGGGTTGACTAGGTAGAGATAGTTATTCGTTTATTTTAGTGGTTGTTATGATGCTAGCTACAGGTTTCTATTTTGTACATGCCTATAAGCTTATATGACCACAGGATGAGCTGTAGGTACAAATAGAGGCTTTCCTTTTTGTGATGATGGATTGTATGCTCTTGTAAAATATGATTATCATTATGTGAGATATTTTTACTTTTACTCTAATTTTTGTCTAAGCTACCCTTTCGGGTTTTTAACTTAGTAAGCATTTTATTTATTTATTTATTTTCTTATTATATATATATATATATATATATATATATATATATATATATATATATATTGTTTTTGTTTTGTTTAGACAAAAAACTAAATGATGTATTAGGCACACAGAAGATGAGACTATGATGTAAGCAAAATATTTTTACATTATGCTTTAGATCGGCTGCCTATGTATCCCTCATAGTTATCATCATCATTCTTTTTGTTATTTTTCAGGAAGAATCAGGTCCATGTAGTTCTAATTACATTGCTTTGAACAGAAAAAAAAATAGATAGAAAGAATGCAAATGTAGTCCTCAGACAAAGTATCTTTTCAGCTGATCCAGATTATAAGGATTTGAGAATTCATTTCCTTCTACATTAGCAAGAATGGTGCCTCTGTTAGATAAGATCTTCTTGAGTACATATGGCCCAGCCCAATTTGGTCTAAACTTTCTTCTTGGATCATGAACTGGTGCACAAATCTCTTTTAGAACTAAATTGCCTTCTTCTAGATCTCTATCCTTTCCCTTTTTGTTAAAATGTCTATCTAGCCTCTGTTGGTAGCCTTGGACTTTGTATAAAGCATCCATTCTCTTCTCATCAATAGCATTCAATTACTTATGATATCTTTTGATCTAGTTTGCTTCACTCAATTGGCTTTCTCTCAATTTTAGCATATTGAATTTGCATCTCGATGGGAAGGACAACTTCCATTCCATAGACCAAGGCATATGGGTTGCCTATGTCAGAGTGTGAATTATAGTTCTGTATCCCCATAAAGCAGCAGATAACCATTCATGCCAGTCTCTATACTTCTCAATAACTTTATGCAAAATAGTCTTAATGGTCTTATTGGTGACTTCAATTGCACCATTAGTCGATAGTTAGTAAAGAGAGGAGTAGTGATGTTGAATCTTTTTTATTTGGAGTAGGTGGACTACCTCCTTTTGAAAGTGGGAGCCATTATCTATGATTATTTCAAAGGGGGTTCCAAACTGATAAAAGATTTTGGTTTGGATGAAGTGTGCCACCTTCTTTGCATTTAAGACCTGATATGGCGCTGCCTCAATCCACTTCGTGAAGTAGTCCCCAGTCACCAGAATGTACTCATGTCCACTAAAGGATTTTGGGGATATCCTCCCAATGACATGTATGCCCTAGATAGTAAAGGGCCATGGTGTTGCTATTGGATTCAGAGGAACAGGGGGCCAATATTGGAGCTTAGGAAAGATTTGACATTTGTGACATTTCTGCACATACTTTGCACAGTCCTTATTCATGGTTAGACAAAAGTAGCCTAGATTCGCTATCTTCCATGCCAAAGCTACACCATTCATGTGTGAGCCTTCCTCTCTGCCATGGACCCACTCCATAATTTGTTGGGCTTCTTCTTCGGTCACACATCACAGATGGAGGTTGTCCCAGACTCTCTTATATAACACATCACCATTTGGTATAAAACCAGCAAATAACTCCCTTAGGGTTCTCCGATTTGCTTTTGAGGCCCCCTTTGGATACTTACCATTCTAGATGTAATTGAGAATGTCCTAAAATCAAGGCTTAACATCAACCAATTGAAGATTCATACACATAATATAGTACTCAAGCTGCTGCTTTACTTCAATGACAATAAGTATGGCTATCTCATTATCGCTTATGTCTATCATTGAGGCTAAGGTGGCTATAGCATCGGTGAATTGATTCTTTGCCCTTAGCAAGTAGTGAAATGAAAGTTCATGAAAATTTTCAGCTAAGTCATTCAAGTGTAGATGGTAAGGAACTAAACACTCTTCTCTAATTTTTCACTTACCGAGAGCTTAAGAAACAATGAGGTTAGAATCACTATAGACCTCTAAGTAGTCTATTCTCATGTTAATGGCCACCTCTAGACCAGCTATACATGCCTTATATTCCGCTTTATTATTGATTACCTCAAATGCTAGCTTGATAGCCATGGGCAGATGATCTCTTTTAGGGGTGACCAAAACTATGCCAACCCCATAACCTTTACTATTAGAGGCACCATCAAAGAATAACTACCATACTTCAGGGTCTACGATCAAGATATTCTCATTCAGAAACTTAGGCTCAAATACTTCACTTTCCACAGGGGCAATACCCAATTGATAAGCAATTATGCTTCCTTTGATTGCTTTTTTAAGGATATACTTTAGGTCAAATGGTACAAGGACCGCCATCCATCATGCCATTTGGCTGTTAAGAATAGGCCTTTCCATAAGAAATTTCAAAGGGTGCTTGTCAGCTAGCACATGGTTGTATATGAGTATAGGTAGTGCTAGAGCTTATGGCATATCCACACTAAAGCTAGGCATAATTACTAAATATGGTTATACCTAAGCTCATGAGTCAACATATGTTTGCCTGAATAGTAAATGACATTCTCTTTATATAAGTCTAGAGCACTTTAGGCAAGCATTGTACCTATAGCTTCTGAAGTTACTAATAAGTAGAGCAATAATGGCTGACCTGGCCTTAGAGGTTGCAGTATTGGCAGGCTCAAGAGGTATTGCTTGATTCTATCAATGACTTCTTGGCATTCTTCATTCCATTACTTAAAAGCTCTTTTCCTTAGTAGTTTGAAAATCAACCCATAAGTATTTGCTAGTTGTGCAATGAAATGGCTAATATACTGTAGGCGACCTAGGAAACCTTTAATCTATAATTGCCTTTGACTTAGCTGGATCTACTTCTATACCTCTTTGGCTTACTAGGTGCCCTAGAAATACACCTGAAGAGGCACTAAAAAGGCACTTAGCTGGGTTCAACTTGAGATTACACTGTTTGAGCCTAGTGAAGAATCAGTCCAGTGCTTTGAAATGGCCTTCAAGAGTTCCAGACTTTATAACCATGTCATCCACATATACATCGACGTCTTTGTGCATCATGTTGTGGAATATAGTAATGGCCATGCATTGATAAGTTGCCATGGCATTCTTTAAATCAAAAGGCATTACCCGATAACAATAGGTGCCCCACTCTGTCACAAAGGATGTCTTTTCCTTATTAGGGATATAGACTTGGATTTGGTTATAACCCATATAAAGATCAGTCAAGGAGACCACTGATGCACTAGCCATGTAGTCCACAAGCAAATTGATATGTGGAATAGAGAAATCATCCTTTAGGTAGGCTTTGTTAAGGTCCCTGTAATCAACACACATCCAAACCTTTCCATCCTTCTTAGGAACTAGAACAATGTTGGCCAACCATGAGGGGTAAGTGATGGGCTCGATGAATCCATTATCTAGTAACTTGGTCACTTCCTCTTTAATTTTCAATGACCATTATGCCTTCATTCTTCTCAATTTCTACTTTACAGGGTTCATATGTTCATGAGTTAGAATATTGTGAACTGCTATGCTCAGATCTACCCCTACTATATCCTTAGGCTCTCATGCAAAATAGTTTAAGAACTCACGAATATTCTCGACCAGTGCCTATGTCTCAAAATATGCAGATGCAATATATGTAATTTGAGGATTCTCCTCTGTGCCATAGTTGATTGGTTCTTTGCCTTTTTTTATTTATTTTTATTTTCTTTTTTAGATTTCTCATTTAATGATGAGTCAGAGGAAGCAGAGTATAGAGAGTCGAGAAACTAAGAAGAAAACTTGTTCATTTTATTAAAGACAAAGGTCCCATCATGATAGGTTACATCAGTTTGAGAGGATAAGCTCGAGAGAGGGGTTATAAGATCTGACAAGAAAGACTGAAAGGTCTAAATAGACTTATACTTAGACTCAAACTCAAACTCAGACTTAAAGGACTCGAATGAGGACATAACAGGGCCAGTGCTCTTCTCAAAATACCAGTTATTCATTAGTGCATGGGATGGTTGAATGAGCTTAATGGTATCAAGTTCTTAGTGGTTAGTGATCATATGGATGGTCTAAAAAAGAGAGGGCTCCATGTTTGCTTCCCAATCCTCCGTTAATTGATAGATGGGCTCGCATCCTCTAGGTTAAACTTGATATCAAAGAAAATTTCAAAACCAAGGATTAGTTTCTTAGAAATAGGATAGAACAATGGTTTGAGAAAGCCATAATAAGGGAAATCTTCCTCCTTTTTCATAAAATATCCATTAAGCGTTTTGAAGTAAGGGTGTATAGGCCAATCATAAGTCTCACCTTGCCTTTTGGCCTCAATTCTTAGTTTGGCCCTTTTCTCTAATTTTGCAATATCTTCGGGTTTGGGCACATAGCCAAGATCAAAAGGAAGAGTGGCAGTGGGATACTCAGGAAATTGGGTGATCCCTTGTTGGTTTCTTCTATACCCTAAACCTAGAAAATAATCCATTTTCTTCATCATGTTAGCTATTGCCACGTTACTATATGGATCAAAGTTGAAAGGAGCAAACTTTTTACCTTCCCCTTGAATGAACTAGATATTATCAAATGAGAAGCCAGACAGAGGAATGGTAGATGGTTTGGGCTTGATTTTTATAATTAGCACAAATCTTGGAATGTCACTCTTCCCATATACATCAACTTAGTTATAATGTTTGTACCATAGGGAAACTTCAACTTCTAGTGCAAGGAAGAAGGAACTACTTTCACTTGGTGGATCTATGGTCTACCAAGTAGTAGGATGAAATAAGCTAGGACATCAATCACTTGAAATGGGATTAGCATTGTCATTGGTCCGATTGTTACACTAATGTTTACTACTCCCAAAACTTCCCTCTATGTGTTGTCATATGGTCTCATCACTTACTCCGATGGAATGAAATTGGAAGCCTCTAATCTTAGGCAGCTAGCCATTTTTAGACATAAGTTCAAAGCAGATCTATTATCTACTAACACTATAAGCACAATTTTGCCTTAAGTCATCAGTATGATGTAAAGAGCATGATTATGACTTTCTTCTCTGTGAGGGATGTCATGATCACCAAAAGAGATAGTCATGGATTTGGTAGCGTTGGTTAAAGATGCCATGAGGGTCTCAAGTGAGATTTCAATAAGAGCCTGACATTGGTTCAAAGCCTTATAAAGAGCTTAGCGATAAGGGTAAGAGCACTACATAAGGCTCCAAATTGATATGTTTGCTTGGGTTTTCTTTTATTACTTGAGAATAGGATCCTCCTCAAGTTCATTATGGGGCTTTAATTTTTCAGTAGGAGGAGGGACAACATGACTTACTGGGTTTGAATTTATAGGTTGTGGAAGTGGTGGGAGAACTCTTCCATTCTAGGTAATTACATCGACTTCAGTGACAAAGTCATTTAGATCAAATACACAATAATAGCCCGAAGCGAAGTAGATGAGAGAGAGAGGATCGAATCCTAATTCATCATAAGAAATAAAATTGACATTTGCTTGGTGGTTAGGCAAAGGATTTGTGGTGATTTTTAGTTTAGCTCTCAAAGCAATGGTGTCTCCACTGTCTATTAGGCCTTAAATTCGATGCCTTAGAGCTTTACAAGCATCCGTTTTATGCCCAAGTCCTTGGTGATAATCACATCACTCATTAGCATTATGGTTCTTGGGAAAAGGGTTGGGGGATGGTTTTGGCTCTAAGGGTTTAACGAGATGTGCTTCTAGGGCCTTCTTATAGATAGTGCTCAAAGAGATTCCCAATTCTGAGAAACTTCTTCTTTCCAATCATATGGGCTGATGGTAGGAGGCAGTATTGATTTATCCTCCCTTTTGGGAGGGCAGAGTGAGTGGTATTAAAAGTGAAATTAGTGTTCTTGCGATATCTCAAACTTGAGGATTCATCTCTAATTTGACCATATTGAATTAAATCTTCAAATTTAGAAGCTGTAACAATAAGAGCTTTGAAGTTTTGGAGATACTAGGTTTACAATTGAATTTGATATTGGGGGAGGAGGTTTTTCACAATAATGTCCATTTATTCTACTTCAGATGGATGGTTCACCATTTAGGCCGCTTTTACCATCCACCTTATAAGGAATGCAGTGAAAAATTCTCCTTGGCCTTGCTTAATGGTCTCCAAATTTTGACGGGTGACATCCACTTCTATGTTCTAATCATCCCATGTCTTTTTGTGATTTTGGTCAAGATCTAAAAGCCAATTGATGGGATCCTTGGTTAAAGATTACTGGAATAACTAAGTAAGAAGCTTGTCATCCACATCAAAAGGTCTCATTGCACCCACATACATTTTAAAGTGGGTCTTAGTGAGGTTGTGCCATTAAATTTGTCCATCATAGGCATCTTGAATTTGGGCGAAACTCTGGTGTTTGGGAAGAGAGCAAGGGAATGAACATCTATCATGTCTTTGTGCTTTTTGATATTTTTGATGGACATTCTATGGCTTCAAACTTTTCCATTAATCTCTTGGGTTCAGGAAAGCTAGAGAAATCCTCACTTTGAAAAGGATTCATAGTCAGAGTAGGAGCAATGGCATTCACATTTGAAGAAGGAGAGGTGGGTGTTTTGGGAGCTTTCCCTTATCAGTGAGATCGATAATAAGGGGAGTGAAAGTGGGGGTGTGGCTGATTTTGGCTTAGGCAGAAGCAAGCTGAGCAAAGGGAGGAATGATGGTGGTATTGGTCATTTTCTTTACCTCATTGATGATGGATTGGCATTGGAAATTGAGAGCACTAATGAAAGTGGAAGACAGGGCAATGAGAGCATTAGTGAAAGTTTTGGCTTAGGTCTTTAGGCGGTGGTGAGTATAGCTTGGAAAGTCTCCTTTTGTTTTCTAAGGAGATTGGCAAAAAAGGTGCTCATCACATCTTTGTCAAAAGAGCTAAAAGTGTTGGCCATTGGTATCTTAAAACAGAAAACAGACAGAAAAATGGGTAAGAAAATAGAATTGTGAAGAAAAAATGGCATAAAGGTGAAGGTGTGTAAGGAAAAGGATTCCCTCCACATGGTTAGTCACTAGGTTTACATGTCAATAAGGTGAGTGTGTGGGGTATTAAGGGTAATGGACCACCAATTTAAGGTTTTGAGGATTTACTTTGTCGAGTTTGTTATGTTATGTATATATGGTAATGTCATGATATATGCCAAAAAGGTTTCGTAGGCATATATACAGGTGTCTCCATTATTATGATACATAGAACCTAGGGTCAACGCTAGGGTGACTACATGCACAAGGATGAAGGGTGGTTTGTTTAAGGGTTCTTATCCCACTAGAGCATCGATATACCTAACCATATGTGAGGCAAGAAGGCTCGCGTGGGTCCAACGGTGCTGATTGCTTGTTACATCACTGAAATGATCGATAATTCGTTGCAAGGTGGAATGCTTTCACTATCTTCCAACATACTCAAAGAGAGTTGTCAAACCAATACTACTCACCATCCAAAGGTTTTCCTAAAGCTAAGATTAGGTAAGGAGCCTTTATTATGCAAAGTGATGCATGAAAGTTAAATTATACTTAATGAGCCAAATGGAGATTATTTTGGAAAAAAATTTCCTTAACCAAATAGTAATCCTCTTATTTTCCTTTTTATTGAAAAAAGGTGGCAACCAGTCCCTAGTGGAGTCACTAGCTATGAGGCCTCGCCCAAGCACTGGCCCGCTCTACTAGAGAGAATTGGGATGCTTATTTAGGTTTAAACTCAAGATGGAACTCTCATGTTCGGATTTGGTTGATTTTGAAAATCATTTTGGGAGTCGCCACCTTAATTTTATTTGATTGGAAAAATATTAAGGAAAAACCCAATTTGACTCCAATTTATTAATTTCTAATTAATTTACCCATGGATAAAATCACTAGCCTCGAACTAGATTGAGTTTGGAGACTAGGTTTTTTATTTTAAATAATCTAAAGTTGGCTCTTAAATTTAATTGGACTTTTTTTAAAAAAAAAAATTAATTTCATGAATAACATTTATAAATGGATAATAAAATGCATGAGTATGGCATAACATGAATGCATGGTACATGTGGATTGATAAAACAATTAAAATAAACATTCACAAATTAAGGAGAGTGTTCCCTCTAATCTTTAAATATTTAGGGGAACCACATAATCATTCATTAATTCCAACTAAGACAATTACATTGATAAAAATTGGAATGTCTTCTCTAGCTCTTATGGGATTCTAGGAAGACCATAAATTTTCTTACAAATATCATAAAAAGATAATTAATTACATTTAAGAAAAAGGAAAATAAATTTAATTCAAAAAATTGGATTTGAAATTTGGATTTAAATTCCAAATGTGCCTATATAACCCTTTAAATGGAAATTAAAATTCACGTAGTTCATTCCACGATTAAATAGAGGGGTTTACAAATTGATTAAAATGATTTTTGTTTTGGGAGAAAAAGTTTATGAAAAATACCTTAAATTTTGACGGATGAGATGGAAAAAGTGTTTCGCTAGACCGAATTTCCGTTTTATTGAGTTGAGCAATTAGATTGATTAATGATTTAAAAAGTGATTGGTGAGTGGATTAATTAATTAAAATTATTAATTAATAATTAAAATAGTGGATGAGTAAAAAAAAAGATTTTTGATTTAATTTAAAAAAGGTAATTAATTAATTAAAAAGCTTAATTAATTAATTAACTTGTGAGTGATAAAAAAAGATTTTAGTTAATTAAAATGATTAATTAACTTAGTTTGGGTGAGAAAATTAATTAATTAAAATGATTAATTAGTAAATTTGAGAGTGGATGGAGGGAGAAAAAGAAGAAAAGTTGATAGATAACAATCAATATCAACTTCGATGTGTTTTGAAATGAGGAAATGGAAGGGCAATTTATAGGAAAATGAGGTAAGGGTGATTTGGGAAGTGAAAATATGAAAAGGCATAAAGGGTAGGGTTGAAAAATGCTAAAAAAATCATATTGGGGGACATTTTAGACATTTTGACTAGGGCAAGAGGACAGGATTAGACGCAAATCCGCATCAATTGAAGTAGATTCGCATTACCTTTGCGAGGATCTGCGTCAAAGATACACAGCTGCCACATCTCTCTAACTCCGATCCACGTCGCCACTAGCTTGGATTTGCACCGCCACTGACGAGGAGCCGCATCAGTTTAACGCAGCACCAAGTGGCAACAGAGTCACCTTTTTAGGTCTTTTTTGGTCAATTTTTAGGGCTTTTGTGTTAGTTTTCAGGAGTTATAGAGTTTAGAAATATTATCGGTCTATGTTGATACATCAAAATTAATTTTAGAACAATTGGACAGTCAGTTTGGGAGAAAATCCAATCAATTTTTGAAAAATATTGTCTGGTATAGAAAGTTTAGTCAGGGTAGGAAATGCATCAAATTGTGCCAAAAATACTTCGGTCGATTTTGAAGAGTTCAAAATTAATTTTAGAAGTGCTAAAATAAGGGTTCACACTTGTCAAAGGGCAAATCCCTATCTTTGAGCCTACAGTATCCTTATAATCAAAACTTGTAGCATTATAGCTGAGATAAAGTGATCATCTTCCAAAGAGGTCTAAAGTACCTTGTAGAAAAGCCCAAGCTAACAAACTATCCTTTTAAACAAAAATGTTCAAGCCTTTGCCATAAAGCCACTCCTAAAAGTCCTTCACCACAAAGCCCGCTCCCAAAAACCTTCATCATAAAGCCCAAAACCAAAAGCTTTCATCATGAAATCCAAACCAAAAAGCCTTCACCATGAAGCCCAAATCAAAAAGCTTTCACCATGAAGCCTAAACCAAAAAGCCTTTACCATGGAGCCCAAGCCTAAAAGCTTTCACCATGAAGCCCACTCCTAAAAAGCCTTTATTTATGAAGATCATAATCTCCTCCAAGGCCAAATATGACCGAGCCTTCTTAAGCTGGTTTCCTAGCCTAACCTTTCCTTTAAGCCAAACTTAGCTTCTCATTTTGACTTCCTACAAAATCTAGCATTCCAGCCTAGTCCTAAGGAAAAATTTGACTGAGCCTTCCAAATGAACTCCCCAAAGGCCATAACCTAACCGAGTCTTTTAAACTTGATCGAGACTAAAGCAAAACCTAACTGAGCCTAAGGTAGAACCTAAATGAGCCTTCCATATGAACTCTCCAAAGGTCATAACCTTACTGAGCCAAAGTGCCAGTCCTGACTAAACCTTCCACATAAACTTCTCCAAAGATAAGCCCTACAAACTAACCTTCCCCAAACCCTCTTGATCAAGCTATCCAATGTAGTCTCAAACTAAATCTTCTCCAAAGTCAAACTTATCTAAGTCTTTTTAATTAAACAGCTTGATCTTTTCCAAGGCCAGACCTTACTTGACCTTTATAGGTCGAACTGACAACAATTGACCAAAAAAACTTATTCTTAATTTACCCTTTTCATGTTTAGCTAGTTGATCAACCAAATATCAAATAACCAAGCTACCTTCCAAAGTGGGGGCATCTTTCTCCCAGAAGCTTAGCCCTCTCTTATCCATTTGACCCTTCACATGTTTAAAGTATCTAATCATTGCATAGTTAGATGCATTTCACATTAAAACAAGTTTTAAGTTAGACTTCTAAATCAAAATGGATCACTTTTCATTCTTACCAAAAAGGACCATACTTTTACTATTCCGACTAGACAGGACAGTTATCTTTATCATTCCTACTTAATAGGGCAATCATCTTTTTCATCCTACTAGATAGGATCATCACTTTTAATTCTTATCAGAAAGGACCACTACTTTTACTATTCTTGCCTGACAAGACAGTTATCTTTACCATTCCTACCAGATAGGATGGTCATCTTTTTTAATCCAACTAGACAGAATCATCAGTTTTCCCTCCTACCAAAAAAGACCATTACTTTTACTATTCCTACCAAACAAGATAGTTTTCTTTACTATTTCTATAGTTTTCTTTATGATTTCTATCAAATCGGATGGTCATCTTTTTTATCCTACTAGATAGGGTCATCACTTTTCATTCCTATAAGAAAGGATCACTACTTTTACTCTTCCTATAGATAGGACAATTATCTTTACCATTCATACTAGATAAGATCACCATCTTGTCGATTCCTACCAAACAAGGTCACTTTTCATTCCTACCAGACAAGATCACCACTTTCTTGATTCCTACCAGACAGGGTCATCATCACTCTTACCAGATAGCATCACCACTTTGTCTACTCGAACTAGACATGGTCACTTTCTTTCCTACCAAATAGGATCATCATTCGTACTAGATAGGAACACCATTTTAGCTCTTACCAAAAAGGACAACTACCAAATGCTACTAGCCACCAGATCTCCCAAATATATCAGGGGCATCTTTCTTAAAATTCAACTACACCTTTCATCCAAATGTCAAAACTCTAAGTTGGACATCAATTTGATTCCTTTTACCATCCCTCATCCTCGGGTTTACTCTCATCAGAATCACCTTTTAGACCAAGACAATTTTGATGAGGGGGCAATTGTGAACCCTTAATTTTGCATCCTTTAGTATATATTTAAACCTTAGAAGCACCTAGGCTTGATGAATAAACCGTCAAAAGATAAAATTGCCAAAAACCACTAAAATAGGAAAATAAAAAAATGAAGCCTTTAGAAATGAAAACTATCCCTTTGACCTTAAAATTACTCTTAAATTATTTGGGACTAAATAATGAACACAATGCAATTAGAATCGTGAAAAATGGACTCAAAACAAGCAATAATGGGTGAAATAGGAGAAAATAGGTATGTTGCTGTAGAGCCCTTTGTGGTTCTGCAGAGAGCTATCCAGCACTATTGCAAAGACCTCTATGGTGCTGTAGAGCCCTATGCAACAACGCCTATGAATTTCATTGTTTTGCGCAATCCCACATCCAAACTTCAGTGTTTTCCTCCTCCAATCTTCTCCCTATGTATAGAGGACCTCTCCATAATTCAAATCATCAACTTTGGGAGCTTAAAAGCCTTTGCATCAAGTAAACCATGCTAGTTCTAAAGCTTTTCTTTTCTTTTGCTTTGCATTTGCTTCTTGCTTTGCAAAGTGAGTTAGAAGGTTTCTCCTTGATTCCTACCTAATAAGTCAAAGGCCTTCACCTACATGTTTGAGATAAGTCTATTGCCTAAGGCTTATGTCCATTGATTGAGGCTAGCCACCACCCATGATTCAAGGCAAGCCGCCGTGCTATCCAAGGCTACTAGTCATCCGCAATCCAAGGTAAATTTCTTTCTCTTTTCTTTATTTTATTTATTATTTCCCTATTAACTAAAACTAACCAACTCTCTCCCCTATTAAATTCTTCACTTGTTTTTTTTTTTTTCCTTTTTGCTTTGTTATTAGGCTTAGTTTAAGGAATATATAACTTTCCTAGAACCCATAAAGGCTAGAGGAGGTATCTCTTAAGTTTGAGATTTTATTGTTATATTAACTTTCTTTTATTTCAAATCTTGATTGTGTATTTACTTTATTATTGAATGGATGAGTTGATTGATCATGCATTAATTTAATTGTTCATACATTATATAAATTGTTTATGAAATATATTTTAAGTTACTCTTATATTAAATGGCCAAACTTATCTTGTTAAAATAAACTGAAAATCTAGTCTCTGAATCCTCTTTGGTTTTGAGGCTAGTGATCTTTTCCTTTTGGTAATAATTAGAGTTGATATGAGTTTTTTCCTTATATCTTCCAAAATAAAAATAAATTAAGGTGGCGACTCTAAGAAACAATTTTCAAATCTATCAAAGATAGACCAGAGGGCTTCCCTATGAGTTCTTTCTCAAATGAGCATTTCAATTCCCTTTAACTGATCAGACTGGTGCTCGGGCGAGACCTCACACCATCACTCGTAGCAATTTTGTCTATGACATTTAAGAAATTGAGTGTGTGCTTTACACAAAGGGATCTCCAAGGTATGGCATCTTCTTATGTGAGCCCAAAATATTATAGGCATGAGTTTAGTCTTCATCTATGTTTACACCATTACTTATCTTCTCCTAAAGTGAGTCTTAATGATCTCATGTTATTATTTTAGTGCAACTTTCTATCAAGAACTATTAGGAAGAGATAGATAATCTAACCCAAGGTGTTCAGGCAAATATGTACAACTTGGACATCTAACTCTCTACTCTTTAAGAGGTAACTGGTAAAGACTAGCAATTGTGAACCCTCAAAGTTACACCTCCAGTGGACCATCTTTCAGTTACGAACCCACAGGATCAAACCGAGCTCGAATCAGAATTAAAATGGGCTTGAAATGGGTGAAAACAGGTCAAACCACACAAAGTGGCGCGCTGTCGTCTGAGAGGCACGTTTGCCATGTCGCCCAGAAGGCGACACGCATTTTGTGCTGCTAGCATCCTGACGTGGGCGGCACCAAGTTGAGGCCAGCGGGCAGGCGGCATGCCTACCATGCCACCTGAACAACCGGCATGTCGGCCGTGCCGTCCATGCAGCCAACACCGCCGTCCATACTGCCGGACCCCCCTCTGGCAGCTCTATAAATAGAGCCTCCTCCAACCTCATTTGGCATGACTTCCAAAGCATTCCAAAGCAATTCAAGAGATTTCAAAGCAGTTGAGGCATATTTCAAAGCATAAATTCGTTCTTATACTCACGCACTTGTTGCTTCTAGATCTAGATTCCAAGTTTCCTTTGAATTCAAGGTGGAGTTGAGATTCGAAGCAAAACTCGTTCCATTCGTTCAAAAGCCAAAAAAAGCAAAGGTAGAATCCCTTTCCTATTTTAAAATTCTAAATTCAGATCTAGAATTCTCTTTAGGTCTAAAACTGAAAAGATCTAAAACTTATTAATTTAAGAATCAGAATTAAGTTAATAAGCAAACCAACACATTTTTAAACCCCTCCTTCGCAAGAAGGAAGAACTGCGTGGGGTTTGATTCCTATTCGATAGGATACGTAGGCTGCCATTCTGAAGGGCATAAACTCCAAAAATCTTTTTATCAATATATAATCCTTTTTATTTTAATTTATTTGTATTAATCTTTTGTTTATGATTTTTATTTTAGTTTATTTGGGGAAATGTGTGCTTTTCCTAGTACCCATAAAGGCTAGAGGAAAGATCCTCCTTATTTCATTTGTTTTGATATTGTAATAATTAAGTAGGATTTATTTTGCTTATTTATTTATTATTATCATTCCATCACATTATATATATATATATATATATATATATATATATATATATATATATATATATATATATATATATATATATATATATATACACATCATTATATTCCTGTTCATGCATACACAAAAATTCATTTTTTTTAAGAGTTATTTTGCATTTTTAGCCAAACTAAAGAAAATAATATTTTCTTAATTGTGTAATTACCAAAACCTGATCTTTGAGCCCTCCTTGGTCACTCATGGATTGGTGCATTTTCCATTGGGATAAATCAAAATTTAAAGTCAATCGTATTGGGTTTTCTTTAATTTTCCCAATTAAAATAAATAAATTAAAGTGGTGACTCACTTTCACAACTTTTAAAATACACAAATCAATTTTTTGAACTCACAGCGAGTTCCAATCATGGAGTTTCTCCGGAAGAGCATTTCGATCCCTCGGCGGATCAGACCGATGCTCAGGCGAGGCCTCACAGTTGGCGACTCCACTGGGGACTTAAAATCTTTTTCAAATAAAAGATAAGAGGATTACTTTTAGTATAATACCAAGTTTGGCCTTAAAAGCAAAATAACTCTTTCATGCATCACCACATCAGACTCCTTATCCAGAAATCCTAGCTTCCTAGGAAAACAAATGATAGAAAGTAACATCGAGTGGGCAACCTTCCTTAGGTCCGCTTGCCGATAGTGAAATCATCCAGCCCACGACATATCTTCTAATCTTTTTAGAGGTGTAACGAGTATGCACGTACCATTGGACCCACGTGAGGCTCCTTGTCTCACATGTGGTTAGGTATATCGCATCTCTAGTGTGATGGGTTCCCTTCAAACCACCCTAACCCTTTCATGTAATGACTCATAGAACCTTCCTTTAGGATTGTATGTACTATAATATTAAAACTTGGTATGTCATTATCATGAAACCTTTTTCCATTCATGCATACATGCATGCATGCATGCATAAACCTCACAAAGTTGGAGAGTCTTAATTCCACTCAAACACTGCTAGTCCCAATCATAACCCATGTCAACTCATGGTCCTAATCAAGAGCTGATATATTCCATGATCTTTATTCCATACTTAAGCTAGACACTGACCCAGCTTTATCTCTCTGTCCAAAGGTTGATAAGATGTCTATTGCCGGAGAAGAGACCTTTACCACCAGAGCTGATGAGATCTTTGATGAGCTATTTTCCAAACTCCCTGAACACCAAGAGACCATCATAAAGAGGCAAGAGGCCCTTTTCCAAGACATGCTGAAGGCCCAAAGGAGGGCTATCATGGAGGATTTCTGAGCCATATTGGAACAGACCTCCCTGGCCCAAAACCTCCCTAACCCAAAGTCAATCAACTCCGACCCTAAGCCTACCTTTTATCTTGTCTATGGATCCACTTCCAGAGTTGAATCCAAAGATAAAGAACCTGCAAACACCAAAATCATCCCACCACTACCTATCCCATCACCTGAGTTCCTTAAAAGCAACTCGCCAACAACAAATATCACTTCTGCCTCTACCTCTCAACCTGTAGATCCTTTCCAAGGGAAGGAGGTTAATCCTGAGATTAAGGCTTCCATGGAAAAGATGGAGCGCATGGAAAAGATGATGTTGGGAATGAAAAAGAAAGAGGATCTGGTTGATACGGAATCCTTAAGCTTGTTCCCCAATGCAAGGGTTCCTCCCAAATTCAGGATACCTGAGTTTAACAAATTTGATGGGACTACCTGCCCCAAGACCCACCTCAAAGTCTATGTGGGAGCCATGCATCCATTGGGTGTGGATAATCAACTCCTAGCCTAATTGTTTCAACAATCACTAACCGGTACAGCTGTGAAGTGGTTTTTGGACTTAGATGTCGCCAAGAAACAGACCTGGGATGACATCTGCTACATTTTTGTTCAATAGTATCACTACAACATCAAGGTTGATGTAACCAGAAGAGACCTTGAGACCACTAAGCAGTATGCTAAGGAATCCTTCTCCTCATTCCTTATGAGGTGGAGGAAAAAGGCTTCTCAAATGGTAAACTGACCCCCTGAAAATGAGCAAATTGACATAATTGTCAAGAATCTACTGCCAGTTTACCAAGAGAGGTTGTAGACTCAATACTTGCCTTCTTTCAAGGCCTTTATTGCCACTGCTTCAAAAATCGAAGATTTGATTCAGAGTGGTCAAATTAAAGAAGACACTGCATCAGGGTCAAGGTATAAGAAGCCCACTTATTAGGGTAATGTCACTTTGTCAATGAATTAGAAAGGGGGGAAGTTAATACTTTGACTATCAAGAAGCCTATCAGAATTGAAACAAGACAGTTTTCTAATATTGGGGGTGTGCCTATGAGTATTATCCTTAAGAAGCTACTTGAGGGAAATATGGTGAAACTCCTTGAGCCAAAACCAATCCCCAATCCACTTCCCAAAAACTACAACCCACATAAGAGGTGCGATTATCATCAAGGACCTAGGCACAAAACAGATGCGTGCAAGGCCCTTAGACACAGAATTCAGGACCTTATTGACTCCAATGACTTGATTCCCCCAAAAGCCCGACCCAACATCAACACCAACCCTTTGCCTAACCACACAGTCAATGCTATAAACAATCATGAGCGAGTGTGAACCCTCAAAAATGCACCTCCAGTGGACCGTCTTTCAGTTACAAACCCACAGAATCAAATAAAGCTCAAATCGGAGCTGAAATGGGCCCGAAATGGACAAAAATAGATCGAACCGCACGAGTGGCGTGCTGTCGTCTAGGAGGCACATTTGTCGTGTCGCCTAGAAGGCGACACGCATTTTGTGCCACCGGAGTTCCTGCCGTGCGTGGCACTAAGAGGAGGCCTGCGGTCAAACGGCACGCCTGCCATGCTGCCCAAACAACCGGTGCGTCAGCCGTGCTGCTCCTGCCGCCGGTACCACACCAACGCTGCCGTCCATACCGCCAGAACCTCCTCTGGCAGCTATATAAATAGGAGTTTCCTCCAGCCTCATTTGGTATGACTTCCAAGGCATTCTAAAGTAATTCAAGAGATTTCAAAGCATATTTTCGTTCTTATACTCACACACTTGTTGCTTCTAGATCCAGATTCCAAGTTTCCTTTGAATTTAAGATGGAGTTAAGATCCGGAGCAAAACTCATTCCGTTCATTCGAAAGTCAAGAAAAGCAAAGGGATAATCCCTTTTCTATTTTAAAATTCTAAATTCAGATTTAGAATTCTCTTTAGGTCTAAAACTGAAAAGATCTAAAAGCTTATTAATTTAAGAATCAGAATTAAGTTAATAAGCAAACCAACACATTTTTAAACCCCTCCTTTGCAAGAAGGGAGAACTGTGTAGGGTTTGATTCCTATTCGATAGGATACGCAGGCTGCCATTCTGAAAGGCATCAACTCTAAAAATCTTTTTATCAATATTTTGTCCTTTTTATTTTAATTTATTTGTATTAATCTTTTGTTTATGATTTTTATTTTAGTTTATTTGGGAGAATGTGTGATTTTTCTAGTACCCATAAGGGCTAGAGGAAATATCCTCCTTATTTCATTTGTTTTGTAATAATTAAGTAGGATTTATTTTGCTTATTTATTTGTTATTGTCATTCCATCACATCATATATATATATATATATATATATATATATATATATATATATATATATATATATATATATATATATATATATATATATATATATATATATATATATATATATATATATATATATATATATATATATATATATATCTGTTCATTCATCGTCATATCCCTGTTCATGCATACACAAAATTTCATTTTTTTAAGAGTTATTTTGCATTTTTAGCCAAACTAAAGAAAATAACATTTTCTTAATTGTGTAATTACCAAAACCTGATCCCCGAGCTCTCCTTGGTCACTCGTAAATTGGTGCATTTTCCATTGGGATAAATCAAATTTTGGAGTCAATCGTGTTGGGTTTTCTTTAATTTTCCCAATTAAAATAAATAAATTAAAGTGGCGACTCACTTTTCAACTGTCAAATTACAAAAATCAATTTTCTAAACTCACAGCGAATTCGAATCGTGGAGTTTCTCTCAAATAGCATTTCGATCCCTCGGCGGATCGGACCGGTGCTCAGGCGAGGCCTCACAGGGAGTTGACCTCATCTTCTTGATAGAGTCAAATCCTGGTTATTGCTGTGTCCTGGACCTCACTAACCTAGTTGAGGAGATTAATGCCATTACCAGAAGTGGCAGAGTTATCCAGAACCAACCAAGCCCAAACACTCAACCTACCCAACCCACACCTGCTGACAAATTGAAAGGGATTTTTGAACCAAACGAAGATCCCATTCTTAAACAACACAAGAAGACACAAGCCAATAGTTTAATTTGGAGTTTGATCCAGTCTTCATATCCTCACCACCAAGCTCTTTGCAAGGTGCTGAATCAATGCCAAGCTCCAATTGACATCACACTAGAAAACCTAGTGGCTTCTATTACCTATGCTGCTAAAGGGGTGTCCATCACTTTTGGAGAAACTGACATTCCAGAAGGAGATCCTAACCACAGCAATGCCCTTTACATCATAGTGGTTACACGGGGAAAGACTGTGCCAATGGTTCTAATTGATAATGGTTTAGCCCTAAATGTGTGCCCTCTAAAGGTGGCAAGCTGCTTAGGATTGGAGGTTACTGATTTTACCCCTTCAGATCAAATTGTAAAGGCATATGATAATACCAAGAGGGAAGTCCTTGGGGTAGCTATCATTGATGTAACTATTGGGCCAACATCTTTCACCATACCATTTCAGGTGATTGATGTACCTTCTTGCTTTAACCTACTACTTAGGAGGCCTTGGATCCACCAAGCAAGGGCTATCCCTTCTTCCCTACACCAGAAGGTCAAGTTCCCTTTCAGAAATGGGGTCGTGACTGTAAAAGGGGACATGCATGGAAAACTAGACATTCCAAGCTCTATTCCTATTCTCGAGATTCAGCCTGAGCTATCCTCCTACCCACTTTTAGGTTTCTCCTTCATTCAGTACATTGAGGGTGAAGAGGGTAAAGAATTCATTCCCTTTAATTTTGACCCCTTTGGGAATATTGCTGTTGCTAACATGCTTCGCAAAATGAATTACTTTCCTGGTCTAGGGTTTGGGAAGAAGCCAACAGGGCTTGAAGTCTTTTCTAGACTATCCAGTGGCAACACCACCATTTGGGCTAGGGTATAAGCCCACTGATGAAGATATTGAAGAGATGGAAAATCAGACCAAAGACAGAATAGCTGCCCTTAAAAGAGGCTTGAGATAGGAGACTGTGAACCAATTTACATGCTCAGTCAAGATTGGGAAGAGAATATGGAGGCTAGTCTCTTTGATGAAGTACCATGCTCACTGTTGAGGAGGAGAAAACTGACCCTTCCACCTTAATCCAGCCCACCAAGACTGAGCTGCAAAATTGGTCCTTTGAGGAGAGCCCTTTCTATGCATCCGAACCAGAGTCTGAACTAGAATCCATTCCTAAATCAGAGTCTCAGTCTAAGATAGACTCATCTTTTGAATCTGAGTCTGTCTCTTCTATTTCTGTTGATAATGATGTAACTGACCTTGAGGGTCTCACCTTTTGGTTTGATGCAAATTGGGACATATCCCCACTTGAAATCAATAAAAATCAAAATCTTTCCTCTTACGACTCTATGTCTCCATTTTTCTTTGATGTTCCAACTTTTAAATCTGACTTAAATGAGACATCAAGTAAAAATGAAATAAAAGATGACACAATTAAAGAGCCCATCAATGCTGGCACTCATGACATACAAAAAATTACATTTATCGCATCTACATGCATAAACAGGGATCACATTGAAAAGATGATCAGAGAATTTCAAGACTGTTTTGCATGGCAACCGAAAGAGATGACAGGGTTGGATCCAAGCATAGCAGTTCATAAAATCCCAGTTTATCCAGATGCTAAGCCTGTCAAACAGAAGTTGAGAAGACTCAAGACAGAATGGTCTTTACCAATAAAAAAAGAAATTACTAAGCTACTAGACCACAACTTAATTGAGCGCATCAACTATCCATCCTAGCTAGCTAACATTGTGCTGGTTCCCAAGAAAGATGGCAAAGTCAAAATGTGTGTGGATTACAGGGATCTGAATAAAGCCTGTCCTAAGGATAATTTTCCCTTGCCTCACATTGATTTGTTGGTAGACCACATGGCAGGTTATGAATTGGTTCCCTTAACCGACCTGGCTGCAGGGTATAATCAGATCATGGTTCATCCTCTTGACAAAGAGAAGATAGCATTCATTACTAAATGGGGTACCTATTGCTATCGAGTCATGCCATGTGGGCTAAAAAATGCTAGAGCAACCTACCAGAGGATGGCAACTACCATTTTCCATGACATGATGCATATAGAAATTGAAGTTTATGTGGATGACATGGTAATCAAAGGCACTACTGTTGAAGAACATTTAGAGGCATTAAGGCGATTCTTCCGTAGACTTTGCCAGTACAATCTCAAGCTTAATCCTTCCAAATGTATCTTTGGAGCCTTATCTGGAGTATTCTTAGGTCATATGGTCAGCAAGAAGGGTATAGAAGTGGACCCCGCTAAATCAAAGGCAATTCTGGGAATGCCACCTCTAAAAACAAAAAAGGAGATCAGAGGTTTCCTTGGACGACTACAATATATTAGTCGATTCATCAATCAGTTGGCTGATGTATGTGGTCCCATTTTCAAGCTACTTAAAAAGGAGCCTCCAAAGCAGTGGAATGATGACTGTCAGAAAGCTTTTGACTAGATTAAGCAGTACTTACTAAACCCACCAGTACTACAGCCACCAAGGTTAGGAAAGTCTTTGTTGCTTTATCTATCAGTAACCAATAAAGCGATGGGGGCAATGCTTGCCCAAAATGCTCCTAATTCCAACAAGGAGAATGCCATCTATTACTTGAGCAAAAGGATGCTATCTCATGAGCTCAAGTATAGTTTTACAGAAAGCTGTGTCTTGCCTTGGTATGGGTCTGCCACAAGCTGCAACACTACCTTTGCTCCTTTACAACTTATGTTCTTGCTGACAAGAGCCCTTTGAAATTCCTTATGGAGAAACCAATTCTTGACAGTAAGATGGCAAGGTGGATGGTTGTATTAGATGCATATGATCTAAAATATGTACAGCGGAAAGCAGTCAAGGGTAGCATAGTGGCTGATCAGTTAGCTGCTGCTTCAGCAGATGATCGTTGGGTCGAGCCAGAGTTTCTTAATGAAGACATCCTGACAATTGACATTGAAGTTTAGAAGCTTTACTTTGATGGGGCATCTAACAACAAAGGGTATGGTGCCGGCATTGTGTTCATTACACCGAGTGGGGAAAACCTACCCGTAGCCATCAAATTAAACTTTGAGGTAACAAATAATGAAGCAAAGTATGAAGCATGCATCTGCGGTCTTGAGGCAGCAATAAGGTTCAGAATCAAATGCCTTAAGATTTATAGGGATTCGAACTTGATAGTTTCCTAAGCCTTAGGAAAGTGGAAGATCAGAGAAGAGCGTTTGGTTCCTTACCATAAATGCCTAAATGAACTAGCGACTAGTTTTCATGAACTATCTTTCCACTATCTTCCAAGAACGAAAAATAGATTTCCTAATGCTTTGGCAACACTCGCCTCAATGCTTGATATAAGCGACGGCTTCATAATCGGACCTATTACAATTGAAGTTAAGCATGAGCCAGGCTGTGTAGCTCATTGTTAAAATATTCAAGCAACTGGCAGCAAACCATGGTTTTGGGACATCTTCAACTACATCAAGAATGGACTCTATCCTGAAGGGGCCTCTAAAGCAGAAAAGAGGACTTTAAGATAATTGTCCAAGAGTTTCATTCCAAATGGGGAAGTACTCTACAAACGGGCTTGGGATAACATCCATCTGAGATGTGTCACTGAAGCAGAAGCCCAATAGACTATGGAACAGATGCATGGTGGTAACGAAGGCCCACATATGAACGGAATTGCTCTAGCCCTCAAGATCATGAATCAGGGTTACTTCTGGCTTACTATGAACCAAAACTGCGCGAGATATGTTCAGAGGTGCCATAAGTGTCAGATCTACGCCAAACTTTAAAAAAAACCTCCTGTACCTCTATCTCCTATCACCACGCCTTGGCCATTTGCAACTTGGGGCCTAGACGTCATTGGCAAGATAAGTCCAAAGTCTTTCGGCAAGCATGAGTTCATTCTAGTGGCTATTGACTATTTCTCTAAATGGGTTGAAGCTGCACCTTACCAAGTATTGGACTCCAAACGAGTAGCCTAGTTTATTCGTACCAACATCCTTTGTAGGTACGGGGTCCCTTTTGAGATCATTACTGATAATGGATCTCACTTCCAAAAGGAGGTTGCTCTGCTTTTAAAGAAGGAGAAAATTCAACACCACAAGTCTTCTCCATATAGACCTCAAACAAACGGCACAGTTGAAGCTACAAACAAGACTCTGAAAAGTATACTACAGAAGATGGCTGACAACCATAAGGATTGGCACCTGCATTTGCCATATGCCTTATAGGGATATAGAACAACAGTACCAACTCCAACCGGTGCTACACCTTACTCTTTAGTGTACGGGATGGAGGCTGTTATGCCAATTGAGGTAGAAATCAAGTCAGCTCACATTCTGAGGGAGAGCCAGTTGGATGAAGTGGAATGGGCAAAAGGTTACCATAACTAACTTCTAGCCATCGATGAAAAGAGAATGGATGCCTTATATCAGATGCAAGGTTATCAATAGAAACTGGCTCGACATTTCGATAAAAGAGTCAAGGATAGAGGATTACAAGAGGGTCACCTTGTTTTGAAAGAAATAAGGGCACCTGTTCATGATCCAAGGGGAAAATTTAGACCTAACTGGAGTGGTCCATTTGTGATTAAGAAGATCTTATCCGGAGGAGCAGCAATCCTAACAGACTTGGATGGCATAGAATTTGCCAGCCCATGCAACTGGATCAACTCAAGAGATACTTTGTATAAAGCATCCTTGTAATTCACGCATAGCATTTGCAATCATTGTAAAATCATGCTCAGCATTCAGCATTCACATCTTTTCCTCAAAGGTCAGAACTACGTGGACCTGATTCTCCATAAAGAGGAAAAAAGAATAAAAATCATGAATCATTGTAAGGAGATACGTAGGCAACCCATGTGGGTTCGGTCCAATTCATCAATAAAATCTTCATTTTCACATTCACTCGGCTCTTAATTGTGTTACAAAAATGAAATGAAAAATAAGCTCGCTAAGTTGAAAACCCGAAAAGGCGGCTTAGGCAAAAGTTAGAGCAATAAAAGAAATAAAAAATAAATGATGTCTTATTTTATCTCATTTAAACTTTGGAACATTAGAAAGAAAATAAAGACATGATCAAAATTTGTCCTAAGCTAAAACAGTAATCATGACTCTTCCTCTATCTCCTCGAGTATAGTAGCCCTTCTAGCCTTCTCTGATTTTTAGGAGTTGGCTATCCACCAGTCAATATACTGTATTAATTTATCGCCTTGGTCAGCAGGGAGAACAGCATGAAAACCCCTTACCCATCCATTTCTGACAGCTCGAGCAATAGTCTCAGTAATCAGAACGGATTCAAACAGAGCGCCATCTAGGGGCACACCCTGACTATGTCCCATTTGGCCATGACCCTAGTAGCCTGGTAAAAGGTCACCATCCTCAGCCCCAGCAGGTAGACCATCTTGTAGCCAAAGCTCATGGTCATGAATCTTCTGATCTTGTACCATTCGCACCTCTATAGCAGGTCATTAGAGTCCAGCTCCATCAACCATTTTATCCATTCTTTCTCAGAATTTTGTTTAATCACAATGGTCTGAGTTCTATACCATGAAGCAGAATAGTCCACCTTGGTGGGAGGTCCAACTATCCGGAGATGATCTCTCAGCCAAATCTGAAAAAGTGCAAAAGAGATAAATATAAACACAGAAAGTAGTTAAACTGAAATGCAAAAGCCAGAATTCAACTAACCTGAAGAATAATAAGGCTAATTGACCACAGCCCATCAGAACCGCAAGATCTATCCAAACTCATGATGGTCTCCGCCAGCACTATAGCTGCAATAAATCTTCCTTCCTCCATTTGAAGAATCAGCTCAGTGACTCTAGCATCACCCCAATCAGTAAGGCTCACAAAAATGTATCCGGCAGTCAGACAGAAGGATAGAGCCTGCATCCTCAAATGAAACCACCCATCATCCTCAAAACCCTTAGGATCATGGAATTCTGCTATCACAACAGTCATATCTGCCCACTCATCCACCACCATGGGACTAGCGACCTCAGTACTTAAGTCAAAAAGTCCTTTGAAAGAGTTAAAATATCCTACCTTCTGAACAAGAGTAGTCGGCATAGCCTCTGGATTATATCTAAGCAGCACAGAAAATTCCTCAAATGTAGGACACATCTCTTCCATAGATGCCCCAAACCTGAAGACATGGCAGTTGGATCCCAAAAGTGCAAGCAGGCGCGTAGAAATTCCCAATCAACCTTTATTTCTCTTAGGGTGGGCATAGCGCTTATCCCATATTTTTCCAGATTAATTCTCTCCACTTTTGTGAGGTTCTTACACCATAAGAACATCGCATGGCTGAAATAGGGCTCCATTGTAAGGAATAAAAAATAAATAAAATTGATGGAGAGCAAAAAAGTGATTGAAAATGAATTTTTGAGGCACAGAAATCGAGAGTATGTAATGGAAATGGACAAAAAAACTATTTAAATAGGCAGATATCAGCCTGCCAGATCTGCTGCTAGTGGCACAATAACCGTGCTACCTGGTACAGCGGCACGTAACTGCGGTGGCGGCATGGAAGCCATGCCGCCCATACCGGCGGCATGCCAACTATGCCGCCCAACGGTGCCTCTGCTTTCTTATGCCTCTTTTCCTCAAAACAAGTCCTTACATGATTTCTCAAGATTTCGGGTTTAAAATCATTCATTTTTCTCAAAATCAAGCAGAAAATGTGAGAAAAACATAAGGTACAGCACAATGGAATCCTATTCAGTCAAACATTTGTATTCATACCATGCACCCATCTCATTCAAAACATACATAAAGTCATAACATATGATACATTTCAAAATGTCACATAAGCATAAAAGTGCATATATTCAAAATATCATGCATACATCTATCATCCTCAGTACATGTATACATGGAAAAGCAAAAACTGACAAAACAAGTCTCTAACAACCACGCCTGGGTCTGGGGCGTCCTCGCCTAGATATATCCTGCTCGTGACTATCCTTCGACATATCCCTCTCGTGCAGAAAGGAGGTCAAAGCAAATGCATATCAGCCCAAGAGGTCATAATGATAGCGAACAAATTCTATGGGAACCTGAGGAAGAAAGAAATATGAGAATCACTACAAGGCAAACTGATAAAAGGCTAAAAGTTCCAACCGAACAAAATGTTTACCTCTGTCACAGTCTCAGGGATAGTAGGAAAGAAGGCTAGACGCTCATCAAGAAGATGGTAACGTCGTAATTGGCCGTCAATAGAGAAATAATCTAGATGAGCTGGCAAACGGACAAGACCAGTAGGCAAGGGAACTGAATCAGTCAGACCTCCCACTAAAGCATCTAGAGCTGGAGCTGGGGCTGAGCTGCTAGCCCTTGAAGGGCCAATCCCAGAAGGACTAGCCGTAAAACCTGAATGACCAACCATAACACCTAGAGGTCTAACCCTAGGACCTATGCTGCCAACCGGAACAGTACCACCACCCCGTGAGAAGCTCCCAACTCTGGAGGGAGGACGTTGGAAAGATGTTGAGCTAGAACCCCGTGTGATGGTCCTCGCAATCTATCTAAAGGAGGTACGCCCCGCATCAGAGATGCCTCGCAGAACTCATCATTGTCCAAATCAGGCAACAGAAAATCTAGATAGGAAACTCCGGCAGCCCAATCATCCTCTCCCAAGATGGCTAGCCCAAACCTCATATTTGCCGAAGGGGGCTGAGGCATAACTCTCTCTCCTATAACTTGTGCCCTTACTCTCTCTCCCAAGTAGAACATCCTCAAAGACTCACAGCGGAGTAAGAGTCGACAAAAGGACAAATCCATGCTAGGCCTGATCCGGTCATAAATCCATTCTTGGAACCTGATAAATGTCAGCCATCTCACTTGCAAACAAATTGCAATATTCAATAGTAAAAGATAAAACAGTAAGATTCGGGTTAAGATTAAAGAAATACCTAGTCTACAGTCACAGTAGCAAAGATCTGTCTGCACTGATCAAATTGCCGCGTCATAAAGGGATGTTTGTTGGACGCCCTCCAAATGCGTTCGTAGGGGGGATCAATAGCACTAGGCTCTCTCAGTGATGGAGCCAGCATCGAAAAATGCTCATAAGCCTAGTACTGCAAAAAATAGAATTTTGTCAGTCACTAGGCAAAGATCAGACAACAGAATACCAGAGTGTAACACTCACCTCGAGCATAATGGAGGTACCACCATGATCGCAAAGCGTGCCATAGGAAATATTGCACAGCTCATGATACATAGCACAAAGGCTAGCACCTCCCCTGTCACAGCCTAACTTAGGGAGCTATGACGATCCTAGGACACGGGAAGACATAAGGTCACCCACACCTGTAGAATCCTTAGCTTATGTAAAATTACTACTCAAATACCCATATCTTATTCAATTAAATAAAAACTTATAAAATTTGTGAAATAGACCCATAAACTTCTTACATCTTGAAAACAATTCTTATAAACCAAAGTAAAAGGAAAACATTTAAAGATAACTCAACAAAATAAAAGTCCAAATAATCCCAAACTTAAAACCACAAAACATCAATTTTTGATCGATTCTCAAGTACTTCGCTTATCATCCCCAGAGCACTAAACTAAAGTTCACCAATACAAATGAATAAAGAGAACTCTATTATCTTCTAGGCAAAGCAATCACTCAAGTGGAGGAATAGGCTTGAGTTAGTTACCTTGATCAATCTTGCCATCCTGAAATATATCAACATAGAAAAGGGTGAGTAGAAGACTCAGTGAGAGTAGATGCACACATAGGGTATGCAAGAAAATAAACATGGCTCAATAACATAGCTTGGTTGTAAAGATGAGGAATGAACAATAGGGTAGCAGAAACAACTTATAACTTATATTAACTTAGGAGTAGGGGCTATTGCCTTCTCTACTTAACTTATAGCATAAGACTGATCAGGTCCTATAGCTAGTAATATTGGACCCCTACTAGCCGAGGTTTGGATACTTTACCTTATCCATAGGCATACCTTGTGCACAAGTCCAATGTTCACCCCACATTGAGAAAGGGTGTTTCTGCAGGCTTGGAAAAGTAAACAATAACATATACATAGCAAGAGTTTAACTTATATTAGGATTCTTATGAAAGAGTCCTACTATGCTTGAAAGACTTGGTTTAAGGTTCACAACATCATTACATGTCATAATATAGCTTAATGTGAGTTTTGGGTTCAAACAATCAACTTAAGAAAGAGTCCTACTTAAGGTGGGACTCTTAAGCAAACATAGCTTATGAAATCATAGTCAATCAATGGATGTGGAATCATGAAGGAAATCATTCAACCTCAAAGAAACCATTTCATATTTACAGAGAAATAAGAGTGTGTATTACAACTCACCTTAAACTCCTGTGCTCTTACTTAACCGAGCTAAGTGGACCGCAGGGCTTAAACCTCTTTAACCTCTACAGCATAAGTCAAATAATTCTTATTTAATTCATATAGTCAATAACTTATCACATTTATGCATATTCTTACTTAACTTAAGTGGTTGACTTGAACTAAGACTCCTAGTCCCACTATGAATCTTTGATTAAACAAAGTCAACCTTTAATATTTTTCCTTATTTTAACTTTTAATCTTGATGATTTAATATCTTAATATTATTTTAATATGTTTAATAATATATTTTAATTCATCTTAGGTCATGGTCAAACTTTTGACTTTGACTTCTTAAGGTCAACCCTATACTGAAAGTACACCCTAATGAAAGTCTTAATGTTTGACTTGTTCATACTAATTGACTTCGTAAATTTTGAATTTATTTATTTAATTATATAATTATATCCTTAATTCGATGTTTATATTTAATTTATTTAGAAACTCAATTCTTAGGTCTAGAGTTCACCCCTCAAAACTCAAAAGATTTCAACTTGCCCATCATTCGATTGCTTGAGTTCTTGTTATCAATTTCAAGTTTTATTACTTAATTATTTAATTAATTTATTTAATTACATAATTTTAATTAAAAATAGGCTTAATTAACTTAAATTGGAAAGTTCCCAAATTTAAATTGTTCATAGATGTTTAAGAACATTTTTAAAATTCCATTTTGGATTTATCAATAATTCGAACTCATATTTTACTTTCAACAATTTCTATGTTCAATTGGTTCTAAACTCAACCAAAATCTACTAAAAAAAATTACAGAATTTGGGAATTAATTTCCCCTTCTAGGTTGAATAGCTCCTGCATAAATTTTATTTTTTTTCAATTAATCATGTTCTTCACCATCAACCATACTTTTGTTTGCAATCAATTCCCTTTTTCATTCCTAGGCACAATTCTTTTCTTAATTCAACAAATACCTATCCTATTCTACCAATTAATTCAATCCAACACACATTTCCATGATTTATAAACATTCTTAATTGCTGTAAAAAAATAAAATAAAATAAAAATTTAAATTAAGGAAAATAATCCTTCTCACCTTAATTCACAAGGATAATTTCACTCCCCTTCTACTAGCCTTAGCCAACCCTTCCAAGATTGAACAACAAAAATTTTAATTTAATTTTTTTTACAATAGATATAGAAATAATCAGCCCATAAAAATTAACAAGATTTAATGTAGAGGAATTTTACCTTGTAAAAATCTTGCTTTTTTATTGTTGATTCTTGAATTGATTGAGAGAAAAGGAAGAAGAAGTTTGTTTTGTTTTGTTTTGTTTTTTTTCTTTGGTGAAAGAGAATGGCGTGAACACCATTTGAAGAGGGAGGTGGCTGCTGGTCACTTTAAATTCTAGGGTTTTCTTTTTTTTTTTTTTTTAATTTTAAAAAATAAAATACCGATTTTTAGGCTTCGGTGCAATTTTCTTATGCTTCTGTTGAGAATTTGGAAAAATGCTCAACTGGACTTTGGTTCCAAATATTCTTAACTTTCATTTGGTATATTTATTTACAACTTTGGTCAAATGACCAAATACCCCTGAACAGTGGCAGCTGCCAGGGTTATTTTCGGTATTTTCGTGATAACTTTTCCGTTTCTTATTCTTTTTCGTTCAAACGAAAAGCATTGCATTTTATGTAATATTTGGGACTTATTTTTAGTATTTTCTTAATTTTTAACTCAGATACCCCTGGTCCACTGTCTTAGGGTCAAAATGACCAAAATACCCCTATAGTCGAAATATCCCCTATTACTATCCTAACTTATTCCTTACATAATTAAACATCCTAAACATATTTTGAACATAAAATAAGTCACATTATACTATACTTAATGCACATTAGATCTTAAAATTGCTATCTTTAAGTAGGGTGTTACATTCTCCCCTCCTTATAAAAAAAATTCATCCTCAAATTTTAACGGGGACTTACCAGTAGTTTAACCGAATAAATAGGGATATCATTGATGCATAACATCCTCACTTTCCCATGTGCACTCTTCTACGTCATGATTTTGCCATCTGACTTTCACAATGGTTAACTCTTTATTCCTCAGCTTCTTTACTTGTCGGTCCACGATCTCCATTGGCATTTCCTCATAAGACAAGTCACTATCTAGTACCACATCTTGATACTTTAGCTCATGTGAAGGGCTAGAAACATATTTTCTAAGCATCGAGACATGGAATACTGGATGGACATGGTCTATAGCTGGCAACAATGCTAGTTGATATGAGACTTCATCCACTCGATGCAAAATTTCAAAAGGCCCTATGTATCTAGGTGACAACTTACCTTTCTTACCAAACCTCATAATTCCTTTCATAGGTGAAACTTTCAAGAACACATGATCACCAATTGCAAACTGTACATCTTTCCTCTTAGGGTTGGCATAGCTCTTCTATTGACTAAAGGCTTTCTTAAGTCTCTCTCTAATGAGTGGCACCTTTTCGACCGTATCCCTTAACAAGTCAGGCATCTCTACATGCTTATCTCCCACTTCATTCCAGCATATTGGTGACCGACATTTTTGACCATATAATACCTCATACAGTGCCATGCCAATTGAGGAGTGATAACTATTATTGTAGGCAAACTCAATCAATGGCAAGTGCTTGTCCCAACTTCCACCAAAGTCCATGACACATATCCTTAACATATCTTCGAGTGTTTAGATAGCCCTTTTAGATTGTCCATCAGTCAGGGGATGAAATGCAGTGCTGAAATCCATCCTTGCGCCCATTGCTTCCTGTAACTGTTGCCAGAATCTCGATGTGAATTGAGGACCTCTATCCGATATTATGGATATAGGCATCCCATGCAGTCTTACAATTTCCTTAATATAACGCCATGTATATTGTGCCACTGTATAAGTGGTTTTTACATCCAAGAAATGTACAGACTTGGTGAGACGATCTACTATCACCCATATGGAATCACAGCCCTTTTGAGTTCTTGGCAAGCCTACTACAAAATCCATTGCAATTCGCTCCCATTTCCATTTTGGCAATTGGACCTCTTAAAGTAAACTAGATGGCTTTTGATGTTCTGCCTTAACTTGCTAGCAAGTCAAGCATGAAGCTACGTATTCAGCTACATCCTTCTTAAGTCTCGGCCACCAATAAATCATCTTAATATCTTGATACATCTTGGTTGCTCCTGGGTGCATATTGTATAGTGCCAAATGAGCTTCACTCATTATCTTATCTCTTAACCCATCTATATTCGGGACACAATACCTTACTCCATGCTTGAGCATACCATCTCGAATCATAAACTCCTGATTCTCCCCCTTTTCCACTTATTCTATAAGCTTTACTAAGTAAGGGTCCTTTCTTTGTGACTCCTTAATCTCATCTATTAGACTAGGCTTCACTTCGAAGTATGCCACAAGACCACTTTTACCCTCATTCTCCAATCTCAGGCCTTGATCAAGAAGTTCTTTCAACTCCCTCACCAAAGGTCTCCTATTTGCTGATATATGAGCCAAACTCCCCATAGACTTACAGCTTAATGCATCAGCTACTACATTTGCTTTACCTAGATGGTATAGAATTTGACAATCATAATCCTTAAGTAATTCAACCCATCTCCTCTGCCTAAGATTCAAATCTCTTTGCTTTAGGATATACTAAAGACTCTTATGGTCCGTATAAATCTCACACTTCTCTCCACATAGATAGTGTCTCCAGATTTTCAAGGCAAATATCACTGTAGCCATCTCCAAATCATGGGTCGGATAATTCAGCACATGTTTCTTAAGTTGTCTTGACGCATAGGCTATAACTTTACCATTTTGCATCAAAACACAACCCAACCCAACTCTTGAGGCATCATAATACATTACAAAATTTCCAACTCCTTTAGGTAACGCCAACAGGCCATGATAAGGCACTCCTTAAGCTTCTGGAAGCTCTTCTCACACTCATCACTCCATTGGAACTTCACTTGTTTCCTTGTCAACTTCATCAATGGTGCTACAATCCTTGAGAAATCCTTAACGAACCTCCTGTAATAGCCTGCCATACCTAAGAAACTCCTTATTTTTGTGACCGTAGCAGGTCTTAGCCAATCAGCTACAACCTCTATCTTTTTGGGATCTACTGTAATTCCTTCTTTTCCTACCACATGCCCTAAGAAATTTACATGCTCTAGCCAGAATTCACACTTTGATAGTTTAGCATAGAGTCGGTGTTCTCTCAATATTTGCAACACTTGCCTTAAATGCTCTTTATGCTCCTCCTTCGACTTAGAGTATATCAAGATATCATTAATGAACACTATTACAAACTTGTCAAGGAACGACTTGAAAACTCTATTCATGATATCCATAAAAGCAGCTGGTACATTTGTAAGGCCAAATGGTAACATCATAAACTCATAGTGGCCATACCGTGTCCTAAATGTCGTCTTGCATATATCTTCTCCCTTGATCCTCAATTGATGATACCCTGACCTTAAATCTATCTTTGAGAAGTGGCTAGCTCTTTGCAGTTGGTCAAACAAATCATCAATTCGTGGCAGTGGATACTTGTTCTTAATAGTCACCTTGTTCAATTGGCGATAGTCAATGCATAACCTCATCGACCCATCCTTCTTCTTAACAAACAACACTGGTGCACCCCAAGGTGAACTACTTGGTCTTATGAAGCCCTTATCCAACAGGTCTTGCAATTGCACCTTCAATTCCTTCAACTCCGTTGGTGCCATTCGATAGGGTGGGATAGAGATTGGTTGTGTGCTAGGCAATAGTTCAATAGTGAACTCGATCTCTCTCTCTGGAGGCAATCCAGGTAAATCTTTAGGAAACACATCTGGGTAGTCCCTTACTACAGGAATCTCATTAATTCCATTACCACCTTCCTTACTTATATATACTATATGTGCTAAATAAGCCTTACATCCTTTCCTTATCAACCTTCTTGCACCAATGGCCGATATCAAGTTCATAGGAATCATCTCCTTGCTACCACAATACATAAACTTATCTCCTTTTTCATCTACAAACTCTACCTCCTTTCTCTTACAGTCTATTTTGGCATTGTGCCTTGATAGCCAATCCATACCTAATATAACATCTATCTCCAAAACCTCTAAGTCTCGCAAGTCTAGAGATAATAGCCTACCATTAATCTCAACCAAGCAATTCTTATAGATTTTATTCACAACTAATATATTTTATTCACAACTACATATTCTTCTAAAGGGGTAAATACTTTTAAGGGTTCATGCATGATTTCATAGTCAATTCTCAATTTCCTAACAACATGTGATTTTGTCTCTCTCCCTCAAATAAATACTCATCCATAAGTTCCTGCTTAAGTTCTTCCCACGTCATGGGGTTTCACCTTCCATTCAAGGTTTAACCTTTAGTTCATACTATAGCCAAGCATCCTTTTTGAGCTGCAATCCAACCAGCTTTATGGCCCTAGCTTTAGAATAGGGCAACCTCTTAACCAGCTTGTCCACTTCATCCAAAAAGTCTTGGGGATCTTCACCTTGCTCCCCATTGAAAGTGGGTGGCTTCAATCTCTTGAAATCCTGGATGCTAACCCCTTCATCATCCCTAACTCTCCGTTGCCCTCCTTGACCAACTGGAGGTGGTGGTGGTACTTGCATAACCTCTGGCTGTTGTTGTGGCTACTGTGGCTGAGGTTGTTGAGCTCTTACTTCCTGTAGTTAGAGATGCAATTCTTGAATCTCTTGCCTTATAGCTTGCACTTCCTCACTAGAGGCTTGCTCGCTAACTTGAACCCTCTGTCTTACTTGTGGGGGTCTTTGTGATCCTGTCTGAGCCACACTTTCACCATTTGGCTGAGCCCTAACAGCTCATACAGCAACTTCAGTAGCAACTCTAATTCTATTCCATGCAATGTTAGTGGCAGCACGTACGTTATCATGCTTCCTCTTAGGTGCCATTTATAGTTATCATAAACTAGTTCAAGGTTAATATATCATAATGTCTTAACTTATTCTAATGCTAGCATACATATATGTCAAATCATACTATAATCATATACATAGGCTTATCATTCACATACTTGTGCATGTCATTATTGTCAATAGCATGCTTTTATTCCATAATTTCAATAAACCAATGAATCAATCCAATAAAGAAAAACTCTTAATGAAAGAATCAACAATAATAAATGAATCAACATCCTACTCTAGCATGCTATATCATAGTCAACTGTTTTATCAATTAAATAAAGACTAATTAATATCATAACTAATAATGGAATCGCTCCTATGGTGCTCTAGGTGCACGCAGTCTAGCTCTAGCACTGGAGTTGTAGTTCGCTCGAGTGAATAGTGTATAGGAGCGCATGCAAAAGTGAGGTAGAACACTCGTCCTCATTCGCATACTTCACATCTTGAATTGCCATATGAAAGCTATCTAGAGGCCTGTGAGACTCTTATATTAAGAGCAAGTTGTCCTGCAATGCAAGTAATCTCGATTCTAACATTTTTTAGATCTTATCTCAGTTGCTCAATGTCTAATTGCATTCTCATGTTTTGATGCATTAACTCAAGATTATGTTTCTTAAGCATCTCCACCTCCCCTCATAGAGTTGTCACTTCTCCTTTATATAGCTCGAGCTCTCTAGTCAATGCCTTAAGTAAGTCCTTGGGGTCATGCTGTACCTTTATAGGTATCTGTTCCTCGAGGTCCTCATCCACTAAATCATCATTAATCACAATCACAGGTGGAGGTTCATCATGATCACATCTCATCCTCTTGGGTCTAGGTCCTCGTGCAGGGATTTATGAAACAAACACATATCATAAAAAGAGTACACAACAATACATGGATGATAGCCTAGACATGAGATTAACGTTGAATTTATCCTAATGAAAGACTTTTAATGATGATAACGAATCCTATTGCTCTGAGGTAATCTTAAATACCCATGAAATCTTAAACCTAAGGCTCTGATACCACCTTTATCACAGCCCGACTTAGGGAGCTATGACGATCCTAGGACACGGGAAGACATAAGGTCACCCACACCCGTAGAATCCTTAACTTATGTAAAATTACTGCTCAAATACCCATATCTTATTCAATTAAATAAAAACTTATAAAATTTGCGAAATAGGCCCATAAACTTCTTACATCTTGAAAACAGTTCTTATAAACCAAAGTAAAAGAAAAACATTTAAAGATAACTCAACAAAATATAAGTCCAAATAATCCCAAACTTAAAACCACAAAACATCAATTTCCGATCAATTCTTAAGTACTTCGCTTATTACCCCCGGAGCACTAAACCGAAGTTCACCAATACAAATGAATAAAGAGAACTCTATTATCTTCTAGGCAAAGAAACCACTTAAGTGGAGGAACAGGCTTGAGTTAGTTACCTTGATCAATCTTGCCATCCTGAAATATATCAACATAGAAAAGGGTGAGTAGAAGACTCAGTGAGAGTAGATGCACACATAAGGTATACAAGAAAATAAACATGGCTCAATAACATAGCTTGGTTGTAAAGATGAGGAATGAACAATAGGGTAGCAGAAATAACTTATAACTTATATTAACTTAGGAGTAGGGGCTATTGCCTTCTCTACTTAACTTATAGCATAAGACTGATCAGGTCTTATAGCTAGCAATATTGGACCCCTACTAGCCAAGGTTTGGATACTTTACCTTATCCATGGGCATACCTTGTGCAGAAGTCCAATGTTCACCCCACATTGAGAAGGGGTGTTTCTGCAGGCTTGGAAAAGTAAACAATAACATATACATAGCAAGAGTTTAACTTATATTAGGATTCTTATGAAAGAGTCCTACTTAGCTTGAAAGACTTGGTTTAAGGTTCACAACGTCATTACATGTCATAATATAGCTTAATGTTAGTTTTGGGTTCAAACAATCAACTTAAGAAAGAGTCCTACTTAAGGTGGGACTTTTAAGCAAACATAGCTTATGAAATCATAGTCAATCAATGGATGTGGAATCATAAAGGAAATCATTCAATCTCAAAGAAACCATTTCATATTTACAAAGAAATAAGAGTGTGCATTACAACTCCAGTGGACTGTCTTTCAGATAAGGGGGGCAGTTGTGAACCCTCAAAGTTACACCTCCAGTGGACCGTCTTTCAGTTACGAACCCACAGGATTAAACCAAGCTCAAATCGAAACTAAAACGGGCCCAAAACAGGTGGAAACAAGTCAAACCCCATGAAGTGCTGCGCTGTCGTCTGGGAGACACGTTTGCCATGCCGCCCAAAAGGTGGCACGCATTTCATGCCGCCGGCATCCTACCGTGCCGCCGTGGGCAACACCAAGTTGAGACCGATGGGCAGGCGGCACGACAGGCTGGCGCGTCAGCCGTGCCACCTATGCCGCCAACGCTGCGTCGACGCCGCCGTCCGTACTGCCAGACTCCCCTTTGGCAGCTCTATAAATAGAGCCTCCCCCAACCTCATTTGGCATGACTTCCAAAGCATTCCAAAGCAATTCAAGAGATTTCAAAGCAGTTGAGGCATATTTCAAAGCATAAATTAATTCTTATACTCACGCACTTGTTGCTTCTAGATCCATATTCCAAGTTTCCTTTGAATTTAAGGTGGAGTTAAGATCCAGAGCAAAACTCGTTCCATTCGTTCGAAAGCCAAGAAAAGTAAAGGTATAATCCCTTTCCTATTTTGAAATTCTAAATTCAGATCTAGAATTCTCTTTAGGTCTAAAACTAAAAAGATCTAAAATTTATTAATTTAAGAATTAGAATTAAGTTAATAAGCAAACCAATACATTTTTAAACCCCTCATTCGCAAGAAGGAAGAACTGCATGGGGTTTGATTCCTATTCGATAAGATACGCAGGCTGCCATTCTGAAGAGCATCAACTCCAAAAATCTTTTTATCAATATTTAGTCCTTTTTATTTTAATTTATTTGTATTAATCTTTTGTTTATGATTTTTATTTTAGTTTATTTGGGGGAATGTGTGCTTTTCCTAGTACCCATAAGGGCTAGAGGAAAGATCCTCCTTATTTCATTTGTTTTGATATTGTAATAATTAAGTAGGATTTATTTTGCTTATTTATTTGTTATTGTCATTCCATCACATCATATATATATATATATATATATATATATATATATATATATATATATATATATATATATATATATATATATATATATATATATATATATATATATATATATATATATATATATATATATCTGTTCATTCATTATTATATTCCTGTTCATGTATACACAAAAATTCATTTTTTTTAAGAGTTATTTTGCATTTTTAGCCAAACTAAAGAAAAAAATATTTTCTTAATTGTGTAATTACCAAAACCTGATCCCCAAGCCCTCCTTAGTCACTCATGGATTGGTGCATTTTCCATTGGGATAAATCAAATTTTGGAGTCAATCATATTAGGTTTTCTTTAATTTTCCCAATTAAAATAAATAAATAAAAGTGGCGACTCACTTTTCAACTGTCAAATTACAAAAATCAATTTTTCAAACTCACAGTGAGTTCCAATCGTGGAGTTTCTCCCAAAGAGCATTTCGATCTCTCGGCGGATCGGACCGGTGCTCGGGCAAGGCCTCACAGCAACCCATTATCAATGAAGTCTCTACTAAAGAAGTGCCTATAACAAAAACTAAAAAGATTGCCAATCTTATTAGGGCTATTTTGAAAACCATCATGAAGTAGTCTAGGCAACCTAGTTAGGTCCATGTGATAAAGAAGGCTACTACTATGAAGAAGGTAAAGACTTTTTCATCTACACCGCCAACCCTAAAGAAAGGGAAAGAAAAAGTTACAGAGCATGTCAAGGAAAAGTTTATCGTTCCTCCACCCTCAAAATAGATAAGAAGCACACTCTGATGGATTATGGTGATGATGAGGATATTGAGCCTGTTGTTACCCTCTTTCGCTATTTTAAATCTTATTCATTAATAAAGAGCAAAGAGGTTAGTGATGAGACTATTTGTCCTGGAGGGTTAGTCCTTCCATTAAGGAAGTTGGAATAACTAAGGAGACTCATCTTGAAGGGGTTATTCCATTTGTCAAAGAGGCCAGAATAACTGAAGAGACTTTAAACAAGGAGGTTCATAATGGATAATTTACAGAAGAAGTTCTTCTTTTGATTCCTCCTTTGGTTCTTCTAAAACTTCCTTCTCTCATTAAGGATTCCCTTTTTTCATTGAGGATCCTCCTTCTCTAGTCGAGGATCCTTTTGCTCCAATTTCAATGGAGTGATCCTCTGGTGCCCCTATAGAATGCTGACATGATCAAAAAATGAACCATTCAAATAGCAACTACCAATATCACCAAAAACTTATTAAAATACTTTTACAAGAAGGGATCAAGTTGCCCTGACCAAGGATTCTTCCACTATAATAAGTTTGCTTCTTTTTTTTTTTCTTTTTGATCCTTTGGCGAGTTTTCCTATTATACTTATGCTGAATCATGTTCTATGTTTGTGAATTTTTTAAAAGTTACTTTTGTACCTCCTTCTCTTGAGATACAAGTTGACTTAAGAGTACCTAGCTTCTTTAGTGGAGGCTTACCATACTCCCTCATTGGCAATACTTATCGAGGAGGCCTCTTTGAACCATATTCACTCTAAGTCATGTTTCGATCATGAGGCTGAGGTCGATGCTGAGGCTCCTTTGACTAAAAGGCAAAGTATACAAGGACAGCCAAATTCTGAGACTCCCAAGGTTAGCCATCTATAGATGCAAGCAAGCTTGATGCTAGAGCAGCCAAAGTAGAGGCAAGCAATAAGACTTAGTATCCTCATTACACTCTTTCCAACTTTACTTACACAGAAAGGGTCCTAAGATGGACTCGCGAGCTCACAGGCCTCACTCCATCTTAATAGATATCTATGCTGTGAGTTCTAATTATATGAAGCAAATGGTAGATGATCGGCCCCTCATATAACCCAAATTAATTCCTTGGTCCAAGGCCTTCTTTGGCAGACTTATATCGAGAAGCTTAAAGAGGCTAATGGCTTGATTGGGTTTGCAAATGACCTTGGTTTAACCCTCTAACCTATTCTGGAGCCTTTTGGATCACTAGAGACTCTTACTAAAGAGCTGGTTTAAAGAGAGATACAAAAAGGCTATGATGTAAGCTAATATCTTGTCTACTTTTCTCATATATTTTTAACTTGTATCCTTATAATTCAGTAATTGTTATTGCTTCTCTTGTAGACTTTGAGGGTTAATATTATCATTTTAAAGAGATTTATTGCTTATAATGAGTACTATATTAAACCTGGTGATGTTACTCTATTCTATAAGAAAATAATATAAAAGCAAAGAGCTTATCTGGAGCAACTTCAAGTGCAATTAGAACAAAGGAGTCAAGTTCATTTAGAGGAGCTTGGGAGGCTACAAGCTAAGAACACCTCATTATGAAAAGAGAATGCTTTAATGAGGATGAACAACTTACACTGGGAAAGGAGTTTTAAGTGTTCAAAGAAGTAGCTAGAAAGGATGCATAAGTAAATTGAGGCAACTGTTTCTTTTCTCAATAGTCTTTAGAAGATAGGCTAAAAAGGTCAAAAAACTTCAAACTTTTTTAAGTGAAGTAGATAAACAGGTAAAAAAGCTGTAAAAGTACGCAGATTGGCTTAAGGATGATATCAAGAATATCATAATCAAGGTGAAGAGCGATCTTGACTCTAAAACTGAGGAGCTATCTTTTGCTTTGGTAAAGACTAAGCTAGCCAAACATCACTGCAAAAATGCTAAAGCAAACAATACAATGGCTAGCACAAATTTCTTAAAATTTGATAATTACTAAAGGTGGGTACCTGTTGAGGGCCCGGTACAGGCATTTGAATATTATAAATGGTGCTCAATAATGCAACAAAGGAATTTTCTAAAGTCCTAATAGCTATGCCAAATAGAAGGGCAAAGCCTTTACCTCTTATGCCTAATGAGTCAAAATTTTCTATGTCTTGAATAAATGCCTGAGGTTTTATAGTTTCTCTTTCTCTTAAACCTTCAAGTGGGCCTCCTCAAATTTCCCCTTTACTCTTGATCTACTTCTCAAAAGCCTTCTTGAGGGGCTTTAAGATTTTTATTTTTTGTTATTGTTATAGTACAAAATTGATTGTACATTTATTTTTTTTAATGAAGTTATTTTTCCTTCAATTATTTGCTTATGTCTTGCCTAACTTCCTGTTGATGAACTTTATTTATCTTTTGTGCTACTTTTTGCTTACTTTTGCTTATATATTTTAACTTCATAGTAGGTGGAAATTTGAAAGAGTTTCCTTTTTGGATAGAAATCTTCAATTATTTGTAATTTTTATAGACCTTCTTGGCTTCGTGATAGACTATCTTCCGCCTATAAAGAGGGAAATTTTCCCTTTGTAGCTTTCTTCTATAGGTTTTTAGTAACTTTGTTATTTGACTCTGTATATCTATTTAGAGCTCTTATGTTTCATCTTTAGTGAAGTTAGTTTGCTTTGTTCTTAACAAAGGCCTTTTATGCCATTGAATTAGGGTTTTATGCCTCGTCTTAATGATCACTCTTGCTTTGCCTTGATAAGGCCTTACTATTAGCCAAACTAGGTCCTTATGCCTTTCCTTGAGGATAACTTTGCCTACCAAACCAGGCTTTATGCCTTTGCCTTAAAGAGGACTTTTTCCTTACCTTGATATGGGCATAGTGCCTGTCAAACTAGGGCTTTGCACCTCATCATGATGAGGACTTTTACCTTACCTTGACAAGGGCTTAGTACCTATCAAACTATGTCTTTGTGCCTTACTTTGATGAGGACTTTTACCTTGCCTTGAGAAGGGCTTAATGCCTTATGCCTCGCCTTGACTAAGATTTTTGCCTTGCCTTGATAAAGACTTATTGCTTGCCAAACTAGGGTTTGGTGCTTCACCTTAATGAAGACTTTTGCATTGCCTTGACAAGGTTTTATTGCTTGCTAAACCAAGGCTTTGCCCTTTCATGCATAGGAATTACATGAAGTAAAAATCTCATCCTTTCATTGATTTGTTTATCGATAATATATCTTTAGGTGATGAATGCTTCAAGTGCAGGGAATTTCAGCACTGTCAATTGTTACAAGCCTATATGTTGTTGGGCTAATGACCTTCTAAACTCTGAATGGACCTTTCTAATTTGAAGCAGGCTTTACAATTCCTTCTTTTTTCTAGTAGCTTTGTCTGCTTTGGCAAACACTTAATTTTTGACTTTTTTACTAAAATAAATTAGTTACTTGTGTTTGTAAACTACCAGTCGAGTGCTCTCTTAATCTCTTAATTCTTTAAGGACGTACAAGTCTATCCTTCTCCTTTGCTCATTCTGCTCATATTCAGAAATTTATTCTTTCACTTAGCATGCCTATATAAGTAGGGACAACTGCTTCTATTCCATAAGTCAAGCTAAATGGAGTTTCTTCAGTTAGCTCTCTTCGGGTGGTCCTATTGGCTCACAAGACATGATATAATTTATCTGCTCAACTTCTTTTGTAACCCTCTAATCTTCTTTTAAGGTTGTGTAAAATGATTTTATTCATTACTTTAGCTTAGCTATTCGATCAGGGATGGACTACAAATGAGAAATGTTGATAGATATTAAAGCTTGTACAGAAAGCCTTAATATTTGCATTGTTGAATTGCTTGCTATTATCCCCGATGAGCTAGTAAGAGGCTCCAAACCTGTAAATTACATTCTCTTATAGATAGTTAAATTACTTTTTTCTACAATGATAATGGCTAAGGGTTCAGCTTCCACCCATTTCGTGAAGTATTTCATTACTATTATATCAATTCCCCACTTTGCAAAAGGCCAAGAGCTATAAATTAAGAACTCTTTAGTTACTGGGACATTTTTGCCATCACCATTTTTTTGACAAACAAGACATTTGCTGACTATTTTCATGGAGACTTCTTTCATTTAGGGCCAAAAGTACCCCTACCTAATCACCTTAGCTGCCAATATGCATTTTACAAGACACTTCATGAATCTCTCTTAGGACATACTTTGCTTCTCCAGGCCTTAAGCACCTCAACTAAGGTAATAAGTAGGCTCGTTTGTAAAGAACCCCATTATGCAAAAAGAAACAGGCACTTTGATACTTGATTTTCTTTTCTTCTTTTTGATTTTTAAGTAGTTCACCTCTTTTTAAATAGGTTTTGACAGGGTCAATCCAGCAAGACTCTTCATCAACTTCTATTACCTGCTTATTCTCTTTTATTCTTGGGAAGGCTAAAGTATCTATAAAAACTTTTCAAGGCAATTTAATAGGGTGTGTGGTTGTAAGCTCGTTGAGGCCATCTACTCAATAATTATCTATTTGAGGGATTTTGAAAAACTAAATGCTAACACCTTTTATTTTTCATTCTTTGGATGACAGATTTGACTTTGTCTAGATATTTGGCCATATTGTCTTCTTTAGCTTCAAATTCTCCTTTTATTTTATCCATTACCAACTAGAAGTCATTATGTACCTTAAAAGTCTAGAGGCAATTAGTAAGGACTAATCCTTATATCATGGCCTCGTATTTAGCAATGTTAATAGTGGTTCTAAATTCCAAGCTTAAGGCATATTCTAGCAAAAGTCCATCTGCCTTTCTCAACACAATCCTAATTCCATTAGCTTCCATACCACTAGCCCCATCTATGTATAATTCCTAAGTTAAATTGTCATTGAGAACTGAGGATTCTGTCTTTATTTTGTCTTCTTCAATAGGTGCATCTTGATTTTTGAACTCAAAGATTAATGAATATTTAAAAATAAAATTAGCGAGGGAATTACACTTTTATGGTAAATCTAAGTCTATATTGCAGTCCATATTGTCTAAGTTAGATTGACTAGCACAACATTTTTCCTCGATGTCTCAACTTGTGTAGTACTTTATGAAGTGGTTGATCAGTTATAGCCACTCCTTAGTGAGCTTGAAGATACACCTTTTATTTTTTAGTTGAGAGAAGTAGTGTGTAGGTGAGCTTTGCAAGACTTTGCTGAAATAGTATATGGGAATTTAGCTCCTTGTAAGACTTTGCTAAAATATTATATGGGTTTTAGCGAGGCCTTCTTCCCTAATCAATACAAAATTGATGGCCTAATTTGAAGTAAGTCTTTTTCTCCATGCAAAAGTCTACTAAGGGTTTGCTTCAAACTCAAAAAGGCTTTAAGCTCTTCAAAGGCCTCTTGGCATTTGCTTTCCACTAAAAAAAGTCCCCACTTTTCTCAAATTTTTTAAAAAATGGCAAGTATTTTTTGGCAAACTTAGACATGAATCTAGTAAAAATGTAGCCATTCGCCTAATCAAGCTTTGTACTTCCTTGACATTATAAGAAGGTAATATGTCTAGTATGGCCTTTACTTTATTTAGTTTGGGCTCAATGCCTTTCTCACTCACCATAAGTTTGAGAAACTTGCCTTCTTAAATGAAGAAGGTGCACTTTTCTGGATTTAACTTCATCTTATATTATGTTATAAACCCAAGGATCTCTATTATATCTCTAACATGATCTCCAAAATTTTTGCTTTTAACAATCATGTCATTAATATAGGCCTTAAGATTCTTACTGAGTTAGTTATTGATCGTATTGTTAACAAAGCGTTGATAGGTTGCCCCTACATTCTTGAGGACAAAAGGCATAGACACATAGTAGTAAGTTCCCCTTTTAGTAATGAAAGAGGTCTTCTCTTCATCTTATAGGTCCATTTAGATCTATTGATACCTCTACATCATATTTATACATATCCTGATTATTGAGCCAATAAGTTTATTAATTATCTACAAGGGGAAAGAGTCTGTAGGGCATTCTTTGTTGAGGTCTATGAAGTCAACACACATCCTTTAACTCCCTCTGGCTTTCTTTACTAGTACAATGTTAACAAGACACTTAGGGTATTGAACTTCCCTAATCAAGCCTGCTCCAATTAAATTGTCTACTCTTCATCAATCACTATTTGTCTCTCTAACCTAAAGTACCTCTTTTTTTTTTTATGGATTTGAATGAAGGATTAACATTGAGTTATTGAATTATTATACTTGGTTTTGCCCTTTCATTTTTGCTAAAGACCAAGCAAAACTAGGCAGACTATTTCTAAACAACTGATGAGCCCATTTTTTCTGTTCATCAGTCAAGGAGGAATTAGTCAATAAAAAATTATGTGGTTCTTCCTTGCTTATAAAGAACTTCTTGAGTTCTTCTAAAGCTTTATTCTTTATTATGGCATTCGACTCATCTTTTTTGTGACTTCGATGATTGCCACTTGTTTAGGTGCATTGCAGTGCTTCAATTTCTTTTCTTCCTTTCCCTATCTTTTTTCTCTCCATGTGTCCTATACACATGGAACTCTTCACTTCTCGGCTTTGGGAATGGTCATCCTTCACCTTCTGATGATAAATTAAGTGTCTAATTTGTAAAGCAGAGGCCTTTCTAACAGGACATTATAGGCCAAACTGATTCAAATGACTACAACTGTGGCCATTACTATGACGCAATTAAAAGCAGTGCCTACTATGAAAGGCACTTTCAATACTCTAGCTATTGAGATTTTCTACCCATCTAATGTACAAACTAGGTTATTTAACTCTTCTAAATCTTCTTTTTTCAATCCCTCTTTCATATGCTTCAGCTGTTATCAAATTTACTGAGCTGCCATCATCTATTAGTATTCTTTTTTACTACAAAGTGAGCGATGATGGCTTAGATGACCATAGGACTTGCATATAGAGCTTTCAAAATACTTACATCTTTTTTGTTTCCCATATCTTAGCTCTACTACAATAAATAAACTTCGATCATTTTTTCTTTCAAGTTAAAGCCTTTGTCTTATTTATGCTTTGTGGTTCATTGTTAAGCCCCTTGTTAGGCAATGGATTACCCTAACTAATCCATTGTTTTTGACCTCCTTGCCTTTGTCTTTACTTGATTCTCCCCCTTTTTTTTTTTTTTGCTAGTTCTCTTGATGAACTTGCCAAGGTAACACTATTTGATAAGTTTGTCTAGTTTCTCCATTAATCATCTACATTCACTTATGTTATGGCCATTCATATTGTGGAAAAGGCAATATTTGGTCTTGTCCCTCAATTCTAGTGTCCTTTTCATAAGCTTTGGCCTCATCCATATATTCTGATCTTGGAAAATGACAAACACCTTTGCAAGGCTTACATTAATAGAGGTGAGTTTTATAGCATCAAAACATAAAGGTTATCTTCATGGGCCTCTCCTTCTTGATCCTTCTTTTTGACTTTTTCATTCATCTTCCTCAAATTTTTTCTCATCCTGGTTGGACATTTTAGATCTTTTTCTTTCAAAGGACTAGCTAGATATTTAGGCATCGTCTTGCTTAATGAAGTTTTATATTATAGCCATAACTTGTTCCAAAGATTTAGAGGTATGCTTATACAAATGTTTAAAGTAATCTCTGTGGGTAATAACTTTTTGTAACGCTTCAACTGCTCTTGCCTAATTAATCCATGTGACTTTTAAAGCTTCTCTATTGAATCAAACCATATAGTCTCTCAGTGACTTGTTAACTTTTTATACTACCTATTTCAAGAATTGTGTCCTTTTCTCTATTGGGGAGTATCTTTTTACTATAAAGTTGGCAATAGCAGCTTAGATGACCATAGGACTTATATGTGAAGCCTTCAAAATACTCTCGTCTTCTCTAGCTGCCATATCTTGGCTCTACTATAATAAATGAACTCCGGTTCTTCTTTTCTTGGGCCAAAGCCTTAATCTTATTTCTGCTTTATGGTTCATCGTTAAGCCCCTAGTAAGGCAATGGATCACCCCATCTGATCCATTATTAGTGATCTTCTTACCTTTATCTCGAATTGATTCTCCCATTTCTTCACTAATTCTCTTAATGAACTTGTCAAGGTAACCTTGTTTGATAAGCTTTTCTATATCTTCCATCAATAATCTATAATTATTTATGTTATTGTCATGCCTGTTGTGGAAGCTTGTATAACTATAGGACTTATATGTGAAGCTTTTAAAATACTCTTGTTTTCTCTAGCTGCAGTATCTTAGCTCCATCGCAATAAATGAACTCTGGTTCTTCTTTTTTTTTTTTTTTTTGGGCTAAAGCCTTGGTCTTTTTTTTGCTTTATGGTTCATTATTAAACCCCCTAGTAAGGCAATGGATCACCCCATCTGACCCATTATTAGTGATCTCCTTGCCTTTTTCTCGACTTGATTCTCCCTTTTTTTTCACCAATTCTCTTAATGAACTTGTTGAGGTAGCCCTGTTTGATAAGTGTCAATAATCCAAAATCATTTATGTTGTGGCCATGCGTGTGTTAGAAGAGTCAATATTTGGTCTTGTCCTTTAATTTGGGTGGTATTTTCATCGGCTTTGGCCTCATCCATATATTATTATCTTGGAAAGTAGCGAACACCTATGTAAGGCTTGCATTAAGAGGGAGAGCTATATAGCATCAAAACATGGAGACTTCTATGTTCCTAGGCCTCTTTTTCTCAATCCTTCTTTTTTATCCTCTTCATTCTTCTTCCTTGGCTTTTTCTCTTCCTAGTTGGTTGTTTTGGATATTTTTCTTTTAGAGAATTCGCTAGATGTAGAGGCATTGTCTTGCCTGATGAACTTTTATGCTATGGCCATAACTTCTTCTAGAGATTTAGGGATATACATATATAAAGCTTTGAAGTAATCTCTATGGGTAGTACCATTTTATAGTGCTTCGATTGATCTTGCCTGATCAATCCGTTTAACTTTTAGAGCAAGATTATTGAATCAAGCGACACAGTCTCTCAATGACTCGTTGTCTTTTTATACCACCAGTTCCAAAAATGTGTCTTTTGCTCTATTGGGATGCTCGAGGATAAACGATGTATGAAAGCCTTAGCGAGCTATATGTTTTCCTCTTTTAAGTCATTAAGCCACCTTATGGCTGCCCTTCCAAGGAGCCTTTAAAGGCTAGACATAGCACTTCATCGCTTGTGGTTTAGTGCTCTATAGCATGTTTGTAGTCCATGAATAGACTTTACGGTTGGTCTCACCATTGTATCTTGTTATCATTGGTGGTTTGAACTTTTTAGGAATTTCATATTTGTTAATCCTCCTCAAAAAGGGAGATTTAAGCACTACAACCAGGTTTTTATCTATAACTTTATTTCCTTTATCTTTGCCTATTTCTTTCAAAAATTTCTTAATAGTCTCCCTTATTTCTATCAAGCTTTATTGACTCATGATGTCCTAATCTATTTTACTCCTTTAATGAGAAGAAGATTAAGATGGGGATGCTTCTTCTCTTGTTCTCCCTTGTCTAGCTTGCCTCTCAAAGCTATCTCTTTATCTATCTCTTCACCTTTCACTTTTTCTATCGTCTCTTTGAATAATTCTTCCCTCTTCGACTCCCTCATTATGATAAGGATCCTTCCCTCTCTAAAATGTCCTCTGCACTCTGCATGCACACTTCTTTTAGGCTCACGTGTTCTTTCTCTTTATGGGAGAGGAGTTCTTTCTTGCAAGCTAATTGATCCTGAGGGCTTAAAAAAAAAACGTCACTATTTCAAAGAAGAAAGGGATGCCAATATGGCAAACTTTAAAGAAAAGACAAGTATGAGTGATTTAAGAAAAATCCAGCCAATCAGTTCCTATAGACAATGGCATTTTAATCTGTCTTAGATCAAAGAGGATGAAAGTGAGTTAGATCTTCCTCGATTGGGCTTGCCTTGTTGAGCCTGTAAGAAAGAGACCAAGGTTAAGATAGGCTAGGCCTTACACCTATTAAATGCCCTCCAACACTTAAGTCGGTGATGAGATAAAGTGAATGATGGCCAAAGAGAAGGAATGACCATTCTCTATGGTTTGAGTACTCTTAAAGAGAGAAAAAAGAGACAAGATAATGCAGAGTTCAAGCTACCTGTACATATTATCTCTTTTTGCCTTTTATGTTGTCCTAGGCTTGGCTAGTGGTGAGTGCATATCCATAGTATATTGAGGCCAGTTTTTATTTTTGGCAAGACAGGTGTCAAATTCTAACTAGCTTATAAGTAGCAAGAACTATGTATTTGGTCGTACCAAAGTCTGTTGACCATAGGAATGTCATAATGGAGTGAGACATCCCTAAGTGGGTTTGCTCCTTACGGCGTGCTCCTTGGTGCACCTGACAACGGATAAGTGTTAAAGTGTAAGGTACATTCACATAGCACATGAAGAAAGGTCTTTAGTTCCTTATGTGAGAAGATTCATTTATTAGGCTTATAGTACAGTGTCCATAAGTGTTAGTTGCATATTTGCATAGTTTTATTCATATTAAATTAGTCATTTTGTGTGTAATTATGTTAAGTTCATATCCATATAGCTTTGATTATGTTATTTTATTCCTTTTTTAGGTTTAAGGAGGGTTTTATCGTGTTTTGTAGGAATTATGCTTTAAAATGAAAGTTTAGAGCAAAAAGGGAAAATTCAGCAAAATATTACACACTGGACAGCTTGTTATAGCATGGCAGGATGAGTGTCACAGCATGGCAGGATAGGATGTCATTGCATGGCAGCAAGCCAGCACACCACAGCACGCTGGTCGACCTCAGTGCCTTGCAGTAAAGCCGAGCAAGCCGCAGCTGAGCGCTGCCAGCCTAGCGACCCCTTATCGACCCTCCAAGGAGCAGCAATTAGGCGCTGCACGCCTACCACAGCAAGCCCCCAATGCCTCGTAGCTGAAAGTTTCCACCCACAACTAATTGTCTTAGCGCTTAGCCGCAAACTTCCAATGCCCTACCACACTATTTTTGAGTGGTAACCAAATTTTATCAGAGTTTTTGAGGCATTTTTAACCCTAGATTATTTTGGAAAGTATAAATAGAAGGAGAAACACTTATTTTGGGAGAGCCAACTTGAGAAAGAGGTGAAGACGTTGTTCATTTCAATTTTTCTAATTGGACATCATTTCTTCTTTTATTTCTCTTTTAGTTTTCAGGTTTGATACTTAGATTAGGATTTCATTTTGGTTTGTAGGAATTCCTTTGTGAAGATTCAAGAGATTGAATAACATTAAATGGATTGATCAATATGATTTAATTCTTATTTCTCTATTATAATTCTCTTTTGGTTTATTGAATCGATAAAATTGATTTGATGGATTCTTTTGATTATAATAAGATTGAGATGATTTCTTTATTTCTCATGAGCTAATTTCATCCTTGTCTAGGGTTTGTATGAAGTTTATCATGCTGTACTATTGAATTGTCTCTTGATTGATTGCTTAGTTTTCTTAATTGAATTGAATGAATTTTATAAACAATTGCTTAGCTACCATTTGTTTAACCTAGGGATTAAATGAACGATCGAGAGATTAAGTTTAATCTTGGAAATCATTCTTTTAGGAATCTTAAGATGAATTGGAAACATAAGTCTTGAGATATAGCAATAACATAATCAATTGGGTAGATACTTTAACATCTTGAAAGTGATAAATGGAATACAAACCCTAGGCAATTTTTTCATATATTGCATTTAAACTTTTGCATTCACATTAGCATTTTCTTTAATTACTTGCTTTCACACGATTTAATTTTACAAATTCTCATTTTCATCATCTATCATTTTGTTAATTTTTATTAGTTTGATTTAAAAAATGAACAAGTAAATTCTATTAGCAATTCCTTGAGAGATATGATCTTGGTGCTCCAATATACTATAATTGCTCTGTAACTTGTGGGTTGCCTTTGGATAGTATATTTTGAGGCTAGCAAGTTTTTGGCGCCGTTGCTGGGGAATTTGCTTGGCAAATTTATTTATTTCATTTTGTTATTTTTGCTTTTAGATTTGTTTATTATTTATTTTTCTTTTTGAGTTTTTATGCACAGGAGAAGATCTCTAGAAGGAGAACTTGTTCCTTTTACTGATAACATCCACAGGATAGAGGGAGCTAGAAGGGGACTTGACCTGATTAAGGAGTAGACTAGTCAAGAAGAACAAGAAGAGTAAGAAGACATAATGGCACAAGCAGGTAGACCAATGAAAGAGTATGCTCGACCTATCATAGGCATCGCTACATCATGCATAAGAATGGATATCACTGCCCAAAACTATGTGTTAAAGAATATTCATTACAACATGCTTCCTTCATTCTATAGAGTGCCAAATGAAGATCCCTTCAACTTCATTAGAGACTTTTACTCTACTATCTAGACCTTTCCTCTACAAGGTCTGATTGAACATCAACTAAGGATGAGGTGTTTTCTTTACACCTTGAAGGATAGTGCCAAAACACAGCTGATGACACTAACTCCAGACTCTTTGACAACTTGGGCAGAGGTGTACAACAAGTTCATGGGTAAGTTCTACTCCCACCAAAAGACTGCTGAGTTGAGGATAAAGATTGCTATGTTCTCATAATATGAGGAGAACCATTCCATGAAGTATGGGAGCCATTCAAGTTATTGCAAATTCAGTGCCCCCACCATTACTATCCATTGCAGTTGCTTAATCAGTTTTTCTATGATGGGCTCACTTTTCAGAGCCAAAGTATTGTGGTTAATGGAGCTGGAGGAGTAATGGGTGAGATTACTCCTGAGGAGACTTATAATCTCTTTGAAATGCTTAGTGCAAATTCCCAACAGAAGAGTGTGAGAGGGAGAAGACTAGGGGTTCAAGATGGAACTCCCGGAAAGGATGTGGCTATGTAAATAGTTGAACTTACTAAACAAGTCAAGCTCCTAAACATGAAGGGAAACACACTAATGCAACACTAAGATGTTTGTGGTATTTATGGTATATTTAGGCATGGTGCTAACATTTGTCCATTTAGTTTTGATGAGTATGCTGGTGGACCAGAGCAAGCATAAGCTTTGGATGCTTTCCAACCAAGGTTAAAGAATGATCCTTACTTTAACACTTATAACCAAGGTTAGAGGAACCATCCAAACTTTTCTTTGAGGAACAACAACCAGTAGCAACAACAACCTCATACAAAAAGGACACCAATTTCAAGGAGAAGCATCAATCTAAATTAGCAAAAGAAAATCATCATTAGAGGACAGTCTGAACGCTTTCATTCAAGTTAGCACCAAAAATCAGGAGGCTAATAATAAGAGATTTGACTCCTTAAAGGCATCGGTCAGAAAAGTGGAAACTCAAGTTGGTTAGATTGCAAATAATATGCAAACACACCAACAAGGAAAACTTCCTAGCCAACCGGAGCAAGCTAAGGCCATTATGTTTCTTAGGAGTGGTAAGCAAATAAATAATAATGTTGGTGAAGTTCTTAATAATGTAGGTGCTCAACATGGAGAACCAGATAATGAAAGGTGAAACTATGAGCTTGATGCATTTCAAAGGATGAAGAGAAAGAGTAGGAGACATCCTCTCTATCAAAGCTACACAAGGTAGACGATCCTTATCGACCTCCTATTCCATTTCTAAGCCATTTGAAAAATGGTAAGCAAGATAAGCAATTTGATGAGCTTTTCAAAATGCTTTCTAAGATAAGTATCAATTTGCCTTTACTTGATGTGATTAAAAATATGCCCGCCTATGGAAAGATTTTCAAAGAATTAAATTCTAACAAGAGGAGATTAGAAGTGGAAGAGAAGGTGGTAGTTTTTGAGGTAACTAATGTTGTACTCCAGCATAAATTACCTTCAAAAGCAAAGGATCCTAATAGTTTCATAATTAGTATTAGTATGGGCAATGGTGAGGAGGCTAAGGGCATGTTGGATTTAAGTGCTAGCATTAATTTGATGCCTTATGCCTTATTTTTGCAATTGAACTTAGGGAAGCTGAGACCTACCAAAATGTGCTGGCAATTAGTTGATAGATCTTTGAGATTTCCTAGGGGAATTATAGAGGATGTGCTAGTTCAGATAGGAGGATTAATTGTACCAGTTGATTTTGCAGTCTTGGACATGAGTGATGAGTTGTCTAATAGGTCAGAATTGCATATTTTGTTAGGAAGACCTTTTATGGCAACTACTAACACTTTGATTGATATTAAAAATGGAAAATTGACTATGACTATTTTGAGCCAAACTGTTGAATTTTCCATTTTTAAAAATTTAATTATTCCTACCATATCACTGTACAAAGAATGTTCCTTTATAGATTGCATTGATACTATTGTTCAAGATGTTTTCTTGTAGGATGCTTTTGATGATAAGTTGGAATTGACACTAACTCTTGAAAAAGAGGCGGAAATTTATATTCTAGAAATTGTGATCAACATTGAGAGTTTGGATGAGATGGAAGAAGAGGAGATAGGAAAAGAAAGGATTTTAGAACTCGTATCAATCCAAAATGAAGATCAAGAGCCCTTACTTACCCTAAAACTTAAGAAGCTTCCCAAACACTTAAAATATGTGTTCTTAGGTGAGGGTGGGATGTTTCCTGTGATAATTTCAGCTCTTGTGAGTGAAAGTGAGGAGGAGAGATTGGTTAAGGAGTTGAGAAGGCTGAAAAAGGCAATTGGTTGGGGATTGAGTGACATCAAAGGTATTAGTCCATCGATGTGTATGCATAGGATAATTTTAGAAGAGGGAGCTAAACCTAAGAGAGAGACTCAAAGGAGATTAATCCTAAGCATGAGTGAGGTAGTGAAGAAAGAGGTGCTTAAATTACTAGCTGAGGGAGTGATCTATCCTGTGGCAGATAGTGAGTGGGTTAGCCCTGTTCATATGGTTCCTAAGAAAACAAGAATCACAGTGGTGAAGAATGTGAAAAATGAGTTAGTTCCAACTTAGACTGTTACTGGCTGGCGGATGTGCATTCATTATAGGAAGTTGAATAATGCCACTAAAAAGGATCATTTTCCCTTACCTATCATAGATCAGATGTTAGATAAACTTATTGGACACTCTTATTACTGCTTTCTTGATGGTCTTTCAGGTTATTATCAAGTGGCGATAGCACTAGAGGATCAGCCAAAAACTACTTTTACTTATCCATTTAGGACATTTGCTTTCCAATGAATGCCTTTTGGTTTGTACAATGCTCCAGCAACATTTTAGAGGTGTATGATGTCAGTGTTCTCTAACATGATAAATGACTTCATGGAGGTATTTATTGATATTTTTCTATGTTTGGTAATTCTTTTAATGATTGCCTTAATAAATTGATTCTTGTGCTTGAACAATGCATTGAGTGCAATCTTACCTTAAGTTGGGAGAAAAGTCATTTCATTGTAAATCATGGAATTGTATTAGGTCATATTATGTCTAGTAAAGGTATGGAAGTTGGTAAGGCTAAGGTAGATTTAATTGCCAACTAACCCCCCTCTTGCATCTATTAAGGGGATAAGAAGTTTTTTAGGGCATGCATGTTTTATAAGAGATTCATTAAGGACTTTTCCAAAATAAGTCAACCTCTTTGTAGACTATTATGAGCTCCCACCCGAGTACTAGTCCAATCCACTAAAGGGAATCGAAATGTTCATTTTAGAGAGAACTCATGAGCAAGTCCTTGGGCTTATCTTTGATAGATTTGAGAATTGTTTCTTGGAGTCGCCACCTTAATTTATTTTTATCTAGGAAAATATAAGAAAAAATCCATTCGACTCTACTTATTACCCAAAGGAAAAATATCACTAGCCTTGAAACCAAAGAGGATTCGGTGACTAGGTTTTTGGATTATTTTAACAAAATAAGTTTGGCTAATGAATATAAAAGTAACTTAAAATATATTTCATGAACAAATTAAAATGCATAAACAATTTATAATATGCATGAACATTCAATTTATCTATTTCAACAATAAAGTAAAAACATATTTAAGGTTTGAAATAAGAAAAAGTTAATATTACAAGAAAATCTCAAACTTAAAGGATACCTTCTCTAACCCTTATGGATTCTAGGGAAGTCACATATTCCCCAAACTAAACCTAATATCAAAGTAAAGGAAAGCAAAATAAAAGCAAGTGAAGAAGGTGATAGGGGGAAGAGTTGGTTAGTTTTAATTAGATATGATGCCTGAACCAAGCATGCCTACGTATCCCTTTAAATGAGAATCAGAACCCACATAGTTCTCTTTTCTTGCGAAAGGGTTAGTTTAGCCTAGCCACTTTATCATGTTTTGATTAATTGATTAAAAGAGGGTTAAGTTAATTAATTAATTTAATTGATTATCGAGTTGACTAGCTAGTAACCTAGATGAGTCAATTTAATTAACTAACTAAAAGAGGCAAGGAAATTTAGACAAAAGAAAATTAAAGGAAAAGAAACTTACCTCGAACAATGGGCGACGACTGGCCTCGGATGGCATGCAGCAGCTGGCTTAGGATGGCAGGCAGAGGCTAACCACGACAGTGGGTGGCAGATAGCCTCAGAAGATGGGTGGCGACTGGCTTCAGATGGCGAGCAGTAGCTAACCTCGGATGGCTAGAGGCAACTAGTTTTGGATGGTAGGTAGCAGCTAGCCTTAAATGATGGGCGGCAGCTAACCTCCATCTAGAAAAACAAGCCTTGGGCAATAGACTTGCCTCGAATAGGTGGGTGAAAAGCCTATAACTAGTTAAGTAGGAATTAAAGAGAAACCTCCCAACTTACTTTGTGAAGCAAATAGTAAATGCAAAGCAGTTTGCTTGAAAATAATACTTTTCAAGCTATAGAAGTTGGTGCTTTGAAGTGTGAAGAGGCCCTCTATATATAGGAGGAGGATTAGAGCATAGAAGGCATTAAATTTTAATGTGGGATTACAAAAAGTAAGGTTTTTGCCAGAGTTTCCATAGAGCTTTCTGCAGCAGTGTCGCATAGGCCTCTGTAGTTCCACAAAGGCCTCTGGGTTCGTTTTGACATTTTCACCCGTTCTTGCTCGTTTCTCATCCATTTTTCACGATTCTAGTTATGTTGTACTCGTTACTCAATCCTAAATGATTTGAAAGGGCTCAAATGTCAAAAAGAAATGCTTTAATTTTCCCATTTTGAGAGTTTTTTACTTTTGAAAGTTTATTTATGAGCCTAAGTGCTTTTAAGGTTCAAACACATACTAAAAGGTGCAAAATTAAGGGGTTACAGTTACCCCCTCGTCAAAATTGTCTTTGTCTAAAAGGCAATTCTAATGACAGTGAACCTAAGGATGGGAGATGGTAAAAGGAACCAAATTAATGTCTAGGTTAGAGTTTAGACATTTGGGTAAAAGGTGTGGTTGAAATTTTGAGAAAGATGCCCTAGTATATTTAGGAGATCTGTCAGCTTGTAGCATTTGGTTGTTGTCTTTTTTGGTGGGAGCTAAAAGTGATGTTCCATCTAGTAAGAATGATAATCTTATCTAATAAGAAAGAAAGCGACCTTGTCTGGTAAGAATCGATAAAATGGTGATCCTGTCTGGTAGGAATGATGATTATGTTAGGAAAAAAAGGTTGTCTGATAGCAACCGATAAAGTGGTGATCCTGTCTAATAGGAATGACCATCCTATCTAGTAAGAATGGTGATCCTGTCTAGTAGGAATTGGTAAAGAGGTGATCCTATCTAGTAGGAATCGATAAAGTGGTGATCATGTCTGGTAGGATTGACGATCCTGTGTGGTAGGAATGGTGATCCTATCTGGTAGGAATTGGTAAAGAGGTGATCTTGTCTAATAGGAATGTATAAAGTGGTAATCTTGTCTGGTAAGAATGATGAGATGACCATCCTGTCTAGTAGGAATGGTAAAGATAATTGTCCTGTCTGGTAGAAACAGTAGAAGTAATGGCTATTTATAGTAGAAATAAAAAGTGATGATCTTATCTAGTAGGATAAAAAAGATGACCATCCTATCTGATAAGAATGATAAAGATAACTATGCTGTCTGGTAAGAATAGTAAAAGTAGTGGTCCTTTCTTATGGGAATGAAAAAATGATGATCCTGTCTTATAGGATCAAAAAGATGACCATCCTATCTAATAGGAATGGTAAAGATAACTGTCTTGTCAAGTAGAAATAGTAAAAGTAGTGGTCCTTTCTAGTAGAAATGAAAAAATGATGATCCTGTCTGGTAAGATCAAAAAGATGACCATCCTGTCTGGTAGAAATGATAAAGGTAACTATCCTATTTGGTAGAAATAGTAAAAGTAGTGGTCCTTTCTAGTAGGAATGAAAAGTGATGATCCTGTCTAGTAGGATCAAAAAGATGACTATCTTGTCTAGTAGAAATGGTAAAGGTAACTATCATGTCTGGCAGGAATAGTAAAAGTAATAGTCCTAAGATTTAGATTAATTTTTGAAAATGATCTATCTTACTTCGAGAGGTTGACGATTCATCTTGATTCATAAGCTTGTTTAATGTAAAAATACTAGATAATTATGCAATGATCAGATACCTTGAACCTGTGAAGGGTCGGCTTGATATGAAAGTGTTGATCTTTGGGAGAAAGATGCCCCCATTTCAGAAAAGAGAGCATTTAGAAAGGAGGTGCCCCCAATTTAGAATGATAGAGGAAAGTGGTTTGGTCATTTGGTCTTTGATTGATTGGCTAGCTTAGAGAAGAAATAGGCATATCAGGCGTGAGGCTAATTGGTCAATGACTATCAGTTCGGCCTAGGAGGAAGTCATTCTGGAAAGTCAAGCAAGGTGTGATCCTAGAAAAGATCAGGCTATTCAGTTTAGATAGGTCTGACTTTAGAGAAGATTTGGTTTGAGGCTAAATTGGAGAGCTTGATCAGGAGGGTCATAAAGATGACTAGATTCAAAAGTTTGGTGAAGGTCAGCTTGTAGGGCTTGTCCTTAGAGAAGTTAATATGGAAGGCTTAGTCAGGTCTAGCACTTTGGCTTAGTCAGGTTACAACCTTTGGGGAGTTTATTTGGAAGACTTGGTCAAGTTCTGCCTTAGGCTCGGTTAGGTATGGCTTAGAGGAAAGGTAAGGCTAAGAAATTGGTTGGGGAAGGCTTGATCAAATTTGGCCTTGGAGAAGATTATGGTCTTCATAAATGAAGGCTTTTTGTGAATGGGCTAAGAAATTAGTTGGGGAAGGCTTGGTCAAATTTAGCCTTGGAGGAGATTATAGTCTTTATAAATAAAGGCTTTTTGTGAATGGGCTTCATGGTGAAAGCTTTTAGGCTTGAGCTTCATAGTGAAGGCTTCTTGGTTTAGGCTTCATGGTAAAGGCTTTTGGGCTTAGGCTTCATAGTGAAGGCTTTTTGGGAGTGGTATTTATGGTGAATGCTTTTTGGGCTTCATGGTGAAGGCTTCTTAGTTTGGGCTTTATGGTAAAGGCTTTTAGGCTTGGGCTTTAGGGTGAAGTTTTGAAGGCTTTTAGTTAAAAGGCTTTTTCAGCTTAGACTTTTTTACAAAGTTGTTTTGTACCTCTTTGGAAAATGGTTGCTTTATCTCTGGTATGTTTGTAAAGGTTTTAGTTGCAGGCTCATGGATGAGGGTTTGCCCTTTGACATGGATGTATAAAATTTTCGCGCCCATCATATAGTTGGTTGGCTTTAACTCTGTTGGATTTCATAGGTGATGTAATTTTCTAAAGAGGCTTGGTCTTTTTCAGGATGACGAGATATTGCCAATAAGACATAGAATGACTTGAGTGGTTTGAGCCCTTCTTAAGCTTTGCAAGACATGACTTGATTTTGGTTGTGCTAAAGAAAGCTAGCATTAAGGATGATAAGTCTTAAAAGACTTAGAATCTTTAGTTCTGCCCATGGGCTTGGCCTTTAGAAGATGATGAGGCTTTGCCCATAAAAGGATGGTATAAGGCCTGAACTTAAAAGGATGGAATGGTACATTTTAAAGTTGGGGAATGGTTCGAAGGTGGGTTGGAAATTTTTTAAAAGGATTAGGAGGTTTTATGATTTTGCTATTTGTAGCATGATTGATGGAAAAGAACAAGCTAAGCTAACCTTTTTATTTTGAGATTGAAGAGACATTTAGGTGACACTTTATTGACGTAGATGACAAACTAGATGAAAGGAAGTGCCTTAAAGAGCAGCTAAAGGACTAATCAAAAGAGACACTTAGGGATCATACTCTCAATGAGAGATAGGAGCATGACAGACTAGCAATGTGAGAGATTGTGCCTAAGCTCTTTGAGCTAAGCCATAAGACATATTAATAAAAGATGATGATGACTTAGAAGGATATGCACCCACTATAAGATAAGGGCATAAAAGACAATATTACTTTCAAGAATGAGCAAGCTAATGAGGAAGGACAATTTTGGAATATATAAGATAAGACAGATTGAGGAATGGTAACTTTGGTCTCAAAGGAAGATGATTGGGATAGCTCTCTCTCTCTCTCTCTCTCTCTCTATTTTTTCTTAGCTCTAACTTTTGCCTAAGTCACCCTTTTGGATTTTTAACTTAGCAAGTTTATATTAATGAAATTTGGCAGAAAATATTCCATCATAATTTGCTACTTTTCTTCACTTTGAGGGGCTTTAACCTTTAAATTTTGGATTTGATGAATCTTATTGCCCCTTGTTGAGGTATATCATTTGATTTTGTGGTTCAATTACTTAATGAGAGGTCTATTTCTTGAACTTCTTTGGATAGGAGCTGGCAAAGCAATTATTGATGGCACCTTAATTGTGGTGGATTTAATTAATGTTCATTTCTCTTTTTCTCTCTTTTCATTTTTTTTCTTTTTCTCTCTTTTCTCCTTTTTTTTTCTTTTTATTTTTCAAAGCTCATCCAGTTTAAAACAAGAAAGATAAGTGTACAAATAATTAAAAAGATGTGAATGTTTTATTATAATGAAAAATTTTATTGCAAGATAACAAAAAGGAATCGACATGATTGACGAAAAATACATGAAAAGGAAAATAAAATGATAGACACTGACTCGAATTTAGACTCAAACTTTGAGATTTGGACTCAGACTCAAACTCAGATTTGGATTTCAATCTCAGATAGGTCAAATTAGCTAAACTTGAACTCTTCCAAGTCATGCCACTTGGGGCTGAGGTAAGGTAGGGTTGAATTGGTTTTAGGTTCTTCATCACTGCTCGAGTTGGTGGTGAGGTTTAGGTTGAAATGATGCACTTTGGATGCAATCTTCAACCTTTGATACAGTTGCAACCAAAGCTTTGAAAGTGGGTAGGTATTAGGTTAACAAGTGGTCTCGGTAGGTTGAAAGTAAGTTTTTAACAAGGATGTCCACTTGTTCTTGCTTTGTTGGTTTAGTTACCATTTGAGTAGCTTTAGCCCTCCACCTTGTAAGGAACATGGAGAAGGACTCCTCTGAAAGCTACTTAGTAGTTTCCAATCATGCCTAGTGACATCCATTTCGCCATTGTAATGATACTGCTTGACAAAGGCACAACAAATATCATCCCACATCCTTTTCTGGCTTTTGTCTAGTGAAAGGAACCATCTCCTAGTAGCACCAGCTAGTGATTGTTGGAACAGCTGAGCAAGGAGCTCATCGCTAACTCCCAATGATTTCATTGCCCCTACATATATCATTAGATGAGTCTTAGGGCAAGTGGTTCCATCAAATATTTCCAGTTCAAGCATTTTGAATTTAGAAGGAAGCTTGGCATTAGGAATAAGGTTAAACTATCCACATCAATTAGACCATTATGGTGCTTTAGGGATTTGATTATTTCTTTCCATGGCTTCATGTTTCTCCATAAGCAATCTGGTGTCTAGATAAGAGAAAACTTCCCCACCTTGGTTTAGATATGAGTTGGTTTGAATAGAATTTAGGCTAGGATTGGTCTTGTTCAAGTTAAGGTTTAGGTTAGGATGGTTAAGGCTGGCTTGGTTAGTCATAACCTGCACTTTCTTAATGATAAATTGATTTTATTCCTCAAATTGGGCTTATTAAGTAGCTAGGATAGCTTGGAAATGCTCTTTTTGTTTCTTATGGAGTCTAGTCATAAGTGTGATCAGGGAAGCCATGTCAAACAAGTTGGCCATTAGTACCTTCAAACCAAAGCAACAAGGTAAGTGAAAAGCATGGAATATGAAAGGTGATAAAGGTATAGGCATGCAGATCCTCAGAGAAAAGGCTTCCCTATTGTATCATTAACCAACCATTTTTAGGCTTAAGGTGAGATGGGGCAAATGCTTTGGGTTTTAAGGTAGGATCAAAGGTATTGGGTTTAAGGTAGTGTGTTAGGCCAAAGTTATTAGGCTTAAGGGTAACAGACTAGTTTTGAAAGGTGATGGGCCATGGGTGTTGGGCTTAAGGATAATGGGTTTGATTTTGAACAAAGGCAAGATTAAAATAATGGTTTTGGTATAGAGAACCTAAGGTGTCCATTTTTTTTGTTTTTTTATTTTTGGATAAGGATAGAGGCTGTGGGTTAGGCTTATGGTCAGGTAGCAAGGTTTTTAGGGTTAGATATGGGATTTAGGGTCATGGATTTGTGGCTTAAGGTCCAAAGTTTGAAGGTGATTTAGGTTTACATTTGAGGTGTAAGGTTCAAGTGTTTAGTGTTTAGGGTAAGGCTAGGGCGAGGTGTTTAAAATAAAGGCTAGGGTGAGGTGTTTAAGATTAAAGGTCAGGATGAGGTGTTTAAGATTAAAGGTCAATGTGAGGGGTTTAGGCTTGTAGAGGCGAAGGTGATTAGGATAGAAGTGACTGTGTTTAAGGTTTAGGAGTGAAGGTGTTTGGATAGATATGAGAGTGTTTTAGGTTAAGGATAATGGTGTTTAGGCCAAAGGTTTAGGGTGATGGTTTAAAGGTATTGATGTGATGTAAAATGGTATGGATTTAGTGTTATTTCAAGTGCATTTTAGTTGCTTTTTAAGTATATGTTTAGTATATTATAATACATTTTTTGTTTTATTCCCTTAATGTTTATTCTACTAATATTTTCTCAAGATATCTCCTTAACCTGATGGTTTTGAGAGTATTTTATAAGTTTTAATAGGATATGGGAGGTATTGGAGGTTCCTAGAAGAGTTAAATACAAAAAGAAAGCAAAGTTTGGAAATTCACTAGTGTCGAGTCGGCACCCTTCAACTGAGTTAGTACTGAGTCGGCACCAATGCTTACTGTGCCAAGTTGATTGAAGGGAGGGTGAGTTGGTGCCGAGTCGGCACACACCAAAAGACAGGATTCTTCACGAATAGTCTGAAATGTTTCAATCATAACTTCCTCTACACAATTTGGATTGAAACAATTTAAGAGGCTATGGAAAGCTAATAAAAAGGCCTACAACTTTCATGAAGACTCAAAGTCTAATTTTGCCATATGAATTGTCCAAAATGCCCTTAAAGTTTCTGAAGTAGTTATTAGGTGACTTTTCACAAAGTATTGCATTTCTTTATGAAATGTTATGACTTTTAACTATTCAAAGTCTTTAAATAGTTGAAGTTTCTTATGTAAGAGACATCTAGAAAATCAAAATAAAAGTAGAAAGTATTTTATTAAAAAGAAAAAGAGAGATCTTACAAGTTTTAGCACTTTCAAGTACAGCACTTTGGGAAACTATTCTTGTATCAAAGCTTCTAATCTTGAAAAGTGATAGTAAAAGATTTCTATAACTTTTTTTTTTACTTAATCTATTTTATTTCTTTGATGATTGAATGTTTAATTTTCTTTTTATAAGATATCTAACAATGCATCAAGGCTAAAGTACTTGTGGTTAGAATTGCAATGCAAATTTAGTCTATGAACTTCATTTTTTGTTAATGAATGATTGATTTGGCTTCAATTAAGTTCTAAATAATTGTTATATATGCTTGATCACCATATGTAGTGTTAGTTAAGAATTTGCAATGAGAATTAGAATTCTTAATGGAAAAGTAATTGATGTCACTTAAGTTAAAAGATTAATTAGAATCTACTTCCAAATGGATAAAAAGAATTAACATTGAACTTCATGATTTTTGTTTACATTTACATTGACATGAAAATGTGTGTAAGTCTATTCAAAAATACCTTTAATTGACTTAGAGATAAGCTTTTAAAGATTTCAGGTTAATTCTCCAATCAACTCATTCATAATCTTATTTTATATACATGTTAAAAGTTCATTGATTTAGATTTAAATTGTAATTCTAACCTGTTCTCTTCCTAGAAATTGTTTAATAACTTTGAAATTATTTAGATATTAGTAATTTGTAGTTAAATTAGTAGTTAATTAGTTACTCAAACTTTAATTATTCCTTGCCTATTCATCTTATTATTTGTTCGGTTAATAATAAATTCATCATTTTTCCCAGTGTTCAACCCCTTGCTCATCCTATATTTAGTCATAAGGGCTAGGGTATAATAACTTGCCCACATCAAATTTGGCGCCGTTGCCGGGGAATTTTGATAAGAATTTTTATTGACTTAGGATAAAGAATGGTTGTTTTAGGCTTTTATTAATTATTTTTAAATGAGACGTACTCGTAGTTCCACTAGTATTTTATCTTTTGATCCTGAAATTGAATGATCTTTTCATCTATTACGCAGGAATCAAAACTTACAAAAATTAGAAGAAAATAGATGAGTAGAGATGGCCGAAAGGAGAACTTTGGCAGATTTTGCTATGCCCGATGTTTCTGAAAATTCAGGAGGCATAGTGGCACCGACCATTGCTAATAAAAGTTTTGAAATCAAGCCTAGCATCATTCAAATGATACAAAACAATCAATTTGGAGGCTTACCCGGAGAGGATCCATATGCTTATATTCTATCAATTTGGAGGCTTAGCCGGAGAGGATCCATATGCTCATATTTTTACTTTCCTCAACATGTGTGCAACCTTTAAAATTAATAACATTCCGGATGATGCTATAAGGCTTAGATTGTTTCCTTTCTCAGTAAGAGACAAAGCACAAATATGGCTTTCTAGTTTGCCAACTAATTCCATCACAACATTGGATCAGTTGAAGCAAGCCTTTCTTGACAGATACTTCCCACCCCACAAAACAGTGAAACTTCGCAATGAAATTAGTACTTTCAAGCAAGGCAAGGATGAGACACTCTATACGAGTTAGGAGAGATTCAAAGAACTTCAAAGATAATGTCCTCATCATGGGTTGCCCGATTGGATGATTCCTCAAATTTTCTATAATGGGTTGACCGATGATGATAGGAACATTATCAATGCAGCCTCAAGTGGAAAATGGATGAACAAAACAGCCTCAAAAGCAATTACCCTATTGGAAGAACTTGCATCTCAAGGATATATGGGTGACGACACAACTTTGGCAAGAGGTAAGGGAATTCTTGAACTTGATAGTATTAATATTTTGAATGCTAAAGTTGATGCCTTGACAAAGCTAATAAGCAAAGCACAAATAAATTCGGAGGAGAAATCTACATCAACTTGTGAGTTATGTGGTGATCATCACTCATACCATGAATGCAACTTAAGGACCAATGAAGATGTGAATTACATGCAAGGAGGTTTCAACCAAAGGTATGGACCCAACCCAAACAATTATAATTTTCAATGGAAGAATCATCCTAGTTTTTCTTGGTCTAATCCATCATCTCAACTTATCCCCCCATTCAACCCAAACACTAAACCACAAAATCCACCCGGTTTTCCTATGAAACCACCCCAACCTTCTTTTAATTCCCTTCTAGCAAAATCTAATTTAGAAACCTTTATAGAACAATTTATTGGACAACAAATCACCATGAATAAGCAAAATGAGGAGCAATTCAATCAACTCAACTCTAAATTTGATCAAATTGCTACTCATAACCGCATCCTTGAAACATAAATTGCTCAACAAGCATCTTCTACTTCTAAACCTATGGGAAAACTTCCTAGCCAACCAGAATTTGCTGCAAAAGAATCTTGTCAAGTAATTACTTTAAGGAGTGAAAAAGAGATTGGTGATTCATCTAATAACAAAGGTAAGAAGGTGATATCTAATGATAAATTTGAAACTCTCAATAGTAAGGAGGATGTTGCTAAAAATGATTCTAATAGTAAGAAAAATGGAAAGGAAGATATTTTTAATTCTAGCAATGAACCTAAAATTGATTTGAAGGAAATTCCCTTTCCCCAAAGATTTGTTAGGCGTAATTTAGATAAGCAATTTGGTAAATTTCTTAATCATTTAAAAGAAATTACTATTACTATACCTTTTATAGATGCTATTAGAGACATGCCAGCATGGGGTAAGTTTTTAAAAGATATCATAAACCATAAAAGCAAACTTGAGGATTGTGGTTTAGTTTCATTAGTTGAAGAATCTAAGGCTATATATTCTAAAATTCCTCCCAAACTCAAAGACCCTAGTTGTTTCACTATTCCTTGTATAATTGGTGAATCTCACTTTGATAAAGCTTTGTGTGATATTGGTGCTAGTGTGAGTCTTATGCCATATTCCATTTACAAGAAACTTAATTTAGGAGATCTAAAACCCACCAATATATCTCTTTCCATGGCTAATAAATCAATCAAATATCCAATTGGTATATTAGAGAATGTTCCAGCTAAAATTGGAAAATTTGTAATTCCTGTGGATTTTATTATATTAGAAATGGAAGAGGATCCTAAAATCCCAATTCTTTTGGGAAGACCATTTTTGAGAACTGGGGGAGTAGTAATTGATATGAAAAAGGGTAAGATCACTTTAGAGGTAAATGATGAAACTATGGTATTTGATGTATTCAGGATGGTAAAGAATACACCAATAGAAACTATTAATATGGTTGAGTTAGTTGATTCAATTAAAGAATGTGTTAATGAAGTAATACATGAATGCATTGGACAAGAACCTATGTTAACTTGTTTAACATAAGAGGAAAATGGTAATATAGAGGTGAAAGCTTATGTGAAACTCCTAGAAGCAACTCCATATCTTAATTCGCATAGGGCTTTAAGGTTTGAACCATTGCAAAAAGAAGATGATGACAAGAATGAAAATCTTATACTCAAACCTTTACCTTCCTCTCTAAGGTATGCATTTCTTGACTCTAATACTAATTTCCCTTTTATTGTTAATTCTTCTTTACCAATTGAAAACATTGAAGCATTGTGCAATGTTTTGTTGAATCATAAGGGTGCTATTGGTTATTCCATTAATGACTTGAAAGGTTTAAGCCCAAGTATATGCGTGCATAGAATTTCTTTAAAAGATGATGTACAACCTTCCATTGAAGATCAAAGGAGGCTTAATCCCACACTTAAGGAAGTAGTAAGGAAAGAGGTAATTAAATTATTCAATAATGGAATCATATACTCTATTAGTGATAGCAAATGGGTTAGCCCTATCCAAGTTGTCCCTAAAAAGGGTGGCTTGATAGTTGTTAAAAATGAATCAAATGATTTAGTGCCCACTAGAACTATCACGAGGTGGCGTATGTGTATTGATTATAGAAAACTTAATAAAGCAACAAAGAAAGACCATTTTCCTTTACCTTTTATTGATCAAGTCCTTGAGAGATTAACAAATTTCTTTTATTTTTGTTATCTTGATGGTTTAAGTGGTTTTTACCAAATACATATTCATCCCGATCATCAATCAAAGACCATATTTACATGTCCATATGGTACATTTGCTTTTAGGTGTATGCATTTTGGACTTTGTAATGCACCAGCCACATTTCAATGATGCATGTTTTCTGTTTTTAGTGACTTAATTGATGATTGTGTAGAAGTTTTTATGGATGATTTTAGTGTTTATGGATCTAATTTTTCCAATTGTGTAGAGAATATTTCCAAAGTGCTTGACAGGTGTAAAGAGCATGGACTAGTGCTAAATTGGGAGAAATGTCACTTTATGGTGCAAGAGGGAATCATCTTGGGTCATAGAGTATCAAATAAGGGCATAGAAGTCGATCAAGCCAAGATTAAGGTCATAGCCAAATTGCCTCCACCAAAATGTGTCAAAGATGTGAGGAGCTTCTTAGGACACGTGGGTTTCTATAGAAGGTTTATTTGAGACTTCTCAAAGGTTGCCAAACCATTGTGTAATTTGTTAGCAAAGGAAGCACCTTTTGACTTTGATGATGCATGTTTGGAAGCTTTTGACAAACTCAAAAAGGCTCTTATTATGGCTCCAATTTTGCAACCACCTAGTTGGGACTCGCCATTTGAAATTATGTGTGATGCAAGCAACTTCGCTGTGGGGGCTATTTTGGGACAAAGGAAGGAAGGCAAACCTTGTGTGATCTATTATGCAAGCAAGCTCTTGGATGATGCATAAGTCAACTATACCACAACGGAGAAAGAACTTCTTGCCATTGTATATGCTTTTGACAAATTTAGAGAATATCTTGTTGCTCAAAAAGTAATTGTCTATTCAGATCATGCTACTCTCAAATACCTTTTAAGCAAGAAAGATGCCAAGCCTCGGTTACTTATATGGATTTTGATGCTTCAAGAATTTGATTAGGAAATTAGAGACAAAAAGGGTAGTGAGAATTTAATCGTAGATCATTTGTCAAGAATTAATTTGGAAGATTTAAGAAAGCTAGATGATGGGGTGCCTATCAATGAGACATTTCCAGGTGAACAACTTCTCCAAATTGCCACAAAAGAGATTCCTTGGTTCACCGACATTGCCAATTATATTGTAAGTGGAATTTTACCCTATGACATGGATTCTAGAAAGAAAAAGACGTTTTTACATGATGCCAAATTCTATTATTGGGAAGAGCCACTCTTGTATAAAAGATGTGGTGACGGATTGATTAGAAGATGTGTTCCTCAAGATAAAGTTTAAGATATTTTGAAACATTGCCATTCCATGGAAGTTGGTGGACATTTTGGGGCATTTAGGATAGTATCTAAGGTACTTCAATGTGGTTTTTGGTGGCCTTCATTATTTAAGGATGCTAGAAATTTTGTTCTTGATGTGATAGATGCCAAAGAATGGGAAACATCACTAACAAACATGAAATGCCTATGAATGGAATCTTAGAAGTATAAATTTTTGATGTATGGGGTATAGACTTTATGGGACCTTTTCCAAGCTCTCTTGGTAACAAATATATTCTTGTAATGGTAGATTATGTTTCCAAATAGGTGGAAGCAATTCCATCTATTGCTAATGATGCCAAGGTAGTTAAGAAAATGCTTAAGAAGACTATATTCCCAAGGTTTAGTACCCCAAGGGCTCTAATTAATGATGGGGGATCTCATCTTTGTAACCACATGATTGAATCATTATTGAAGAAGTATGGGTTGACTCATAAAATTGCAACTCCATACCACCCTCAAACTAGTGGTCAAGTAGAGGTTAGTAATAGAGAACTCAAGTGGATTTTAGAAAGAACGGTTTCTTCTTCAAGAAAGGATTGGGCATTAAAACTTGTTAATGCCATATAGGCTTGTAGGATGGCTTTCAAGACTCCCATTGGTCTTACACCTTACCAATTGATTTATGGGAAATCTTGTCATTTGCCGGTGGAATTACAACATAAGGCTTATTGGGCAACGAAGGCTTTGAACTTTGATTTCAAGAGAGCAGGACAAAAGAGGCTTCTTCAATTGAATGAATTAGAAGAGTTAAGGATGAATGCTTGTGAGAATGCTAAGATTTATAAGGATAGAACCAAGCAATAGCATGACAAGCATATTCATCATAGGGAGTTTCATGAAGGACAACTTGTTTTATTATACAATTCAAGGCTTAAACTCTTTCCCGGTAAGTTAAAATCAGGATGGTCGGGTCCTTTTAAAATCATCAAGGTTTATCCTCATGGTGCAGTTGACATTGAAAATTCAAAAGGGGAAATTTTTAAGGTCAATGGTCAGCGTTTGAAATCCTATATTGTTGGTGACCAGATGGGCAATGAAAATAGTCACAATTAGAGGTTTGGGGACTACTTGGTGAATCTTCAGGTAAATATGATTATAAGGTAAAGTTTACACCACCGCCTAGTTCAAGCATTCCTATTGAATCCATTGAGCCATCAGGTTGGGGAGAAGAATTTGATACGATTGACAATCAAGGAACAAAGAAGGTTCATACCCTACACTCCCAATCTTAACTTCGAATTTAAGGTATGATCAAACTATGGATCTTTGATTTAGCAAGGTATGATACTTACACATTTAGTTTATTTTTATTTTATTATATATATTTGTTTTCATAATTTTTCTTTTGTTTTTCACAGAAATAAAAAAAATGACAGAAAATTCATTGGTGCCGAGTTGGCACACTTCAACTGAGTTATTGCCGAGTCGGCACCAATGCTTGTTGTGCCGAGTTAATTGAAGGGAGGGTGAGTTGGTGCCGAGTCAGCACACACCAAAAGACAAGATTCTTCATGAACAGTCTGCAATGTTTCAGTCATAACTTCCTTTACATAACTACAATGCAGACTGTTCGTGAAGAATCCTGTCTTTTGGTGTGTGCCGACACTAACTCACCCTCCTTTCAATCAACTTGGCACAGTAAGCATTGGTGCCGACTTGGCACTAACTCAGTTCAAGTGTGCCGACTCGGTACCAATGAATTTTCTATGTCATTTTTTTTTATTTCTATGAAAAACAAAAGAAAAATTATGAAAACAAATATATACAATAAAATAAAAATAAACTAAATGTGTAAGTATCATACCTTGCTAAATCAAAGATCCATAGTTTGATCATACCTTAAATTCCAAGTTAAGATTGGGAATGTAGGGTATGAACCTACATTGGTGCTAAGTCGGCACACTTCAACTGAGTTGGTGCCGAGTCAGCACCGATGCTTGCTGTGCCAAGTTGTACCCGAGTCAGCACACATAGTACACGGCACAAAAATTCAAATTTTACACCTTTTTCAATTGTTGGGCGATTTGACTTCAATTTTGTTGTTTTTAAACTCAAACATCACTATGAAAGAGCATATATTCCTTAGTGTCTCTTGGGAAGGGACATGAAAAGACTACACAACTTTATCTCTTTATAGTTAGTTTTTCTTTTATTAAACTTCTGCATTCTTTTCTTTTTCTTTCTATTTTTTTTATTTAATTCTTTCTTCATCTCCCTCTCTCTCACATTTCTCTCTCTCACTTCTCATCTTCTCCAAGCTTTAGTTTTCTTCCCTCTTTCTTAACCAAAACCCATTCCTTTTATCTTTCAAAAATTGCTTTACAAGATGGGTAGATCAAAAACAAATCCATCCTCACCTTCAAGGGGAAAGGAAGTTGCACAAGAGGAGGAAGAAGTTCTGGATATTGCACCACTATATAGAGCAACATTTCCAATTTTTCAAAAATGGGAAGGACAAAGGTATGAAAAATTTCTTAAAAGAAATGTTATTGGTTCTAGGTTTCTTCCTCTTGATGTTGTTAGCAAAATGAGTTTTTATGAAATTCTATAGAAATTTCTTAAACAAATAGGTCTTAAAACTTTGGTTTCTTTAGAAAAGGACACTTATGTGCAACTAACACAAGAATTTTTTTGCGCTTTGAAATTGAATGATAATGATCCTCATGTGTTAGATTTTCGTATGTTAGGAAACCCATATCAATTGACTTATAATTTCATGAAAAAAGTGTTTGGCTTTTCTAAGGATGGAGTTTGTGAAATCCCTCATGATTGGCATGCTAGTGAATATTGGAATGAATTAACTGATTTACCTCAATTTGATCCTAGGAAAGGCCAAGCCATGTTCATTAAAGATCATAAATTGTGGCTTTTGCATAAAATTCTTGCATGTCTTGTGTTTGGTAAGTCGAAAGGAAATAGAGTTTCTATCTAAGAAATTTATTTGATGTGGTGTATTAGTATGAAAAAGCAAATTTGTTAGACTTATTGGATTTTTAATAAGTTACTTGAATGTGCTAATAATAAAAGTGGTCCTTTGACTCATGGTTATATTATTACTTCTATTGCTAATGCTCTTAAAATTTCACAAGCTTTTTTGGATTCCATGAGAGTGGTGAGTATGGTTTGCCTTACTAAATCTGCTTTCACAAAAGGGGAGGTTATTTATCCTAACTTTAATTTAAGACATGCAAAAGATAGATCATGTTGGGTAAGAGTAGAGAAAAGCAAAGAGAGTAGCAAAGAGGGTGAACATGAAGCTCAAGGTGATGAACAAGGTGTTAATGTTGGTGGTGCATCTACTACTCCTGTTGAAGTCGGTGGAGGAAGTTCTCATGTGTCCCCCGAAATGGCTATTAAATAACAAATCCTTCAAAATCAACAAGCTATGAATACACAATTGGAACACATGGATGCTAGGCAACAACAACTGGAGAGGCAACAACGAAGACTAACCTACAAGATAGATCAATTTTTTGCTAGCAGTGGATATCAATTTGATTCTCCTCCCCCTTCACCACAAGTGGATTGAAAGTAAGCATTTCTAACCTTTCCCTATTTTTCTTTAATCAATGTTGCGTGTTTGTCTGTGTTTTCTTCTTTTTGGGACACATTGGGGGCAATGTGTACTCTAAGTGTGGGGGAGTTTAGGTTATATCTTGTTTAGTTTTTTTTGTTCACCCTATTTTATAAGTTTCTGGGATTTAGTATTCATGATCTAAGCTATGATGCATCACCTTAAAATATTTTGAATTTTTTTTTTTAAGACTCCTAATTTTATATGATATAGTTCTAATTTGGTTCATTATAACATTAAGGGTTAGAAACATTTAAGAATTGATTTATGATCAACTTCCCTTGCCTTAGTTGATTATATGAACTTCTTGTATAGGCTCAAGGGTGATTTGTTTGTCTTTGTTTAGATCTTGAGAAGTTTCAATTAATTTGGACTAATGAATGCTTGCTTAAGTTTTAAGGGATTTTATTTTTAGTTTAGAAGAAATTAAAGTTAATACATACCTATGATTAGTCAATAAAGGATGAGGAATAAATAAAAATAAAAATAAAATAAAATGATATATAGGTTCCGAGTAAGTCATGTACATTTGTGTTTGCTCCTCAATTGTATTCGTTTGGAAAGGAATTTATATATGAAATAATATCCATACATGGCGGAAGTGAATGAGTAAGTCGTGCATGTTTGAGTATGCTCCTCAAATGTGTTCATTCGGAAATATTCACTTTTGTCATTTTATTAAAAAAAAAAAAAAGAAGAAGACAAATTTTCCAAAAATGCCTTGAGATTGATTATGGGTATGTAAGCTTTCCTTTTTTCCTCAATTGTTTGAATAGTTCCCTTTTTACTTGAGTTTGGTAATCAAATGAATGAACTTGATAAATTCTCCTTATAATCTTTGACAAACAATCACCTTATTGCTTATATTAGTTGTGTCAAACTTTTTTATAGGCTTATGGAGTTGTTTATGAAACTCTTCTTCTTTGTTTTTTTTCTTTAAGGTGTGATGACCCTTATTAGTGCTTTAACATTTGAATAAGAAGGAGTAATTTTTATGATTATATTTTTCCTTTCAACTTATGAAATTGCTTGAGGACAAGCAAACTCTAAGTATGGGGGAGTTTGATGTGATGTAAAATGGCATGGATTTAGTGTTATTTCAAGTGCATTTTAGTTGCTTTTTAAGTATATGTTTAGTATATTATAATGCATTTTGTGTTTTATTCCCTTAATATTTATTCTACTAATATTTTCTCAAGATATCTGCTTAACCTGATGGTTTTGAGAGTATTTTATAAGTTTTAGTAGGATGTGGGAGGTATTGGAGGTTCCTAGAAGAGTTAAATACAAAAGGAAAGCAAAGTTTAGAAATTCACTGGTGCCGAGTCGGCACCCTTCAACTGAGTTAGTGCTGAGTCAGCACCAATGCTTGCTGTGCCGAGTTGACTGAAGGGAGGGTGAGTTGGTGTCGAGTCAGCACATACCAAAAGACAGGATTCTTCACAAATAGTCTGCAATGTTTCAGTCATAACTTCCTCTACACAACTTTGATTGAAACAATTCAAGAGGTTGTGGAAAGCTAATAAAAAGGTCTACAACTTTCATGAAGACCTCAAAGTCTAATTTTGCCATCTGAATTGTCCAAAATGCCCTTGAAGTTTCTGAAATAATTATTAGGTGACTTTTCACAAAGTGTTGCATTTCTTTATGAAATGTTATGACTTTTAACTATTCAAAGTCTTTAAATAGTTAAAGTTTCTTCTGTAAGAGACATCTAGAAAATCAGAATAAAAGTAGAAAGTATTTTATTAAGAAGAAAAAGAGAGATCTTACAAGTTTTAGCACTTTCAAGTACAGCACTTTGGGAAACTATTCTTATATCAAGGCTTCTAATCTTGAAAAGTGATAGTAAAAGATTTCTATAACTTTTTCTTTACTTAATCTATTTTATTTCTTTGATGATTGAATGTTTAATTTTCATTTTATAAGATATCTAACAATGCATCAAGGCTAAATTACTTGTGGTTAGAATTGCAATGCAAATTTAGTCTATGAACTTCATTTTTTGTTAATGAATGATTGATTTGGCTTCAATTAAGTTCTAAATAGTTGTTATATATGCTTGATCACCATATGTAATGTGTTAGTTAAGAATTTGCAATGAGAATTGGAATTCTTAATGGAAAAGTAATTGATGTCACTTAAGTTAAAAGAATAATTAGAATCTACTTCCAAAGGGATAAAAAGAATTAATATTGAACTTCATGGTTTTTGTTTACATTTACATTGACATGAAAATGTGTGTAAGTCTATTCAAAAATACCTTTAATTGACTTAGAGATAAGCTTTTAAAGATTTCAGGTTAATTCTCTAATCAACTCATTCATAATCTTATTTTACATACATGTTAAAAGTTCATTGATTTAGATTTAAATTGTAATTCTAACCTGTTCTCTTTCTAGAAATTGTTTAATAACTTTGAAATTATTTAGATATTAGTGATTTATAGTTAATTAGTTACTCAAACTCCAATTATTCCTTGCCTATTCATCTTATTATTTGTTCGGTTAATAATAAATTCATCATTTTTCCCAGTGTTCGACCCCTTGCTCATCCTATATTTAGTCATAAGGGCTAGGGTATAATAATTTGCCCACATCAGGTATTTGGATAGGGTGATGGGATATAGGTGGGAGTGTTTATAGGGAAGGTATTTGAATGGAGGTAAGAATGTTTGACCCTTCTTTGATTCAAGGTTCAACCTAGACTTAAGATGAATGCATGTTTTATTATACAGTATGGATGCATGATATGTATGAGGAAAACATTTCATGAGAATGCAAAGATGCAAGGTCTTAATTATGGTACATATAACCTAAAGCTAGTATCTAAGTTCATTACATGAAAGGGTAAGGGTGGCTCTATTTGGGTACCCATCACACTAGAGCAGTGTGCTACCTAACTAGATATGAGTCAAGGAGCCTCGCGTGGGTCCAGCAGTACATACATGTTTGTTACACCTTTGAAAGGATCAAAGGATTCATCACGGGTTGGATGATTTCACTATTGGTGAATAGACCTAAGGAGGGTTACCCACTCAATGCTACACACTATCCATTGTTTTCCTAAAACTAGATTGAATGGAAAAGAGCCTATACAAGTGATGCATGTAAAGTCATATTCATATTAAAAGGCCAAGCTCTTTTTAAACCAATTAGTAGTCTACTTATTTTTTCCTTTTATTAGAAGAAATTTAATCCCCAGTGGAGTCACCAGCTGTGAGGCCTCGCCAGAGCACCAGTCCAATCCTCTAAATGGAATCAAAATGCTCATTTGGGAAAGAACTCATGAGGAAGCCCTCGGGCTTATCTTTGATAGATTTGAGAATTGTTCCTTAGAGTCGCCACCTTAATTTATTTTTATTTGAAAAAATATAAAGAAAAAACCCATTTGACTCCAATTATTACCTAAAGGGAAAAAATCACTAGCCTCAAAACCAAAGAGGATTCAGGGATTAGGTTTTTGATTTATTTTAACAAACTAAGTTTGGCCAATGAATATAAAAGTGTCTTAAAATATATTTCATGAAAAAATTAAAATGCATAAACAATTTAAAATATGCATGATCATTCAATTCATCTATTTCAATAATAAAGCAAAAACATAGTTAAGGTTCAAAATAAGAAAAAGTTAATATTACAAGAAAATCCCAAACTTAAGGGATACCTCCTCTAGCCCTTATGGGTTCTAAGGAAGTCACATATTCCCTAAACTAAACCTAATATCAAAGTAAAGTAAAGCAAAATAAATGCAAGTAAAGAAGATGATAGGGGGGAGAGTTAGTTAGTTTTAATTGGATTTAATGCCTGAACCAAGCATGCTTACATATCTCTTTGAATGGGAATCAGAACCCATGCAATTCTCCCTTTTTGCGAAGGGATTAGTTTAGCCTAGCTACTTTATCATGTTTTGATTGATTGATTAAAAGAGGGCTGAGTTGATTAATTAATTTAATTGATTACTAAGTTGATTAGCTGACAGCCTAAATGAATCTATTTAATTAACTAACTGAAAGAGGCAAGGAAATTTAGACAAAATAAAATTAATGGCCTCAAATGGGGTGTGGTAGCTGGCTTAGGATAGCAGGTGGTGGCTAACCTCGACGGTGGGCTGTGAATAGCCTCAGACCACAGGTAGCGGCTAGCTTCAGATGGCGGATGACTACTAACCTTGGACTGCTAGCGACGTCTAACTTCAGATGGCAAGTAGTAGCTAGTATCGGATGGTGGGTGGCAGCTAGCCTCCAACTGAAAAAATGAGCCTAAGGCAATAAACTTGCCTTAAACAGGCGAGCGGAAAGCTTTTAACTAGTTGAGTAGGAATCAAGGAGAAACATCCCAACTTGCTTTGCTAAGCAAAAAGCAAATGCAAAGCAGTTTTCTTAAAATTAATACTTTTCAAGCTCTAGAAGTTGAAGCTTTGAAGTATAGAGAGGCCTTCTATATATAAAAGGATGATTGGAGCATAGAAGGCAATAAATTCCAATGTGGGATTGCAAAAAATAGGATTTTTGCCAAAGTTACTACAGAGAGCTTTACAATGCCATAGAACTCTCTATTATAGTGCAGTATAGGCCTCTGCGGTTCCACAAAGGCCTCTGTAGCAATGTCACAGGCCTTTTCGACAATAGGCTTGTTTTGTCATTTCTATCCATTCTTACATGTTTCTCATCCATTTTTCACGATTCTAGTTATGTTGTACTCATTACTCAGTCTCGGATGATTTGAAAGGATTCAAATGTCAAAAAGAAATGTTTGATTTTTCCATTTTGAGAGTTTTTAACTTTTGAAGGTTTGTTTACTAAGCCTAAGTGCTTCTAAAGTTCAATCACATACTGGAAGGTGCAAAATTAAGGGTTCACAACTATTAGGAAAAGATGTTCCTTTTGTTTTTTATGATGATTGCATGCAAGCCTTTAATACCCTAAAAGAGAGGCTCACTACTGCACCTATCATTATAGCTCCTAATTGGTCTTTGCCATTTGAAATCATATGTGATGCATCTAACCATACATTAAGAGTTGTTTTGGGATAAAGGGTTGAGAAATTTCTAAGAGTGATATACTATACAAGTTTGACCCTTAATAGTGCTCAAGTAAATTATACCACAACTGAAAAGGAAATGTTGACAGTTGTTTTTGCATTAGAAAAGTTTAGGGCATATTTGATTAGTTCTAAAGTAATTGTACATTCATGTCATGCTATTCTAAAATATCTTTTAACTAAACAACATTTTAAATCTCGTTTAATTAGATGGGTGTTACTTTTACAAGAATTTAATTTTGACATTGGAGATAAAAAGGGGAGTGAGAATGTCATGGCTAATGATTTGTCTCGATTACCCTTTTTAAGTGATGATTTTGTGTGTAGTGATACTCATAAGAATTTGGAATCATTTCCTAATGAGAACTTGTTTGTGGTGTCACATGTCCCATGGTTTGCTGACATTGCTAATTATCTTACTTGTGGTGTTTTGCAAACTGACATGTCTTATCAAGAAAAGAAAAGTTTCTTGCATGTGTGTAGGAATTATTTTGGGATGAACCTTATTTGTTTAGAATTTGTAAGGATGAGATTTTTCGTAGGTGTATTCCAGAGGATGAACAACGGAGTGTTCTGAAATTTTGCCATGATCTCAGTTGTGGTGGACACTTTGGAGGAAGAAACATAGCTTAGAAAGTGCTCCAAAGTGGTTTGTATTGGCCAACTCTTTTTAAAGATGCTCACACTTATTGTAAGCAATGTGATAGATGCCAAAGAGTAGGAAATATTGGTAAAAGAAATGAAATGCCCCTCACAAATTACATTATTGTTGAGATATCTGATGTGTGGGGTATTGATTTTATAAGACCTTTTCCCTTATCCTTGGGTTTCCAGTTTATTTTGGTTGCTATGGATTATGTCTCCAAATGGGTGTAAGCAATTCCTACTCGCACTAACGATGCTAATGTTGTTGTTAAATTTGTGAAGGAATTTATTTTTAGCAGGTTTGGCACACCTAAGGTAATCATCAGTGAAGGGGGAAGCCATTTTTGCAATAAGCTATTTGAAAAGCTAATGCAAAAGTCAGGAGTAAAACAAAAAGTGGCGACTCCTTATCATTCACAGACCTCGAGGCAAGTTGAAACTTCCAACAAACAGATCAAAGGAATTTTGGAGAAAACAGTGAATATGTCCAGGAAGGATTGGTCTTTTCGTCTTTATAACACATTGTGGGCATACCGAATAGCTTATAAGACTCCTTTAGGGATAAGTCCATTCTGGCTAGTTTATGGTAAAGCTTGCCATTTACCCATCGAATTAGAGCATAGAGCGTATTGGGCTATCAAAGCCTTGAATTTTGACCTGGAGAAAGCAAAAGGGAAAAGAATGATGCAAATGTCAGAGTTGGATGAACTAAAGAATGAGGCATATGAGAGCTCTCAAATTTATAAGGAAAGAACCAAAGCTCTGCATGATAAATTCCTAATCAAAAGACCCTTGAACCAAGAATGAAAGTGCTACTTTACAATTCGTGATTGTGTCTATTTCCAAGTAAACTCAAATCCCGTTGGAGTGGTCCATTTGTTATAACTATTGTATTTCCCTCTACAGTAGTAGAATTGCTTAACTCTCACACAAATGAAACTTTTAAAGTCAATGGTCAGAGAGTTAAGCCATATTTAGAAGGAGTGGAAGAGTCTAAGGAAACTTAGAGCATTTCACTCAAGGATCCTTAAATCCTTCCAAAACATCCAGCTACGACGATGTTAAAGAAGCGCTTATTGGGAGGCAACCCAAGTTTTTTTTTTTATTTTGTTTTGTCAATTTCTTTATTTTTCATAGATTTTAAAAGTTTCATTATGATTTTTGCTTTTCTTTAAAATAATTTAATGTGTTTGTTAGGTAAAATTACAAAAGTTAAAAAAAAAATATTAGAAGCAACAAGAATTTTAGCAAGATTGCATGCGAAGCAGCAGCCAGTGGCTTGCTAAGGCCTCACAACACCTCACCACTGGGTAGCTGCTGAGTGCATAGCGTGTTGCGGCTCGCCAGGACACTCGCAGTGCCTCACAGAAATGGCCTGCTGAGCTCCAGCATGCCAGCAATAAGGCACTAGGGGTAGTTTCAGAATTTCAATTTTTTTGTACAGCCCTTTTAAGCCCCATATTCTCTTCTTTGCATAAATCAGCCCCAACCTCTCCAAATTTCATGCCTCACTCTCTCTTCTCACCATCTCTGTCTCTCAACCCTTCTATTCCATTAAACTCCCATGAAATCCAACCTTCAAACCCATTTAATCATGAATTATTTTTGCTTTTCTAGCTAAAATACTCTCCTTTAGTGGAAAAACCCAAAACTTTTTCTTTTAATCTCATCAAGCTTCCACCATAAATTCCCAATTCCTTTTTGGCCACTCCATACCCACTCTATAATTTTGCAAATCAAGAGGGGGTGATTCAAGAGGAAAGAACAAGGGTAAGAGCAAAAGCAAGAAGACACCGCATTTGAAACAGATTATAGAGCTCCTTTCAAAATTCTCACATAAGCTAAAGGAGAAAGGTACGAGGCACTTACTTAAAGCAATCATTCTTTTAAACCTTGCCGATATCTTAATTTTGAGGATTTGAAAAAGTTAGGTTTAGATGTTGAGATTGAAAGATTGAGTACAATCTTTGGTTATGATGTCTACCCTAAGATTGCACTTGAATTTTTTTACCTCATATTGTCCATTGGGTGATGATGAAAATCAAATTTACTTTAAAATACATGATAAGAAGTATAGACTTAAGCATGAAAATCTTTATGAGGTATTTAGATTTCCTAAAGAGGGCTATACTAGTTTGGAATGTACTTTTAATGTGAATGAATTTTGGGAACAATTGATTTGGCTTAAAAATTTTGATTCGAAGAAGGCTCCTAATGAGTTTATCAAAGATCATATTATTCTCATTTTGCACAAATTCATGTGCCATGCTGTGTTTGGAAAATCAAAGAGTAGTAAAGTTTCATAAAAGGAATTATGTATGTTATGGTGCTTAGCAAACGGGAAATAGATTAACATGGCCTCTTTGTTGCTTCAAACAATGATGGATATGATCACTCATAAATGGTATAATTTGAACATAGGGCAAATTTTTTTAGCAATAGTGATTTCCTTTAATCTTATTGATCTAAACTATGGAGAATTACAACCATTACCAAAATGGAATTTCACTATAGATTCATAGATTCAATCTGAGGTGATTACTGCGAAACGATGTCTGAGGGAACCAAAGACACACAAATGTTGAAGGGATCGTCGACTCAAGAACCCACCACCAAATATGCTTTATAGAGTGTCCTCATCAAGTAATCCTGAAAATGAACATATTGAGCATGCCACTTAGATAACTCCTCTTGCTATAGAGCCAATTGGTGAGGTGGAAAGGTGGCAACTAGTTTTGGGCAAACTTGATTCGATGGAAGAGCAAAACTGGGCTACGATGGCTGAGATAAACAAAAGGTTTGACTAGGTGGAGGAAGAGCAAAAATCTCATAGGCATAAGTTTGCACATTTTTGTAAGCGGTATGGCATTATGTTAGAATCACCCCCTCCTTCATTACCAAAAGCAGATGCATAAGGTAACCTTCTTATTTTAGCATTTAATTTGTAGTATTTCATTTCTAGTAGTCCTTTGTGTTTAAATGCATGCATTTCCACATTGAGGGCAATGTGGAGTTTAAGTGTAAGGGAGAGTAATTTCTTTATTTCAATGTTAATTTGTGTACTATTTTGTTTATCATTGTGCATATTGTGTCAATGTTTTGTGAGTTTGTTCTTTGTTTTGTCCTCTTTGTTAAGCTTACTTGACTATTTACTTGGTTTTGCTCAAGGTGTTGATTTTAGAATTAAAATTTAAGCGTGGCCAATGATATAATAAGATTGTGTTTGAATTAAATAACAACAAAGAAACTCAAGTTTAAAATATGCATATTCATGCATTTATTTGGTTTAGAGGGCTAACTAAGGGAAATTACATCAAATGGGTAGATATAAGGATTTGGCTAAAACAAAAAAATGCCTCAATCATGTCTTCCTTTCCTAAATGGACTAAAAATTTGCTTCGACTAATTGGCTAGCATGTTCTAAGGTAGGCGAGACTGCTTAGTGATAAAAAATTGCATAAGCCCTCTCTAAGTTTAGTATACACAAGCTTCTTATGATAATTCAAACAAATTAAAGATTCAACTCAAATTCAGAGCAATGATCTAGTACAAAAAGAGTTTAATATCCATAGCAATTGCAAATAATTTTATTCAAACACAATCTTATTATATCATTGGCCACACTTAAATTTTAATTGAATATGCATTTTTTTATTTTTTTTTTTACCTTTGTGGACTCTATTAGTAGAGATAAAATTGGTTAGTGTGCCTATGAGATGGATGAGCATGCATGGATATAAATCCTTTGATTAGAGATTCTCTTTGATAATAGTGAGTGTATATACCTATCATGAATGCAGCAAGCTTTCTTTTTGGTATCCTTGATGCTTGGTGGATTTGTTGTGATTTTGGGTAAATTGTGTTGAGTATTCTGCAATTGTTGTTATACTCTTATTCAAACACTCATCTTTTGAAGTGCACACTACTTTTTCTTAAGTATATAAGGGAAAACTATTGAGTATGGTTTTGGTTAAGGACAAGTAAAGAGTCAATGTGAGGGAAGTTGTCAATTGCATATAGGCATAGTTTTATTCATGTTAAATTAGTCATTTTATGTGTAGTTATGTTAAGTTCGTATCCATATAGGTTAAATTATGTTATTTTATTCCTTTTTTAGGTTTGAGGAAGGTTTTATCATATTTTGTAGGAATTATGCTTCAAAATGGAAGTTCAGAGTGAAAACGAAAAATTTGGCGAAACGTTGTATGCTAGACAGCTTGTTGCAACATGGTAGGATGAGTGTCACAATATGGCAGGATAAGATGTCATCGCACGGCAGCAAGCCAACACACCACAGCACACTGGCCAGCCTCAACGCCTCGTAACAAGGCCCAATGAGTCGCAGCTGAGTGCTACCTACTGTACACCAGCCCAGCGACCCTCCAGTAAGCCGCAGCTGGGTGCTGCCTACTGCATGCCTTCCCTAGCAAGCCCCTATCACCTCGTAGCTAAAAGTTTCCATCTGCAGCTGATTGTCACAGCGCCTAACCACAAGCTCCTAGCGCTTAACCGCACTATTTTGGAGTACTACTTGAATTTTATCCTAGTTTTTAAGAGATTTTTAACCCTAAATTATTTTGGAAAGTATAAATAAAAGAGAAACATTTATTTTGGGAGAGCCAACTTGAGAAAAGGCAAAGATGTTCATTTCAATTTTTCTAGTTGGACATCATTTCTTCTTCTATTTCTCTTTTAGTTTTTAGATTTAATACTTAGATTTGGATTTCATTTGGTTCTTGGGAATTCCTTTGTGAAGATTCAAGAGATTGAATCAGATTAAACAGATTGTTCAATGTGGTTTAATTCTTATTTCTTTATTATAATTCTCTTTTGGATTATTGAATTGATAGAATTATTTTGATGGATTCTTTTGATTATAATAAGATCGAGATGATTTCTTTATTTCCCATGAGCTAATTTCATCCTTGTCTAGGGTTTGTATAAAGTTTATCATGCTATATTATTGAATTGTCTCTTGATTGATTATGCTTTGTTTTCTTAATCAAATTGAATGAATTTTATAAACAATTGCTTAGCTACCATTGTTCAACCTATGGATTAAATAAAGGATCGAGAGATGAAGTTTAATCCTGGAAATCATTCTTTTAGAATCTTGAGATGAATTAGAAACATAAGTCTTGAGATATAGCAATAGCATAATCAATTAGGTAGATATTTTAACATCTTGAAAGTGATAAATGGAATACAAAGCCTAGGCAATTTTCTCATACACTGCATTTAAACTTTAGCATTCACATTAGCATTTTCTTTAATTACTTGCTTTCACACGATTTAATTTTACAAATTCTCATTTTCATCATCTATCATTTAGTTAATTTTTATTAGTTTGATTTAAAAAGAAATAGGTAAATTCTATTAGCAATTCCTCGAAAGATAAGACCTTAGGTGCTTCCAATATACTACAATTGCTCTGTATACTTGCAGATTGCCTTTAGATAATATATTTTGAGGCGAACAATGAACCATATATGGATTGATGAAACAATGGACCCACTACGATTAGGCCTTTCTAATGAGCTTTGCTTGAGTCAGGTTGAATCCAAATTAAGGAATATTTTATCCTTTATCACTAATGTTTTCATAATGATATCTCATCTAGAAATGAAAAATGATGAAAGGTGAAATTATTTTGAGAAAAAAATTAATAGCAAATATTAATCTTTCTAAATTCATGGCAAAATTTTCTTGGAATTTCTTTTCCTACTCTTTTTAAAATTTACAATACAAATTACCATTTTCTAAATCATATATGATATAGTAATTAAATCAGGTCTACCTAAAAATTTCTTATTATTATCCATCTAAGAAAACAATCATATGCCACATAATGTGAATATCTATATATAGACACTTCTTTTAGCATTGAAATTGAGATTTGTACTAATTAAACACAGTAGCATATTTAGTCTAAATAAATTTTTTAAAATATTTAGTGGCAAGAATATTTTTAAAAAAATATATTAAATTTGTTTTCAATAAATATTAAGGATATTTTAAAACTATCGAGGGCAACTGTTGCCATGGATCCACCATTTATTAAATGTGTGTATCTATCTCACTTATTTCGATATAAGATCCTATAATTGAGTTCAAGAACATAAGTTGATTGCATTGGCAAGAAGATTTGTATCACTTGTTAAACTTCTTAATAATAAGAGTAAAATTGTTTATATTCCACGTACGGTTCTCCAACTTCGTCAAGTTCATCAACTTAATTAATCAGCTAATGCCAGTAGTATTTCATTATCAATAAAACAAAGTCCAAGCTAATCAACTTATATATATACATTGCAGTTTCAAACTTAGCTAGTTGACACCAAAATTTAGTGGTGTTACCATTACATGAGTTAGTGGCAATACCACTTATAGAATTACTCTTATAACGAATTTGTAGGTATATGGAAAAACACTATTACGAGAGCAATATCTCATCCACCCATGCTAGCTATTAAATTTTGTGTCTGCTAGGGACATAAAATTTCAAATAATAATAATAATAATAATAATAATAATAATATTGTTATTATTTTAAAGAAGAACTTTCATTTTATTAAATTTCATATGCTTAAATAAGTGTAAATAAATTATAATTTAAAAATAACATATTTTTTTTCCTGTACTTTTATTATTTTTTAGATTTAGTCCCTGCACTTTTATTTGATCATATTAGATACATGTAATTTTATTATAATGAAATCTAAACGCTTCTATTAAAGAAGGTGGTAATGAAATTACTTTTCGTCTAGTATATGACCATGTCATCTAATATGGCCCACTTTGATTTTTGCCAGTTGACTAATATGGCCACTTTGATCCATCAAATTTGGGCCATCACATTAAAAAAAAAAAAAAAAATGGAAATGGCAAATGAAGAAGAGAGAGAGAGAAAGAGAGGCTATTGTTCCAATCGCTCACCTCCAGTCACCAAGAGTGTAAAAATTTCCTAGGTTGATTCTGGCCAAATGGCAACAAATGGCATGGATTTCAGACTTTTGAACAATAAAACGATTCTGGTTATATATATATATTTCTTACAGCCAACACTTGCTCCAACACGTCTCTAACTGGTCATTATCTCTAATCCCAATTCTATGGCCATGAGTTCAAGAGAAATGGAAGAATGATCAGTGTGGTGAAAATATCAATTTCAAGAATTTTTTTTATCAATTAATTTGTTGTTTAATTTTTTTATTTGTTATATATGCAAGTGGTTTTACTCTGGAGTGAGCTGGCAATATAATATTTTCATAGCTCACCCTATCTCATTTAACTGTATTTGTATGCCACTCTCTCTCTCTCTCTCTCTATCTCTCTCTCTCTCTTTCTACGTAACAGAAGGGCTCAAATTTCATTATAATAAATGTACAGGTATCCATCTAACCAAATAAAAATTGCAAGGACTAAATCCAAAATATAATAAAAGTATAGAGCAAAAAACGCGTATTTCTCTAATCTATACTATAAAACAAATAAACTTATATTAAATTCAATATGTATTTAATAGATTGCATTTCTACTAATATTTATTGGTATGTCATCATAAGTCTCATAATTTTTCTTATCTATAAAATAATTATTAATTTTATATGGTCCTATTTAGTTTCACAGTTACTGATAGCTGAAAAATATGATTGTTTATTAAAATTTTGCTAGTAGTTGATGTTAAATGACAATTAAAGGTATAATTTATATTTTATATATTATTATACATTTTAGTTATTTTTCTTTTTTTAATGTTTGATATAAAGTGTAAAAATAATGAATTAATAGTTAAAAATTATTTTTTATATATTTATATTTTTCTTCTAAAAAGGATTATGTTAATTTTTATAAATATTATTTATAATATTGTATAATTATTTATTATTTTATAGTTATATAAAAATCAATTTGAAAAAAATATTTTATTATTAATAATTTTTTTAGGGATAAAATTTTTAAATTTAAAACAACTACCATCCGGTAGAAAAAAACTTCAAAATGAAACTTTTTAAATCAGCAACTTTTTAAACTTCTAACAATTATCAGCTATTGTTTTATTTATTACTCTTTTTTTTTTTTTTTTTACTTAAGGAGTTGATCTAATTATTGAAAGTGAAAAATCTATTGGAAGCAACCAAACAATCACTGTATGTTAGAATTAGCTAATCTACATTAGATTTAAAGTTCGTTTAGTATATCATAATAAAATGTAATATAATTGTCACGCCCTGATCCTGAGGGCACGTGACTGGCACTAGGACACGGGACATGCACGTGGCTACCAGTACCCGTAGTAAGCCTAACCCAAACTACAAGACAATAAGCCCACAACACATAACTGAAAAGCCCAACTGGGAAGGGCTATGGGCACAAACAAGGTAAGCAGAACCAAATGAAATCACAACATAACATAACTTTGTCAAATTGGCCCAACATCATTTATTCCATAATTACCAGAAAATCATAAATTACATAAAGGTTCTGCTTAACCCCAAAGATTACATAACTGAAAATAATACAATAAGCTCAATTACCAATATGTAACATTGCAGAGTTCTAGAGTTACAGTTACAAATATACTTCTATTATATACATTCTTAATATCTCATTAATACAAATCACTGCCGAAGGGAAATTGGCAGTCTACTCAATTACAATTCCTTCCCAGCTCATTCCCTGACCTGAAAGCAACAAGATGAACAGAAATGAGCGTTCGACTCAGTGAATGATACCAGCTAATATATTAAACTGGTATCCAACAGATAGAATCTAATGCACATGATATGCACCGTGTCATAGAGACAGATAAATCATCCAATCAAGCAAGGATGGGGTATGGTCCACAGTACCACACTGATACTCAGTACTCAATATGGGGAGCCGATCCCCCTACTCTGGCTCTCTGAATCCAAATAATCTATCTCTTATATCCAAGGGGCCCGGCCGTCACTGGTCTGTACCACGCAGCCCAGACCCGACTGACAGCAGCCCTGGCGATGAGCAGGCCCTGCTGGCATCCATCAATCATAGCTCATCTTCTGAATCTCATCATAATCCATAACAATCCCATAATCCTAGGTGGTACTGTATCCTCCCGACCTCCATCCATCAATCACAATCATAACATGGCACAGAATACAAAATATCAATTAATCACTCACAGTCAAATGTCACATGCTTATAGATGCGATAGTAATGCATAATATACGTATATATATACACACAACAATGCATATGAAATGGAAATAGAATAATATATCAGTGAATATCACTCACCTAACTGTCGACGCTTCCGACCAGCTTCCCTCAGAAGAGTAGCCTTAGAACCAGAAAGACGCCAGACACTGACACCTCGCAACAGAGAACATGAATATGATAAGATTACACTCAACCCCAGAACAGACTCGATAACTTAACAAATACTCTAAAAATCACTAAACATATATTAACTCATAACCCAACTGAAATACAAGGGTTCCGGGTTCACCTTCACAAATTCTGAACATACGGACGTCGAGGATCGTGCTAGAACGTCGAAACAAAATCACTGCACCTCCCCACGCGCCGGCACCACGCGTCGCCGCCGGTGGTGGCGGATCAGGGGAAACTCCATACCAGCAGATTCACCTCAACCCCAGGAGCACAAAAACAGTCACCACTAGCCGGCACTCGCCCTGCAGCCACCGAAAAATGCCTCCAAAGCCACGGTTTGGTATTTTTCGATCTCCTCCTCTGGTGGTCCTCAGGGGGCAAGGCAGGTACCAAAGTGAAGCTTTCATCTCCAGGAGTAAAACGGCACCAAGATCGCCAGATTTCGCTGCCGAAATCGGCCGAAAAATGGAGTTGAAGTCACGGTGGCCGGCGGTCCTTCTCTCCTCGCGTACGCCGCCGTGCCACCGCCGATCGTCAAGCTGCCACCTCCCTCGAGGTCGCCGGTCCTCCCTCTACCCAGCGGTGGTGGCGGTGCTCACCACCGCCCGCCAGAAAGCCACCAACACTCTTTCTCTCTCTCTCGGCCTCTCCCTTTCTCTCTCCTCTCTCCTCTGCTTCTGTCCCGTTTTTGCTTCAACCAAAATGCCCCGTTTTCCTCTTTCCCAACCAATCACAGCTTTCCTTTTTTTTCTTCTTTTAACTTAAAACAGATTTGTTATATATATATATACTGAACCATATACTATACATATAATACTATATATATATCCTATATATATACAAAATAATAACAATAATAATAATAATAATAATACCAATAATAATAATAATAATACCACCAATAATCATAATAATACAAATGATAGTAATAATAATAAAAATTAACAATAATTCATAATTTACATATTAATAATAATTTACAACATATACTCATGAATATATATCAATATCATTATTTACGATAATTATAGTAATTATACGGAAATCCAAATATCTGATAAAATGTTATAATCAACTTATAATATAATTAATACCCTTATTAATACTCAAATATCAAAATATAATCCAAAATACAATTCTCCAAAAATCCACATTAACATTATCATAATAATATAATACTGTAATATTATATCAAAATTGCTATAAATAATACATATTCAAATAATATGAATATTTATAATTTAATAAAATATAATTCCAATCTTATTTTAATAAGAAAAATAATAAAATAATAAAATAAGATATTTCCGTATGAAAATAGAATTTTATAAAATAATTGGAAATTCGAGTTGTTTCAATAATATAATCAAATATATTTTTAATATAATAATTAAAATAAAAATATATTTAATTATATTATATTATATCTTATTACAATATGCTAAATATTATTTTAATATTCATTCACTTATAAACTCTAATCTTAGCTCATAACAAAAAGATCAAAAATGTATTGGGAATCCTAGTATTCATTTCCTGCCAAGGAGTGGACTTTGTAAGAATTCGGGTGCCCCAAGCTGATAAAGTTTGTGTTATGTGTGAACGAAGCTTTTTCTATCTACAATACTGTACATTTACACAAAAGTTGGACAACTATTGAGAATCAGCCAACCTCTACTGCCCCTACTGCCCAATGGGGAAAGATAATAACAAACATAAAACAAAACAAAATATAATATAAGTTTTTTTGGATATAATTTATACTCTTACACAAAGCACAACGTCCAATATTAGCCAAGTAAATCAAATTATACTACACTAAAGATTTCATGACATCTATCTCGTATATGTGAGCGTTGAATCGGACATTTTGGTCCTAAATCTTATCCTCTTTACCATCACCCCTGCTCTTTTGACATCCATTTACAACACGAAATTATTTAATTAAATTAAAATATTAGTAAATAATATTATATTTGATATATATTAATCAATGCTCGATCAAACAAAATTTAATGGGCTGAATCTTTTAGAATGGGCCTTGGAAATATAGCCTGCAAAAAAAGAAAGATGGTCAGAAGGGAGTCAAGCCTTGTGCTTAGCAGAAGGCTTCTGACGCTCAAGTTAGCAATATGCTTCACCGGTGATCGGAGGAGAGGATTTCTTTTCTCAGACTAATGAGTTTTTTGTGAGGGAAAGGAAATCAAAGAGTATAAAGTTCTATCTACCTGAGATATGTGTTAATTCCTCCCTTTTGTATAGCCTTGCATGGGACAAAGTTGGATACCTTTTCACAAGAGAGAGAGTATTCCCTAACTGGGAGCCTCTCTGATTGGTGTGGAAGGTACAAAGGTAGTGGTTACATGGGCACATTGTCAAGATCGACGAATTCTTTGAACCTTTCAAAAGTGTAACGAGCATGCATGAACTGTTGGATCCACGAGAGGCTCCTTGACTTACATATGGTTAGGTATATCGATGCTCTAATGTGATGGGTACCCAAACCGAGCCACCCTTACCCTTTCATGAAATGAACTTAGATTTTGACTTTAGATTGTATGTACTATAATTAAAACCTTGCATCTTTACGTTCTCATGAATATTTTCTCAATGCATATCTGGCATCCATATTGTATAACAAAACATGCATTCATCTTAAGCCTAAGTCAAACCTTGAACTGAAGAAGGGTCAAACATTTTTATCTCTATTCAAATACCTCCCCCATAAACACTTTAACCTATATCCCATCACCCTATCTAATAACCCTTAAACCATCACCCTAAATCTTTGACCTAAGCACCATTATCCCTTTACTCTAGCCCTTAACCCAAAATCCTAGACACTCTCACCTCCATCCAAACACCTTCACTCCTAAACCTTAAATACACTCACTTCTATCCCAATCACCTTTGCCCCCCACAAACTTTGAACTATTACCCTGACCTTTAATATTAGACACCTCACCCTAGCCTTTATCTTAAAAACCATCACCTTAACCATATATCTTAAACATCTCGCCCTAGCCTTATCTTAAGTACCAAACACTCAAACCCCATACCTCAAATTGTAAACCTAAACCTCCTTAAACCATTAGACCCTAAGCCATAAACCTGCAACCCTAAAACCCATATCCAACCCTAAAAACCCTGCTACGTGACCCACAGCCTAACCCACAGCCCCTATTCTTATCAAAAATAAAAAATAAACACCTTAGGTTCTCCATACCAAAATTATTTTGATCCTACCCCTTGTTCAAAATCAAACCCACTATCCTTGAGCCCAACACCCGTAGCCCATTACCTTTAAACCTAGCCTATTACCTTTAAGGCTGACAACTTTGGCCTAATATGCTACCTTAAACCCAATACCTTTTGTCCAGTCTACTACTCGAAGCCAAAAACTTTTGCCCTATCATGCCTTAAGCCCAAAAAATGGTTGGCCTATGACATAATAGGGAAGCCTTTTGCCTTAGGATCTGTATGCCTATACCTTCATCATCTTTTCTATTATATGCCTATCACTTATCTTGTTGCTTTTGTTTGAAGGTACCAATGGCCAGGCCACTTGACACGGCTTTCCTGACTACACTTGTGACCAAACTTCTTAAGAAGCAAGAAGAGCATTTCCAAGCTGTCCTAATTGCTCAACAAGTCCAATTTAAGAAACAAAGGTAATTCATCATTTAAGATTTAGGCCATGATTAACTAGGCCAGCCTTAACCATCCTAACCCAAATCTTATCTTGAACTAGACTAATCTTAGCCCAAACTAGAGCCAAACCAACCCACATCTAAACCAAAGCAGGGAAGTTTTCTCTTATCTAGACACTAAATTACTCATGGAGAAACTTGAAGCCATAGAGAGAACCATTAAATCCCTAAAGCACTTCAGTGATCTAATTCATGTAGATGGTTTAACCTTATTCCCTAATGCCAACCCTCCTCTTAAATTCAAAATGCCTAGACTGGAAAATTTGATGGAACCATATGCCACAAGACCCATTTGAAGATATATGTAAGGGAAATGAAATTTTTAAGACTTATCAATGAGCTCTTTGCTCAACTGTTTTAACAATCACTAACCAATGCTGCTAGAAGATTGTTCCTTTCACTAGACAAAAGCCAAACAAGGACATGGGATGATATCTACCATGCCTTTATTAAACAGTATCATTATAATAGTGAAGTGGATGTCACTAGGCATAACTTAGAAACTACCAAGCAGCTTCCAAAGGAATCTTTCTCCATGTTCCTTATAAGATGGAGGGCTAAAGCTGTTTAAATGGTAAACAGACCAATAGAGTAAGAACAAGTGGACATTTTTATTAAGAACCTACTTCTAGCCTACTGAGTTGACTTGTTAACCCAATACCTATCTACTTTCAAAGCTTTGGAAGAATGCATCCAAAATGCATCATTTCAATCTAAATTCCCCACTATAAACCCAAACAATGATGAAGAACCCAAACCCAATTTAACCACACCTTACCTCAGCCCCAAGTGGCATGACATGGAAGAGTTCAAGTTTAGCTAATCTAACCTGTCTAAGTTTGAGTCTGAGTCTAAATTTCAGAGTCTGAGTCTAAATTTAAGTCCGAGTATGTCATCTTAATTTCTTTTTCTTAGATTTTTTAATCGATCATGTCAGTCCCTTTTTATTATCTTGTAATCAAATTTTCCATTGTAATAAAACATCCACATTTTTTTAATTATTTGTGCACTTGTCTTTCTTTTTTTTTTTTAAACATGGATGAACTTTGAAAAAAAAAGAAAGAGAAAAAGAAAGAAAAGAAAAAAAAGAGAGAGAGAGAAAAAGACGAATAAATAGTCAATTAAATCCACCATAGCTAGCACTTGTTAGAATTAAGGCACCATCAAGAATTGCTTTACCAGCTCCTAACCGAAAAAAGTTACAAAATGAACCTTTCATCAAATAGTTGAAGTACAAAAAAAAAATTAATGTAATTACCCATCACACTTTGTATAATCAAATGGTACACCTTAACAAGGGGCAATAAGTTCGTCAAATCTAGAATCCAAAGGTCAGAGCCACTCAAAGTGAAGAAAAGCAACAAATCATGGTGGAATTTTTCTCCCAAATTTGATTAATTCAAGCTCGCCAAGTTGAAAACCCAAAAGGGCAACTTAGGCAAAAGTTAGAGCTAAAGAGAGAGAAAGAGAGAGAAAGCTCATCCTAGTCATATTCTCTTGTGTCCAAAAGTTGTCAAATCGTCTCCAATCAATCCTCTTGTCTCATGCATTCTAAAGTCATCTTTACTCATTAAAGGCTCATTCTTTAAAGTTATATTGTCTTATATGCCCTTATCCCATAGCAAGAGTCTATCTTTCTAGGTCATCATCATCTTTTGTTAATCTGTCCTATTGCTTTACTCAAAAAAGCTAATGCATAATCTTTCACATCACATGAGTTTATCATGACCCTATCTCTTATTGGAGGGCATAACCCCTAAAAGTTGTCTCTTCCCACTTGTCTTTTAGCTACTCTTTAGAGACTTGCTTTTCAACTAGTGTGTCACCTATATTGAGTCAAATTGATAACATGATGTTTTAAGAGTCTTTTCAATCTCAAAAAGCAAGAAAAGCTTTACTCTTTTTTATGAATCATATAGCAAAATCATACAACCTCACAGATCTTTTTTAGAATTTTCAAACCATCTTCAAACCATTCCCAAACTTCATAATGTACCATCCTATGCCTTAATAGAAAAATCATACCATTCTTTCAATCTTAAACCTCATAACGTCCTTTCAAGCTTAAGCCTCATACCACCCTTTATTTGGCAGAGACTTATCATCTTCCAAGGGCAAAGCCCATAGGCAGAACAAAAAATCCTACGTATTTCAAGACTCATCATCCTTAAAGCTAGTTTTCTTTAACACAACCAAAATCAAGTCATGTCTTGCAAAGCTTAAAAAGAGCTCAAACCACTCAAAATCAATTCATTCCATATCTTTGTGGCAAAATCTCATTATCTTTGAAAAGAGCAAGCCTCCTTGGCAAATTGCATCACCTATAAAGTCCAACTAAGTCAAGGCCTGCCAATTTTATGATGGGCATGAAAGTCTTATGCATCTATGTCAAAAGGGCAAACCTTTACCTAAGACTAAAATCTTTAGCACCATACTTGAGCTAACTACCTTGACCATGAAGCCCCAAAAGCCTTCATCTCCCCTAAAGCCAACAACTAATCGAGCCTTCGCAAAGTTGGTTTCCTAGCCTGAAATTTCTTTTAAGCCAAACTTAGCCTCCAAGTTTGACATCTTTTAAAGTTTAGCATCTTAAAGGCCATAACCTGACCAAGCCTTCTAAACCTAATCAAACCTAAGGAAAAACTTGACTAAGGCTTCTAAATGAACTTCCCAAAGGTTGTAACCTGACCAAGCCAAAGTGTCAGACCTGACCAAGCCTTCCATATGAACTTCTTTAAGGACAAGCCTAATAAACTGACTTTCCTAAACCTTCAAACCTAATCATCTCCAAAGACCTGATCCTCTTGAACAGGCTTTCCAATCTAACCTCAAACCAAATCTTCTTCAAAGTCAAACCTACCTAAGTCTTTCAAACTAAATAGCCCTATCTTTTCCAAGGCCACACCTTACTTGACCTCCTAGAATAACCCCTTCCTAAGCCTGACTGATAGTCATTGACTAAGCAACCTCATACCTGATATGCCCTTTTCATCTCTAGCTAGCTGATAAACTAAAGATCAAATAACTAAGATACCTTCCAAAGTGGGGGCATCTTTCTCCCAAAAGCTCAACACTCTTCTACTAAACTGACCCTTCACAGGTTTAAAGTATCTAATCACCGCATAGTTAGATGCATCTCACACTATAATAGGTTGTAAGTCAGACTTTTGAATCAAAATAGATCACTTTTCATTCCTACTAGAAAATACCACTACTTTTACTATTCTTACTAGACAGGATAGTTATCTTTACCATTCCTACCCGATAGGATGTTCATATTTTTAATCCTACCAAACAAGATCATCACTTTTCATTCCTACCATAAAGGACCACTACTTTTACTGTTCCTATTAGACAGGATAGTTATCTTTACCATTCCTACTAGATGGGATGGTCATCTTTTTTATCCTACTAGATAGGGTCATCTTTTTTATCCTACTAGATAGGATCATCACTTTTCATCCCTACCATATAGGACCAATACTTTATTATTCCTATTATACAAGATCACTACTTTGCCGATTCCTACCAGACAAGGTCATCATCATTCCTACCATATAAGATCACCTTTGCCGATTCCTACCATATAGGGCCATCATTATTCCTACCATACAAGATCCCAACTTTCTCTATTCCTACTAGATAAGGTTACTTTCTTTTCTACCAAATAAGATCACCACTTTGCCAATTCCTACCAGACAGGGTCGTCTACTTTCCTACCAAACAAGATCATCATTCCTACCAGATAGAATAATCATTCATACTAGACAGGATTACTACCTTATTGATCCCTACCAAATAGGGTCATCATCATTTCTACCAGACAGGATCACCACTTTGCCAATTCCTAACAGATAAGGTCGCTTTCTATCCTACCAAATAGGGTCGCCACTTTATTGATTCCTACTAGATAGGGTCGCCTTCTTTCCTACTAGACAGGATTATCATACCTACCACACGGGGTCACTTTTTTTGCTACTAGAAAAGATCATCATTCCTACCAAACAGGAACATTTTTTTGAGCTCCTACTATAAAGGACAACTACCAAATTCTACCAACCACTAGATCTCCCAAATATACTAGAGGCATCTTCTTTAAAATTCGACCACACCTTTCATATGTCTAAACTTTGACTTAGATATCAATTTTGTTCCTTTGACCATCCTTCATCCTTGAGTTCATTATCATCAAAATCGCCTTTTAGTTAAGATAATTCCGATGAGAAGGCAGCTGTAGACCCTTAATTTTGCACTCTCCAATATGTGTTTGAACCTTAAAAGTACTTAGGTTTGATAAATAAACCTCAAAAACCCAAAAACCCTTAAAATGGAAAAACCAATAAAATATCTCTTTAACATTTAAACCCCTTCAAATTATCTGAGACTAAGTAACAATTACAACGCAACTAGAATTGCAAAAAATGAACAAGAAACGAGCAAGAACGAGTGGAAAAAGGCAAAACAGTGAAACAAGGCTAGCTACCTTATGACACCGCACAACCTTGTATGGCACTGCCACATAGCCCTCTATAGTACCGCACAGCCCTCCACTGCAGCTCATATAATTTTCCTTGTTTTTGTGCAATCCCACATTGAAAGTTAATGCATTCTGTGCCGCAACCTCCCCTATATATAGATGACATCTCCACATTTTAAATGACCAACATTGGGGAGCTTGAAAGCTTTTGCATTAAGTAAACCACTCTAGTTCTAAAGCTTTTATTTTCTTTTGCTTTACATTTGCTCCTTGCTTTGCAAAACTAGTTGGAGGGATTTCTCAACACAAAGCCCCAATCTCTCTGTGTGAGGGTTTAAGACATGGATCTCAATAGGAGATACGTAGACCTTTAGAGACACCCTATCAATCACCCTCAAAATATCCTAATAATGCTTAGGATTCTTCGCCTTTACTGCATAAACAAGCAAAAACAGCATCAATTATAAGATGTAAAGATGAATAGTGTTAGCCTAAAAGCATACGAATGAAGGTCTATAGGATAGTGAAAGACTTATAGGTGAAGGCATACCTTGTATATCCATTGGATGAACCTTAAGCATAGGGTTCCTTCTATAACCCTTAGATGAATGGCAGATCCCATTCTTTCCATATAATACATGAACCTTTGATGAATGAAATTTCTCAAGTCCCTTTTCTCATCATTAGTTAGCTTGTTGAGATAATCTCTAAGGCCTTCGACTGGTTGTAAGAAATGGCCAAGAAAGCTGAAATCTTCTGACCCATTGCCTTGACCATCAGTACTCTCAACAAGGCCAAACTTTTTATCTTCCAATCTTTCAGTTTATTCTCTTTGCCTATGAATAGGCCACAAACAGGGTTCACTAAAGTAATATATACTTCAGGAGCTTTCTAAGCATTTTGGATTTTAAAAAGGCACTGGAACAGTTGAGCTACAAGATAGATACGATAGTTGAAGCACAAGACTTCAAAAAGGTATTCGAAAAGGTGAAGATCTTTGATAGAGTTGAAAGTCAACATCATACAATTCACTTGGAAATGCCTGAAGCACTCCACTTTGAAACTAATAGGAGAAATTAAAAGACCAGCCTCCAGTTGGTGATAGAAGATAATATAATGCCTATTATCCTTAGGAAGAAATGCACTTAATTTGCTTGAGTAGACCTTTTCATGTTTCTAAGCTATGCAAAATAAGAACTAATTATTGTTGTCCAAGTTCATGCTAAAATAGAGGAACTTAGTCATTTTCCTTGAGATTTAAGAGACCCCCACACCTCATTAAGAATATTATGGTATTATATAGAGCTCACCTTGTCTCTTCTAGGGTAAGCATCCTTTTTTATTTCCATTGTAAAAGAAAAAAAAAAGAGCAAAAGAAGAAAGAGATTGAAGAAGATGAAGGAATGGAGAATTTAGAGGAAATAAGAGAGCAAGAAAATTGAAAGGAAGCAAATAAGAGCTCTAAAGTGAGAAATTGAGGGGTATATATAGAAGAAGATTCCTTAGTAACCACTAAGCAATAATGGGAAGAATTAAAAGGTAATTTAAATTTAAAATTTTTTGGAAAATTGTACCAATTACAATGACATGTGGACACATTAATACATGAAGAGACATACACTAAATGCATGAATCCATCAAGAAAACGTGCATTAAATGAGTCTCCAATGTTAACCTACCCCACATGGGACTCTCATACGAAGTTAGATGACTAGTCATATTGCTTCAACTTGGTGAAGCTACCTTAACTTAAATATTGCTTCGCCCATACCGCTTCTCCCAAATGAGGTTTCATCCTCCATCTTCTCCTTAGCAAAATAGAAGGGCCTTTAATGAGGGATAGAAATAGCCCAAAGAAATAGTGAATCTGAAGGAATTCAAAGCCCACTATTGACTATGCTTCTCAATAATTCCAGAAAAATTAAGGCCTAAGATAAAGTCCACTATAGGCAAGCCTAAAAAGAAGACCATTTAGACAATGGGCCATCATAGGAGGGCTCAACATCCTAAGAAGCTTTGCCCTTTCTAAGGGGCCTTTTGCGGCCCCATCTAATAGCTTGCCTCACAAGCTATCCAACTGTAGCTGATGTTATGAAGTATAACATCAGCCCCTCTATGTCAGAGCAAAGAGAGCATTTAGGAGGCACACCCTTATCCCCCTAACACCACTAACTCGCTACATGACAAGAGATAGGTAAATAGGTCATGCTTCCTACTACCTGTTTACCTACTCCACCAATTAGGAGACATTGTCTATTTACAGAAATAGATGTCACCTATCCCTATCACGAAAAGGCCTACAAAAAAAGGGTATTTAACATATAATCAAGGTAGCTTGAACTCGTCATTTCTCTCACAAAAAACTCTTTGACCTGAGAAGATAAATCTCTTTCTTTGGTTACTGGCGAAGACCTTTATTGACTTGAGTGTTAGAGACTCTTTGCTAAACACAAAGCTTGGCCCTCTTGACTAGTATTTCTATCTTTGTAGGTCCATATCATCCAGACGTAATATAAGAGATCCAGTCCTAATCATCTTCTTTGATCGAGCTTTAATCACTATATATGCAAATTGAAAATATATCAGACAATTGTATAACAAAAGTAAATAAATATCATTTTGATCTATTGTATAAAGTTACTTGTGAAACAATAAATACAATTTTTCAATGGATAATGAGAAGCCTACCATGTTGTCATCCATTGAAATAAATTTACTCGAACACAAAAATTAGAAGACATACTAATGAAAGCACACTCATTTTACCTTTTTGCTTGATAAAACGTTATTTTTTTTAAGGATTTAATTATGCCCTACTATAAATTTAGATGATGATGATGATGATAATGATGATGACGACAATAATAATAATAATAAATGCAAATCAATCAATACCTAAAAGAAAAAAAAATAAAAAGATCAATAATTTGTATATCTCATTTTGAATTTTAGGTTAGTCTAAATATGATTTTTAACAAATAATCAATAATCATATATCACTCTGAAGTTATTTTATGACTAAAGTGAATTATCATATATTTTCATCAATAACATTTTCTTGTAATTATTATTATAAATATTTAACATTATATTGATCGTAGTTCAATCCCTTTTAACTTGAGATCATCAAAGAGCATCATGGCGAAAGGATCTCCATGGCATAAGAAACTAGAAATTGAAATATTATTTGTATCTTCTCCCTCAAGCATAGAGGGAAGGAGACAACTCCAAAGTCTAAATTCAATATTCATAGTTGTCGATAGAGAGTACAAACATTTGCAAACTGCCCTATTATCAAAATATATTATTGTGTAATCCAATACAATGTGACTACATGGTGAATCAAAAAAGTAAAAGACCAAGGAGGAAATTGAATTACTATCCCAATTTTCTCCTAAATAAATCTGTTCATTTTGCTTCCAGATATAAAGAGATAACAATGGGAAAAAAGAAAATCTTCACAATCTATCGAATTCCAATAAAATATAAAAGGTTTTCCTTCATGAGACTCAGATCCACTTATAATCAGAAGAAAGAGCGCAAATCAATGAACAACGAAGATGGTATTATTTTCTAGGTCATATATATAGTTAAATGTGAAAAACAATACATTATGTCCAAACAGATCTTGGATATTATCAAATTGTAGGAGTATCCTAATCATACTTTCTACATTAAATCGTGAAACACTTTCTTGAAAATTATATATTTTGTATAATATTCTATATTCGGTCATTCTTGTCTCAAAATTAGGATTTTCATATATAAAAGAATTTAATCTTGAATGGATGTTTGGTAGTTTTGAAAGAACCACCATTCCGGCCAACAATGAAATTGGTAATCATAAAAACTTTATATTCCTTCAATAGTGTTTGGAATTTATTTGTTAGTGCCATTTTGATACTTGATTGAATTCTGCCAACAAGACCATATCCCACAACCTATTGAAGCTAGACATATCCTACCACCTAATTATGCTGACATTAATCTTTCACATTTTCTTGATAGGAGTTATGCTATCCACGAAATCTTATCTATTTACAATTTAAATAATCAAATGACATAATTTTAAGTAAAATTTGTGAGTTAGTATAAAAAATACATGAAATAATAAGAAGGTAATCAAATTTTGATAAAGTGAAATTGCAGGATGGTTTTAAATTTGTGTGTATGACATTATCAGAAAAAATCTGAATAGCTAATTCAACTCCATCACAAAAGAGTGGGATTCAATAAATTCAATTATCTCAAAAAATTCAACTCAAAAAAGCCTAGACAATAGAAATTTCCACCCATATTATATTATTTTTATAAAAAATAAAAACTACATAAAAACCAATCCCTTCACTTGTAAAATGACTATATAGAATTTACCACCCATATTATATTGTTTTTATAAAAAATAGATAATAAAAACTACATAAAAGGGAAATCTACTTCTTCTTCTTCTTTTTAGTTGTAAAATGACTGTATCAAAAGGTCAATTTTTTATATAATTTTAATTGATTTGGATAATGATTTAGATAATTGATTTAGATTTTATTTTAGAAAATGATTTATTTTCTTTTATTTTGAAAATTTTATAAAGTTATGGATTAAAATATTATAATATGTAATATTGTGGATAATCAAATGAATTTTAAGGATTACATAATATGATACTTCAATTGATTTAGATAGTGACTATCCACAAATTATAAAATGAAATTTATTTTCTTTTATATTGTGATATTTTTATTGATTTAGATAATTGATTTAAATTTTCTTTTAGATAATGATTTATTTTCTTTTCTTTTAAATTTTTATTTAGTTAAAGACTATAATATTTTAATTGAAACTTTTATGAATTTAAAATTTGACACGTGTCAACTTTATTTATTTAGCATCTATTGATTTAGTATATAGTAATATAGATATCAAAAATAGAGACTAATTGCTTATAATGTAATTTGCAGCACTTTGACTCATTTTACATTCTTATAAACCAAAAAAAAAAAAATCATTATTCCTTTTTTTTTTTTTTAATTTCATCTTTCAACGTACCAGCCAACATTGAGGTGAGCAAAAACTAATCCTTGCCATATTATTGGATTTGTAATATAAAACAAAAATAATAATAATAAATTAAAATATTTAATTTAATGGCATTGAAATTTTTTTTATTTCCAGTGTTAATCAATATCAAATTAAAAATTTAATTAAAATGAACGAGTCTAAAACACATTATTTTAAAAGTTTTGAGTTGAAATTCTAATCAGAATCAAATTAAAAAGAAAATTTAATGATTAATATGAAAGTGTGGCTCTCAAACACAGAACTGCCGTAGACATCAATGGATCTTGAAAGATGTGTATATTTTTTATTTATTTTTTTTTTCCTTTTTAGAACATTTAAAAACAAGTTGCACCTTGCACGTAGGTACCCCTAATGCTTGTATGCAAACTTAGACACATACATAAACATAGTTATTAAATCTGGAGCGGATCGGTCTATCAATTTGGTGATTCGATAATTCAGTCAGGTATTTATAGTGTTTGTAATTAATTTATAAAAAATTATACAACTCAAACAATTGATTTAGTGACTCAATATGACATGATCAGTGATCCAGTGACCTTATAATTTTAATTTTTTTTACTATAACTTAGTTTTATTTAGATAAATTATTATGATATATACTTTTATTTTCATTTCTAAAAATTTCTTTAATTATTTTGTATTTTTATTCTATAGAATAAAAGTTAGAAAATTTTTATTTTACTTTAATCCTTAATGTTAAAATAATTTTAATCTCTAAAATTTAATAATTTAGTTATATTTAATTATTAAATTGATGAATAATGAAATATTTGAACTTATTTATACAATTTGATGAAAATGTAACTATTAAAATTATTAAATCTGAATTTATCTTTTTTTAGTCCATAGTTTGATTCATTAATATAAAAGTTTAAAAATACATGAAATATGTAATGGACTTATTTATGTATTTTTAATATTTGTAAATTTAAATATCTAATTTATTAATTTTTATTTTTGAGTGAAAATTTATGTATTCCTAAATTTTTTAATATTTTATATTTATTTTATTATATAAAATTATAAATTTAATTAATTATATTAACTCACTAATTCAACTATTGATTTAATGATTGAATCACTTACTCTTTAACTCAACTTGTAAACCGGTTAATGTCCGGTATGGATTTAATATCTATACACACAAAGACAGATTCAGGATAGCTTTTAATGGACCGTTTTGGCTGTGGATAGCATTTACTGTGCCTCACTCCCTCCTCTCCAATCTCTATTCCATTCTCGTATAGCCCCATAAAACTTTTATTTTTAGCCTGCATATCTAATTCTTATTTTATACATATGATTAAATAAATTCGTATTGCTAATAAAATAATTTTTAAATGTATAATTTGAATGTAAAATATATTTTTAAACTAATTTTAGAGAGAGTTTAGTTTTAATAGAGGTACAAATTGATTCAAAAGCATTCCTAACCAAATTAAATAATAAATGTTTATTTGTTGTCTCAATGTCTATCAAAATTTGCTATAGTTTTTCTTTCCCTCACTTTGCAAGAAAATTGAAATTTGTGAACTAATTTGTTTTTAAATTGATTACATTATGATAAAGATTTGAAATTATAAGTATAATAATTTTAAAAATTATTTGATTAATCTTTAACTAAAATTTAAAATTTTAATTTCACAATTCAAAAAAAAATTAAATATACTATTTAGAAACTCATCAAGCAGTAGTGTATTCAAATATGCTAAAAGAATTGCTCTCTCTATATCAAAATATTTATCATTTAATTTTTTTAAAATATCTGTCATTTCAAAATTTCAAAAAAATATTTTTTTTAACTTATCACTTCTTTATTTTTCTATTAAATATTTTTATTAATTATTTTTATTTTTCTATATTAAATTAAAAAAATTATTTTTTTACTTTTAAAATTATGATAATTTTGTGGAAAATTTTTTGAAGGAAGAAAGAAATTATCTACCTCTTTTTAAACACATCCACACGTGCCACGTACCAATGAATGTTTCTGCATCTTTCTAGACAGAAACGCGATCCTTCATAAAATAAATAATACTAATATGGAAGAGGACACCATCATCATCATCATCATCATTATATTTATAATTTAGAGAGGAAAAGAAATGAAATTCCCATGTGGAGTGTTTTTCTTTTCTTTTTTGTAAAATTTCGTGGGGTACTCTTTGATTTGGATAGTTCCTCGAGATAGAGAAGGGTTGCTTTTGTTTTTACAGCCCAATCAATGAGTCAAGTACTAAAGGCAAGTGCTAAAAAAGAAAAGAGGATTGGTGTTTCTTTGTTTGTCTAGTTGTTTATGTGTCTTCATCGTAACACTGAAAATATGAATTCAAATCAAATCTAAGTTGGAAAAAAGTTAAAATATAAAACAATTTCCTTCTTTGAAAAAAAAAAAAAAAGAAAATTAATATAGTACGGATAACTAGTGCTTGGTTTAGGGGAATTGGTCAAAAATACAAGGTTTAATTGTTGGAAAATTTAAACCTCTGAAACAATAAACAGTAACGATAAGAAACTTAAGACTTGACAAAAGTATTGTCCTTTAAGATAATAATTTCACGTACAGCGATTATCTTCAAAAATTATTATTTTTATTAATGGAGCAATATATAATTTATTACTCAACAAATAGTGCAAAATGTAGAGCGAAAACTTTTTTTTTTTATTTGTTGGTATATTTGTTTCTCTAGAAAGAGAGTTAAACTAACTATTTATAATATTATATATATAATTAAAAAAAGAAAAAATATGAATATATCATATTCCAAAAATCATAAAATATGTGAAGATTTTGAGAAATTAAATAAATATCATATTTGCAACAACCATCACTACAAGAAAACAGCGAAATAGTGACACCAACTAGATGCCACGAAAGTGAAGCTAACTAGCAACACCAAAGCGACACAAGACGACAACTTTGATGAGTTTGAAGTGAACTTGAATAGTGATGCAATAGCAAAACCATAGTGACACCTATTGCGATGCCATAATCGTATCACTACGATATTGCCACATATCTCTCTCCATTTAGAGGGAATTTGGCAGCAAATTTTTACATCCATATAGTGACACTAGCTACATCGTTGAGTTGTGATGCATTGATTAGGGGTTGCTAGATTTTGCGCCAATTACAATCCCAATGAAGGAGATATTTGGCGACATGGTAGTTAAGCCGTAGCATCAGTATATCTGTAGTGACGTTGTTTTGGCATCACTAAGCATTTAGTACTGAAATGGTGTTATTTTATTTGTTAGTGACGCTTTTTGTCGTTGCAATGGTGTCGCTGAGCACCTAGGTAATATCGAATTGCAATAGCTTCTTCCCTATTATTGCAATTTCGAAAAATCTCTAATCCTCTCTTTTCTTCTCTTTTCTCTCACTTATATTGTTGTATCCCTCTCGCCACCATCGTCTACTCTCTTCACCCTCTCTTTCGTTGCTAATAACTGCTGGCCATCATTTATCAGGTATGTTATTTATTTTTGTTTCTTTATTTATTTCTTTCTTTGTGAATCTGTCTCTCTAAATCTATCACTTTTTTTGTCTCTCTTTACTGAATCTCTCTCTCTCTCTCTATATTTGTTTTCTCGCGCGATTTTGGATTTAGATTTAGATTATCCAATAGACTCTCATTTTTTTCAATAGAAGCTCTTCTTCTTCCATCAAATCTCAAGTGGCAGTTCAAGTAAGCTCTTCTTCTCCGATTTTGATGGGTTTTCGATTTTATATTAATCTTTATTAATTATTTTGTTGTTAGAAATATTAGGTTTTAGGATTTTTAATTTTAGGTTTAAAAATTTTGTTGTATTTAAATTTTAATTATTGTATGTTAATTAAAATATTATATAAATTATATTTGTTGGGTTTAGATTTAGTTTTATGTTATATAAATTATATATATCTTTGTGTGTATGGTTGTGACTATGCTTGGTGGTTTTAGTTTTGTGAATGTGTTGCTAGGTCCACATGATTTTAGTTTTAGGTTATATATGTTATAAATGTCTTTGTGTGTGTGAATGTGAATGCTTTGTGATCTAATATGTGTTTCTTTGTGGTTTAGTTTCAGGTCCATATGACTTTTAATTTAGTTATTAGATTTATGATTAGTTGTGAAGATACATAATCATTGAGTGGGGATTCTAGTAGACTTAATTAAAATTGGGCCCAAAAAAGAATAATTAGAGGAAGATTTCATATATAATTTAACTCCTTCACTTTAATAGGGGTAAAACAAGTTTAAATGGGTATATTGATGGATGAGTTAATAATGTAGTGTAATTGAAAACCTTGATTATGTAATTGAAGAAAAGTTTTTGAATGGAAAATTTATAGAAAATTATGTAATTGAAGACATTGATTATAATGGACTTAAGATGAATTAAACTAAAATATTATAAGGTGAATTACTTGAATAGTATAGGAAATGCAAAAATCATGGACCATAGCCACAAATGAGTTTATGTCCCTTAAGAAAATTGGAACAAATGACTTTAATTTGTAAATGGGTAAAAAGTGATGGAATAGTAAGTGTACCTGAGACCAAAGAATTGAAACTTTACAAAATTCAAGTAGGAATTGCCAAGGATAAGCCACGGGTTCTTTGGAATGTAACGAGGAAATTTAATTATGTACTATTAGAAATAAATTTAATAACTAAATATTGAAAATGAATTGTATTTATAATTTATCAAAATTAAAAAATGATTAAGGACTTCCTTTGTGATGGATTTGAAATAAATACAATTTAATTTTTCCTTTGTGATGGATTTGAAATAAATATGATTTAATTTGCAATGGATTCATAGTTATAGAATATTTATTTTAGTTTGCTTTTTCAGGGGTTTTAAGTCTAATATTATGAGAAACTTTGCTGAAATTTCCCCTTGGTTTATATTATTATTTGAATCCCACTTAGTAAACATTATTGTTTGTCCTTTAAAATCCAAGTCGGTAAAAATGAATATGGATCGATCATGGATGTATAGTAGGTTGAAAGAAGGACTTCTTAACCTTGATTTCATACGAGGATAGGAAGAATTTATTGATTTTGTTTGTAGTCATCCAGAGTTCATGGATGGACAGAAGATTAAGTGTCCATGTACTCTTAGAAATTGTAAAAATAAAGCATACTGAAAAAGTTGACACAATGAAATACCATCTCTTAAGAAATGGATTTGGGTTAAGTTGTAATGTATGGAGAAGGCTCAGGGAGATGGAGTTTACCAAGGAGCCTAATTATATTTTTAGGGTTAAAGAAGTTTTTTAACTTGATATGAAAATGCATATGAGGTTATGGTGATGGATGCGACTAGGCCTAATTTCATACAGTATCCAAATGATATGGAAGAACCACCGAATCCTGAGACACAAAAGTTTTATGACATGCTCAATGCTACAAATCAAAACTTATGGCCTAGTTGTAAGAAGCTTTTTGAAGCTTTCTCTCATAGCGTGATTATTGAATATCAAGTCCAAGCACCACTTATCTGAGAGAGCATTTGATGCAGTCACCTCAATAATTAAAGAGGTCTTGTCGGATGATATGTAATTGATAACTTTTACTATACTAAAAGTATGGTGTGAGGGCTCAGCCTACTAGTTTAAAAGGGTAAGAGTTGTATCAACAGTTGTATGATATACTGGGGTGAAGATTCAAAATTGATTAGTTGTAAAGTCTATGGCTGTTAATGTTACATATAATCTCGAGAACATAACGGTAATACAAGTAGGAGGACCCTTGTACCAGTTAAGATGATGTTATATTTTCCTTTAACACCACGATTGCTCATATGATATGATTGAATGCGGCAGTGAATGACATGTGATGGCATGTAGTGAATAAGGTTGAAGATGGTATCATGCGTCATCCATTTGATTTTATTGCTTGGAAGCATTTTAATGACTTGCATCTAGATTTTCATCAAAAATCATAAATGTTCTAGTTGGGTTATGCATCAATAATTTTTAATCTTTCAATCAATCAGGGTAGCAATACTCATCATGGCTTGTCATCTCATTGTATATAACCTTCAACCTTGGAGGTGCATGAAGGAGGCTTCGATGTTCCTAACGATACTGATACAGGGTCCTAAGAACCCTAAAGAGAAAATAGATGTTTACTTGCAATCCCTGATAGTAGAGTTGAAGATGTTTTAGGAGGTGGAGGTTCAGGTATAGGACATATCTCAGAAGTAGAATTTTCAGATGTGAGCAACTCTTATATGACAATCAGTGACTTTTTGGCTTTGTCAATGTTGTCTTATTGGAGCACTATTGACAATTAGCATGTCCTTACTGTATAAATGAATTAGATGCATTTATATTGTCTAAAAGTGGTAAGCAATCATGGTTTTATAATCATAGAAAGTTCTTACCACACGAACATCCTTTTAGGCGAAACAAATATGAATTCCATAAGAATTGGGTAGTGACGAAGGATCCACCTCCAATAAGGTCTGGAATAGAATTTTTAAACACCATAGAACATTTGGGACTGAAGAAGGTAACAAAAGAAGGTGCATCAAAAATTAATGCATTGATTAGTAAAATCTATGGTTGAAGGAAATGAAGCATACTTTAGGACTTGCATTATTGGAGTACCAATTTAATTAGGAATAACCTTGATATGATACATATAGAGAAGAATTTTTTTCGAGAATATATTCAACATTATGATGAATGTATCTAGAAAGACAAAAGATATAACTAAATCCAAACAAGAGTCGAATGAATATTGTCAGCACTTAGAGCTTGCAATGTCAAATTTCAATAAATATCCAAAAGCGTGTTACATTCTTGACAAATGGTCAAAGTCAGTGTTGTGTGAATGGTTGAAAAATCTTAAATTCCAAAATGGATATGCGTGAAACATGTGGGCAGATGTGTTGACAGGCAGAAACTTAAGATGTTTGGTATAAAGAGTCACGACTACCATGTATTTATAGAGGTTAGAACCAGTTGCTTTTCGTGAACTACTGCCTCGACATGTGTGGAAAGCACTCATAGAGCTAAGTTTGTTTTTCAAAGATCTAACTACAACTATTTTAAGAAATGAAGAAACGGCCAGACTTGAGGAAGAGATTCTAATTATTCTCTATAAATTGGAGTGTATCTTCCCACTAAGTTTTTTCGATTCAATGGAATATACCTCAGTCCACTTACCATATAAAGTAAGGATAGTCAGACTAATTCAATAATGATGGATGTATCCAGTTGATAGGTAAATTTAAATATATCTTTTGCAAAAGTTAAAAAGATAACTATGAAATTGAATTTGAATTTTATGTATTGTTTTAGATATCTTAGAAAGTTGAAAAATAATGTGAGGAATAAGGCTCGCGTTGAAGGATCAACAAGTAATGCTTAAATGGTTAGGGAAGCCTCAACATTTTGTTCTCACTACATCAAGGACCATGTACATATGAGGAATCAAAATATGCCATACCATAATGAAGATTGGTCAAATGAAAGAAATTAAGATGAAAGATATATGTCCATATTCAAATATTCGGGTTGAGCTTGTAGAAGATCGAAAATGAGATTCATGGTAGGAGCTTAATACAAGGCCACTCAAATTTATATTCTACTTAATTGTGCCGAAGTGGAACCTTTCATCAAGTAAGAAACAAAAATTTGATATTCCTTACATCTTTATAAGTTGTATAGTTAATTATTTATCGATCTTAATATAAAGGATATACAATGACAATTTAAGGCAAAGTTCACCCAACATTATTGATGAGGAAATGAACATGAAACTTGAAACTAAATTCACTAAATGGTTTAAAAAATGTATGAATCTATCGCTAAACTAGTAAGATCCCCAGTAGTTAATAAATAAACCTTCTAATCAAGATTTCTACTTTACTTTATAGGCACACGAAAAATACTAATGTTGATAATGAGTTTATAAAAGACCTTGCCAGTGGCCCATTAACACATGTTACAACATACTTGGAATATGTGTTAATAGGTATAAAGTTCCAAGTCGAAGGTGTTAGTTTTGTAATAAAGTATATGAATAGTTGAGTGTGTATTAAAGGATCAAACAATGATGATTGTGAAAATGATTTTTACAGTAGGTTGATCAAGGTTGTGCATGTAGAATATCCTAATTGACCTATTAAACACACGGTATTGTTCAACTATTAATGGTTTAATCCTACATCAAACGTGGGGATTATTGATCTAAGTTATTTCAAAACTTAGTCAATCTCTATTTTGATCTTATCAATCAAATTAAAGCTATCTAATATGTATGTTGAGTGTCTATTTTGCATATTGAACATACTTAATAGCTTGGAATTTTAAAGATTCAAAGAATCTCTCAAAGTTATGAACTTGGCCTCTAAATCGCGACCACTATGCTAGAATTGCGACATCAACTCATGAATTGCAACTGCGACAACTCTATCATGACCAAGACCTTCAAAGGCCAAAATCTTCAATTTTATGCCTTAAGAAATAGATAGAATCGCGACCTCATTTGCAACTGCGACTAAGAGCCCGATCATGGATTCGTGACCGTTAATAGGGAGTTATGACTACGACTTTTATACAGAAGCCAATGACTGCAACGGACAGTTGAGGCACCAACAAGAAGATGCCATATGTCAACTAGCCATTGAGATTTTTGAAGATCGTGACTATGAAAATTTTATCTCGACCGCAAAAAAGGCTTAACGACCGCGACATTGCTCTGGCAAAGCATTTAATGCAAGATTTTATGGTTGTTATGAAGATTTCTTTCCTATACTCTTTGTAACGGGAATTTAGAGGGAGGAAGCTATAAATACTCCCTCCAAAGACCCTCATAAACATCCAACAACCTTCATTTAAGCCAAACTCTTGCAAATTTAATTCTCAAAGCCTTAACCTTTCAATTATAATTATTTGGTTGTTATAAGAGTATTCATTGCTCAAAAGGGTTGAGTGTTAGCTTTCAAAACACATTGTATTAGGTTGAGAGTGAGCCAATAGAAAACACTTATATAGATTTAAGTGTGTACCTAAGGGAAACACTTTTAAGGATTGTGTGTTAGCCATTAAAATACATTGTAAAGTTTGGAGTAAGCTTGAAACTCCATTGTAATTGCCTAGTAGTAGTAGAATATCCAATTGAGATTTAGGAGTGGACAAAAGGTTTGTTAACACCTGAACCACTATAAAATACTTGTGTCTATTCTCTTTTCCTATCCCCTTCTATCTAAATTTTAATTTCCCACCAATTCAACCCTCTTTTTTGGTGCACAAGGGCAAATAGAATGAAGGTTCATATGGAATACAAATTAATAGAAGTCAATAGTTGAAGCAAATTTAAGAGATACGGACCTTTAATCCTTGCCTCACAAGCTGTTCAAATGTATTATTGCACGTACGCCAGTTTACGTCGTGACAAGCATGATTGGTACATTGTTGCTAAAATCAAACCAAGAGGTGTCATTGAATTATTGGAAACTATTCTAATGCTTCAGTTGCATGTGAATCCCTATCATTCAAAGAAGACGAAATGGAAATCCACGTCATTAGAGAAGGAGATGATGAGGCACCAATAATGTCATTAACTAAACTTATGGGTGATGAAATAGAAATTAAAAAAAATGATGAAGTTTTTTATAATGAACCAGAATTAGAAACACAATCTGATATGTCATCAAATGAAGAACTGTACTTTAAGGACACTAGTGTGAGGGATCAGAGGTTTATAAAGTGATATTATTTTTACTAATAAAGTAAATGCATAACTATTTATTGTATTACTTTATTTGACTTGCATTATTTGTGTTTATTGCTTAACTTGATACATATTGACACTCTTTCAATCTATTTTATATTCTTTCAATTTTTTAAGATGAGAGCATGACATTCCGGATCACGTGGTGGGTAGGGTAGAATTGCTCCACATCTTTGCCTTCCACTCTAATGCTAGTCTAGAATCCCATTAATGCTCTTCCACTAGCAGTGGAGTCACCACATTTAGCACCTGCACCTACTGCTCAGTACATTAGGATTACATATTCAGCATCATTACTGCCTACTACCTATGCTCATCAGTACATAGGGACTACACATTCAGCACCATTATTGCCTTCTATCCATGCTCTATTAGAGGATCCTCCTAGTCATTCACAGGATACTTCATTGTCATACACCATTCCATCAAAGGTTGGAAGCACCTCTTCCACAGGGTAAAAGAGGGTTAGAGTTGATGAGAACGGAAAGTAAGTATTATTGTTGATTATTTTGTTATTTATTTATCATAATATTATTTTCAAAACTACGTACATTTTTTTACAATATTTTACTATATATAGGTTCTATGAGTCCTACTCCATTGCTACCCAAATTACTTCCATACTCAAGTAAATGGTTTCACTCACGGGGTATACATGGAGGTATGTGATCGAGGAGGAGCACAATAAGTATTTTGGGGAGTTTAAGATATCATCTAAAATTAGTTATTAGTTGTTGTTGTATTGTATATATGTTGAAATTGAATTACTAAATGTTGTTTTTGAATATTTCTTTTATTGTGAATATCATGAATGACAAAGTAATAATATTAGAATATATATATATATATATATATATATATTTTTCAAAGAGTTTATTCAATTTACGAAGAAAACTCTATTGAAATTTTAGTAGAATGTAATAATTTCTAAGTTGTTTGCATATTAATTATTATAAGAAATTATTAGATGTTGTTGTATTGTATAGATGTTGGGTTTCAATTATTAAATGTTATTTTGAATGTGTCTTTTCTGGTGAATATATTAAATGAAATTAAATATTGGAATATAGAATTTATTTTTTTAGGGATTTTATTCAATTTACAGGGAAACTCTATTGAAATTTCAATAAAATGTAATAATTTCAAATAATTTTGCAAATTAATTATTATCATAACTAAGTTTGTATTTTACACTTTATTTTTATTTTAATGGAAATATTATGAGCAGGATTTGTCCATAGAAAATATTGTTAGGACATCATCTGATTGGTTGGCTGGAAGGCAATACGCTGATATGATGTACAAAATATGCCACTTGAAGAAAGGTAGACCAAATAATGTTTTAGAGGTCGTCTGAGAAAATTGGCAAAAGAATTAGAATAGGGATGAGTATAAATTTCCAAGATGGCCTCCTATAACCAGAACATATAGAAAGCCAGTCTAGGTATTGGACCCTCTCGCCATACAAGTGGCTCTATTTCCCACAACGAGGACATAATAAGACTGTTAATATTCCATTTTTAATTTTTTAAATTAGATTTGAATTATACTTCAAATTTAATTCATATTATTTTTCAGACTGCGAAAGTTGGCTGGAATTCTGGAGAGATAGAATTGTTCAAGCACACACACATGAAAAAAGGTGGTGGCTGGGTCAACGACTGCACCAAATAAGTTGGTGTAAGAAACTTTATTATTAATTTGAATATATATTTCATATTTTAATTGTTTATTTAATTTGATGTATTAATTTATTAACTTGTAACTAGTTTATTACTACATGAACATGTTGATGAACTTCTCTCTCAATTGTCCCAGCAATCTGAGGATGGAGAGAATGCTACTCCCTCACCCAATGAATAGAGACCTTGTATTTACAAAAAGTTGGGGCACAACTAGGTCACTGAAGAGTATATGGTGTCAATGGGAAGGTTTCTCTATATTTTTTTATGCCTAGTTCCCCATAAACAACCACAATCAACTCAATTGATTAGGAAATCATATGTTCAAAAATTAGAGAGGAATTTAAGAAGGAACTTGATGAACACCTAAAGGAGTAGAGTCAACAGGCGGATGAACGAGAACGTTGAATAATGGATCGGTTAGTTGCATTAGCGAGATGTTATGCTGAGCACTAGAGTCTAAGCTCTAGCCGTGATTAATATTAATGATGATGTTATCGATCCACCTCAAATCCAGACCAGCCCCACCCCAGTCTTCCCAGTGATTTTTTTTTCTGTTATGTTGTTGAATTCTAGTATAATCTTTCTTTTATTTTTTATCTTTTATCCGAATAATATATGATATCAGTTTTTTTATAATAATGTACAATATTTATATTTTTATTTATTTTAAATTTTATTATTTTTAATGCATTATTATTAAAATTTCATTGTATATTAATTTATGTAACGAAATTATATCCAAATAATTAAAAAATTAATATTATTACTTTACCGATTCCTTTGCAACAAAAATTATGTGTTGCTAAACTTTGTGACAAAAAAACAACGTAGCTAAAAGATGACAGAATTCATTGTCTCCCATTTTAGCAATGCACAGAGCAGCATCCCCACCTTTTTGCAACACAGTTAGCAACACCTGAAAGGGTCATAAATTGGCGATGTCAACAACAGTGTCGCTATGGTGTCATTTCCTTCATTTCGGTCTCTAAAACAGCAACAACAATTTATTACCTAGCAACACAGTTTTTCCTTTTGTAGCTAAATTAGCTTAGCAATAAGCATTTTGCCAACGCCATTCTTCTATCGCAAGGTTAGCGACATATAATTCGCATCACTATTCTATTAAATTCTTGGAGTGCATAAAATAATCAAAAAGTTAAAGAAAACATATAAATATTATTTTTCAATTTCAATTTATTGGGGTTTTTCCCTTGTCGGGTGTCCTAGATCTTAAGGCTACCCATTAACTAGTAAGGCCTTTTTAGGCTTTTGAGTGGAAAATTTGCGTATCATTTATAAGAGCTTCCAATTGCAGGGATCGAAAAGTGCATGATGAATTAGGGTCACATAATTCTATGGCTAGACAAGATAATGATGCACCTATTTCTGTGGTTGTGGAGCCTTATGTTGAGATGAGTGAATCTCATTTCCCGTAGGTGGTAAGGATTACATATCAGGCAAGCTTGTAAAGAATTGTCAAAGATGACTTCCCTTGTAAGCTAAGCTGGAAATATAAATATGTTTTATTTCATGCATGGTATATAGCACCTAGTGCACGAAGATATTATGATATTGATGATGATCCTCACTTTTACTTGATGTGAGGGAGAAGTATATAAAGAGTAGATAATTTATTTTGTCAAGGTAAGTAGAAAATATACTACTATATTTATATTTTTGAATTTTTATGGCCTAAAAGCCTAGTTTCATGTTTCACCCATCATCTTCATGGTAGAAAGTGGTTATGGCTATGATGGTTTCCATGATCGGTTTGGAGAGATTGAGAGGGCATTCTTATCTATCTTTTTTTTATTCCTCTACAAAATTATATTAATAGTTGACTCGTTTAAAAATAATCAAAATAAATATTTAAAAACTTTTGAAAGATATAGAATATTCAACATTAATTGAGCTTTTTTTAAAAGGGAAATTAATTAAGTCTAATTATTTTACTAGGCAATTTGTATCATGGGCCCGAGATCATGATTACATGGTCCCATGATATATAATAAGTATTATATGGTAGTAAAAATATTCAAATGACAGGTTGGCACAATTGGTTAGTATAGTAACTTTATTACCTAGAGGTTCCAAGTTCAAATTGCATGAGACATTCAAAACTCTTTTTTTTTGTTCTTTTTCCATTTATTCTTTGTTTTTTTCTCTATTTTTTTATTTACTCTTTTTTTTTCTTTTTTACTTTTTAATATAAAAAGTATTGAAAAATTAAATTAATGGTTGAATTTTTTTTTATTTGATTTTTCTAATGATTACTTAATACCATTAATTTTTCAACGTAATTGTTGTTTCTAAATTTTAATATTTTTATAGGTAGTTTTTTAAAATGATTTTTAAGGAAAATTTTACATTTTTATAAAATATCATATTTAATTTTTTTATAACAATGAATTTTCAAAAATCATTTTTTTAAAATAATAATAATTATTCTAATTAAATTTATATTAATTTTTATAAGAAAAAATTATATTAATGGTTGGAATTTTTTTATTTGATTATTATAATGATAACTAATTTTAATATCATTAATTTTTCAACATAATTTTTATTTATAAATTTTAACATTTTTATGTGTAATTTTTTTAAATGTTTTTTAAAGATAATTTAACGAAAAGATAAATATCATATTTATCTTTTTTATGATAGTCAATTCTCAAAAATAATCATGTTCACCACTTAGAAGTAATATTTTCATTAGTATTACTTATAAATTCATCAAATATATAGTGTAGGTTCATCATTTGTAAATTGTAAATTCATATTAAACTTTAAATTATCATATTTATTAGATTTAAAGTTTAGGTTCATCACATATAACTATCAAATTCATTAGATATAACGTTCAAATTCATCATATATCACATGTAAATTCATTATCTTTTACTGTCAAATTCATAATTTAATTATTTTATAATTTAATTTTATTCATTTCTCATATTTATAATTTTCATTCTTTAATATTTTATATATAATTATGAGGTTTATTAGATTTAAAATTTAGACTCATCATATATAACTATCAGATTCATTATATATAATGTTCAGATTCATCACATATAACTATCAGATTTATTAGATATATCACATTTAAATTCATTATCTTTTACTGTCAGATTCATGATTTAATTATTCTATAATTTTATTTTATTCATTCCTCATATTTATAATTTTCATTCATTAATATTTCACATATAATTATGAGGTTTTTTAACTTTAAAGTTTAGATTCATCACATATAACTATCAGATTTATTAGATATAATGTTTAGATTTAACACATATAACTATCAGGTTCATTAGATATATCACATGCAGATTCATTATCTTTTACTGTCAGATTTATAATTTAATTATTCTATAATTTTATTTTATTTATTCCTCATTTTTATAATTTTCATTCATTAATATTTTACATATAATATAAGGTTTCTTAGATTTAAAGTTTAGGTTCATCACATATAACTATCATATTTATTAGATATAATATTTAGGTTCATCACATATAACTATCAGGTTCATTAGATATATCACATGCAGATTCATTACTTTTTATTGTCAGATTTATTATTTAATTATTTTATAATTTAATTTTATTCATTTCTCATATTTATAATTTTCATTCTTTAATATTTTACATATAATTATGAGGTTTCTTAGATTTAAAATTTACGTTCATCACATATAATTATTAGATTTATTAGATATAACATTTAGATTCATCATATATCATATGCAGATTCATTATATTTTACTGTCAGATTCATAATTATAAATCAATACTAAATTATCTTTTTTTTTTATTAATCAACAACTAGCTCTGTTATCTCAATAGAGCATAATTCAAAGCAATATAAGTAATATATTCATTAAGTATTACTTATAGATTTATCAAATATATGGTGTAGGTTCATCATTTATAAACTATAGATTCATCAGTTATACTAGTAAGAAAAGAAAATATACTTTTTAAAAGTAATGAATTTATGTTTTATATATTATGAACCTATACTTTATAACTGATGAACCTATTTTTTATGATTTATAAACTTTGACAGATTAGTTTATAACCATAAAAAATTTTAGATATTATTTTGTTAATATAAATATTACAACAAAATTTTAATATCATAAAAAAATAAAAATATTATTTTATTTAAATTATATATATATATATATATATATATATATATATATATATATATATATATATATATATATATATATATATATATATATATATATAAAGTGAATTTTATTTGATGTATTAAATAATTTACCTAAACAAATATAAAATAATATTTAACAACTCTATTAGTTTTTCAAATTCAATACAAATAAAAAAAAAAAACAAACTGATAATTTCATAAAAATAAATAAATAAATAAATATTTATAAAAAATTCAACTATTAATATAATTTTTTCTTATAGAAATAAATATAAATTTAATTAGAATAATTAAACAAATAAAAAAAATCAATTATTAATGTAATTTTAATTGCAAATATTATAAACAAAAAAGAAAAAATAACTAAAAAAGGGAAAAAAACAAAGAATAACTAAAAAAGGAAAAGGAAAAAAAAAAAAAAAAAAAGGAGAGAGCTTCTACTGAGATTTAAATCCAAACCCTCAAAGAAAGGGAGTGAGATTCATGTCTTAACCAGCTACACCAACTAATGTTATTGCTCATTTTATTATGTATATAATAATTAAAACTTTGAATTCAAATTCATAATACAATGTGGATTTAGATTCATCATATAAGAATACATCTTACTGGAGGGGATTTCGAGTAATAAAGGCAGAGTAATTAAGGAAAGGAATAGTTGATAGGATTGATAAATTTTGAAGCACAAATAAATATATTGAAATTTATTTTTGAAAAATATTTTTAAAAAAATTAAAAAGAAAAGAAATTATTGAGATTTGAATAATTAACTTTTCTTTTACACTAAAAACACATATTTATTTCAAAAAAACAGATATTTATTATTGCATTATTACACAATCATTTATTTATTTTTTTTTTCTAAAATGGTGAAAGTTTCAAGAAAACAAAAAGAGGATTTTTCAAATTTGAAACCCTCCTTTTTATATTATGAGTTGAGGCATTTACAAACTTTATTATGTTCCTACTTAATTCAGTTTGGCAAAACTCAAAACTTTTCAAGCTTATATATGCTGTTGTTCTTAAGTTTGACCAGCTTAATATTTACCTCATAATTATTAAATCCAGCCAGTACCTGATCTATAAGTCGGATTCACGGTCAGTAATTCAAGTATTGAGTTAATTGTTGAACTATTTAATTAATGTAATTAATTAAGTATACAATTTATAATTTTATATAATGAAACAGATATAAAATATTAAAAGATTTACAAATACTTAAACTTCTACTCAAAAATAAAATTTAATAAACAAGATCTTTTAATTTATAAATATAAAAAAAATACATAAATAAATTTATTAGATTTTTCATATATTTTTAAATTATTATATCTATAAATCAAACTATAGACTAAAAAAAAGACTAAAAAAAGAAATTAAGATTTAATAATTTTAATTCTTATATTTTCATTAAAATGTATACATAAGTATAAATATTTCATTATATATCAATTTAAGAATTAAATATAATTAAATTATTAAATTTCATATATTAAAATTAATTTAATATTAAGGACTAAAATAAATTGAAAATTTTGTAAATTTTACAATATGGAATGAAAATGCAAAATAATTAAAGAAATCTTCATAAATAAAAATAAATGTGTACATTATAATAATTTATCTAAATAAGAGCAAGTTATAGTGAAAAAGTTAAAAATTGAGAGATGACTAAATCACTAGCCAAGTCACATCAAATTACTAGTTCAACCATTCAGATTAAATGATTTTTTATGAGTCAATTATAACTACAATCTGATTACAAATCTAATCCAATTTAACATCCGGATCACTGAATCGGACCACTAGAGCGGGTCAAATTTAATAACTATGATTTTCCGATAAAAATGAATCAAATCTCACTAATACAAAAATTTTCTCCGAATATTCAAAAAAAAAAATTAAAAATTATTGATTAGCAGAAAAACTCGTTTTAGCGAATGATGATTGACGATGGATAACAACATGTTAAAATCAAAATCTTATAGTTAGCTTAATTAATAAAAATTAATATTTTAACATGTTTCTATTTATATGTATTGAATTTAAACAAATCTAAACTTGATTACTCAAATTGACCTTTGATTGGGATTAAAAAAAAAAATCATAATATCATTGGACAACTAAATGTCAGAATCTTGAACCACTAATACATAAATAACGTTAGAATTGGAATTACAAATGGTAGACCATTGTTTCTAATTCAACGACAATAATTCTTTTTGTTAGAAACATGATGACAGCTTAATCCTATTCCTAGACCAATAATCAATCAAAAGAATGAACAATAGGAAAAGATAATCCATCAATTTTATATACAGAGTAATTTTCCCTCAGCTTGTACAGCACATTAATTAATGTTGGAACAAAATAACACTACATACTCTATCATTTTCAAAATATCTGTTATTTAAAAAAAATTATAATATACTCCCTCCATTTTATAATAATAGTTATTTTAAAAAAAATTATTTCAAATTAATTGTTATTATAAAAGTTCTATACAATATTTATCATCTTTTTTTTTAAATTTATCTTTATCTCTAACTCCATTTTCTCTTGCTCTTTCTATACAACATTTATTATTTTTAATAATAAAATATGGATATATTTGTCTATCTTAATAAAAATTAAAAGTATTTAATAACTTTCTTAATGTGTGTGCAACTTTATAAAACAACTATTATGATGAAACGGATGAAGTATATGTCATTTTAATATTTCAAAAAAGTATTTATTATTTTTTTTAACTTTATTATTTTTTCATTTCTCTATTAAATATTTGTATTAATTTTTTTTCTCTACATCAAAATTAAAAAGAATATTTTATTTTTTATTTTTAAATTATAACAATTTAATAATTTTCATAATCTGTATATTAAAATTTTAAATGATAAATATTTTGAGTATATAGTTGGGGTAACAAGAGACTAAGTATATAGTTGGGATAATAAGAGACTAAGTTTTTGAGAAAATAATGATGCAAACCACATGATCAGGTAATTAGCATTATATAATTGGTAACAATTGTATGCAATTTAGTCCGTTGGAAAGTAACCGGTAATTTCCCTTTTCTTAGAAATCATAAATTTTTATTTTTGATATAAAGTACGATTTTTATTTTTAAAATTATTTCTAATTAATGAGAATGCATATTAAGTTAAGATTAAGAGTTTGGTTTGCCAAAATATTAATGAATATTAATGAACTTTAATTGAACTTCATCAAATTATGACCCATCCAAGGACATTGTCATATGTCACCATTAATATTAAAAAAACAATATACTTAATTTGATATATTGATAACATCTTAGAATTTTGCAATGCATGAACATATCAATGTGAGAGAGGACAAGCTTCATAGAAAATATCAAACGTACTCCTTCAATGATATAAGTTGAGGTCTGAAAGATGATGGTGATAGATCAAAACAAGCATATATATAATTAAAATTTTATGGTCAGTCTCTTTGCTATGGAAGTCCATGTGTACCATGTGAAGGTTGTTTCCTTATGATACCCAACTTTGCTCTTGTCCTCAAACTAAGACAGCTACCAATTATGCATCGTATATTATAGATTAGTGCCTACTACTCATGCATGCAATCTCCAAGTCTTTTTTTTCTTTTTAATTTTCTCGACTGAACAATCTTAAAGGGTCCAGTTCCTTGGTTGCTTCATTCGTACAGGTAGGTCATATATAAATTGATGCAGAAGTAGCAAATGGTTAAGATCGAACAAGGTTGCTTAGAATCATTTCAAATTCAAATGCTTTTAGATTTGAGTCATTTGAGTGTCATTTTCTTTCTTTCTTTCTTTCTTTTTTATTAGGATTTCGAGACATAATTTTCTTGTTTTGTATGTGAAAAATATTCATTGAGTGGATGATTATGTAGAGTAGAATTTTTATTTTTAATGTTATTCCTAATCATGTGAGAATCTTTTTTTGAATTAAGATAAGTAGTAGGTAACATTATAAAAAAAAATATTATAGTAATAGGTAACATTATAAAAAGAAATATTATAAGAGTCGTTCTTTATTTTTTGCCTAAGAATATAAAGCTTTTGCCCAATAGTTGAATTGGGAATTTTGCTAAATGGTTAGTGTGCCATAAAATACAAAAATAGAGTGCCTTTGTGATGAATGATAATATAGTGCAAGAGTTTGTAATTTTGTCTGTTCACAAATTATAATATGATGATTTAGTGAATTCTTTTAAAGACCCATAAATGCAGGTCTATTGAATGACTGAACCAAATAAAATTTATTTGTGTTTTTTTCTTTTCTTATCATTGCATTTATAGCTCTGATTTTTCTTAACAAATGATATCAAAGCTGTTAATTCTTATATTAAGGTTAAAGAGGTATTTTGGAAAAGAGAAAAATATTAAAATTAAAATATTTTTTAAAAATTAAGAAGTTGATGAAGGGTGAAGATATATCAATTGGGAGTTACATGCTAGCTGTAGAAAATTTTTGAAAAGAGGAATTAAGGTAAGATATTAGGCAACTAAAAGTGAAGATTAAAATCTCAGTTGGGAAACTTTAGTTAGGTGTAGTATCGCTGCTCGAAATTGAAAGAAGACTTGAAAAGTTTAAAAAAATGCAAGAGAAGATGAAAGTTGCAAGAGAATATATAAAGAGTAAGTTAAAAATTAACGATGATGATGATTTCTCAACTGATGTATTTAGATAATGAGTTGCACTTGGTAAAAAAAGTATCTAAAAAGTTTTGATTGAGGCGAAACTCTAACATGAAGATTTGGTAAGTGAAGATTCTTGAAGATTTGAATATTGCATGATTTTTTTAGGCAAAGTGGAGATTGTTGGATATTTGAAAATCACGTGAATGCGAGATTTTTTGAGTCAGAGTGGAGATTATTAGCACTGTAACTCAAAATCTTAATGAGACTTGGAAAGACCTTTTTTCTTATTTTGTATATGAGAAATATTCATTAATCGAGTGGAGGATGATTTCCTATATAGAGTAGAATTCTTATTTTTAATATTATTTCTAATTGAGTGAGGATTCTTATTGAATTCGGGTTGTAACATTATAAATAAGAGAACTATAAGAGAGGGTTTTTAATTTTTGCCCAAGGATGTAAGGCTTTTGCTTAATAGTTGAGTTGAAACTTTTAGCCAATGATTAGTCTGCCACAAAATAAATGGATAGGGTACCTTTATGAAGAGTGATGGTATTATGTGAGAGTTTGTAATTTTGTTAGTCTAAAAATTATAATATGATGATTTAATGAATTATCCCTTTAAGTGATTGTAGATATAGATATATTAATAGATTGAACCACATAAAGTTTATTTATATTATATTTTTCTCTTTTCTTATTGTATGCTTATAATTTTGATTTTTCCTTTTTTTTTTTTTTGACATTGTAATTATTTTGGATTGTCTACAAATTAAAGTATATAAAATAATTTCAAATTAGATAGATTTTGTATTGGATCACTTATAATAATAGTTGTTTTATTAAAAATTTTAGTTTATTTTATTAATTTAAATCGTGATTTGAATCAATGTCAAATAGACCATATTCAGTTTACATCGAACTGGTTAATGAATTAACGTTATCAAATTTATGGATCATTTGGATTTAATGGAAGTTAAACGGGTTTTGAATTTATTAGGTCGATTAAAAATTGGCCACCAATATACGGATTGTTGGTTGCTCAATCACTACTGCATTACTTTCTCAATATTTTTTACTTATTTTATTAATAAAAGAATGCTCGCTTTATATTCTATCGGCCCATGAATATGTATTTTAATTTTTATATATATATACACACACATATACACATGCTATTACACTATTAAAAACTACATAAAAAAAAACTTTTATAATGAAAGATATTTATTTAAATTTGAGAAAGATATTTATTGAAATTTTTACATGAGTTATTAAATTTTTAATATAAATTTAGGAAATTAAGATTGTGAAGTTCATTTCTATATTAATTACTTAATATATTTGTAATTAATCAATATGAGACTATATTCTTAATATGAGTACCCATTTAACTAATTATTAAATTAACAATATTATTACCGGGACAATGATTCAATGAATATTTTGCTAATTTTTCATGAAAATAATATAAAACATTATAAAATTTTGTTTTAGACCATTATATATATATATATATATATATATATATATATATATATATATATATATATATATATATATATATATGATATGGTAAGATTTCAAATTATATCAAAGTCTCAAGTTCAATTGATGCTTCAATGTCTATCTAATATTATATGAAATTAAAAATTGCAGCTTCAATAATCTCCTTTTCTTATTAATTTTTTTTTAGTGGATCTAATAATATCAAAATTTGAAATGTACTAATTTGACTATGAAATTGAAAAGAGTTACTCTTACTATAATGTAGCTTGTTCCATGAATGATTGGGTAAAACCATGTTGTATGAAAAAAAAAAATTAGGTAGATTCAATTTATAAAGAGAGCTCTCAATTAATTTCATAAACAAAAATGTTATAAACTAAATTTACCTGAAAAAGAGAGCTCTAAATTAATTTCTAAGTTTATAAAGAGAGTTATAAGTTATCCCTATTTTTCATTTTATGATTCTTTCAATTTTTTTTTAAGGAGTTTAAGGAGTATGTAATGATAAATACTGATTTGTCAGCTTAATAATATGATTTTTTTTATTTAAAAAAAAGAAATTTACCTAAAAAAATTTTTCCTAATTTACCCAATCAAATCTCGTATACTAAAATGTCATTTACCAAAAAAAAAAAAATTTTTTCTTAAGGAAAAAAAAAAAAAAGGATGCTGGCCAAAGATAAAGTGTGAAAATAACAAGAGATTAGTGTCCCAAAATTAAGAAAGAATATGGCATAGTACAAAGCAACATAGTGTCAACATGGCCTTAGTAATTGATTTCTTGCATGTTCCAAACTAGCCCACCTCAGATGGGTCAGGTTTTCTACTATTATTGGGTCACTCATTTATACATGGGCCCTTGTTAAAAATGATAAAATTCTAGGACCACTGCCTCTTCTGTTATTGTCACAATATTTTCATTACTATCATTATTATTTTTTATTTTTTTTTATAGGATGCCCTTTCCCTTTGTTGTGGTCTTTCTCTTCATTATTAATCTTTCACTGGCAAGAAAGAGATGGTTATTTGTTCATTGGTCGACCACTACTAGTGCCCTTTGTTTTGGGGCTGCCCTGCCTCAATTTGACTTTCAATTTCTCTTATTACTGCCATGAGTAAAAAAAAAAAAATTCCAATTATTATTCTTGAATATTCCAATTAATTAATATATATTTCATTTTCAAGAAAAATGTTGTATATTTTTCTTTATTATATGGGCTAATAAGTAATAACTTTTGCAGTTGGACTTGGACTTGGACCACCAACCCAATATTGGTGCCTTGTGGACGATGTTATCTACCCAAAAGCACGTAATGATGAATCCATCTACCAATGAAGTGATGAAGGATTGATGAATGAGCAAGCAGATTGATGTGGGCTAAATTTAATACCTTAGTCTCTAAGATTAAGTATAGATCAAGTAGGGTATCGAATACTAGAAATTTGGAGTAATTTTATATTAACTAAATAGATACTTGATGGATAGGCAATTGATATAAAAGAAGATGTTGAAATATTTTAATTATCCTAAAATTACTAAAATTTACAAATTACTCTAATTAATCTAAATGTATGATTAACAAATTCATGCAATGTATATTAGAACTACAATTTAGAATTAATCAAGAACTATAAAGTTAACAAAAATACAAATACATGCAATGATTGGAGAAAATGACCAACATTCCTTAGAAGCAACTTTCGTTGTTAATTAAGGGTATTTTCATTTAGACTACAAGCACTCTCATGACATTGTAGAGATAAACAAAAACCATTAAATTCCATGCCAATTCTTAACCCCTTAAAGTGGATTTCTTGTCTCCAAGTACTTTCCTATCCTTTAAGTAATTTTACTTGCAATTCCACTAAAATGCCTCAACTCTCATTGTAAACAATTTGATTAACAGGTTATATATGATGATCAAGCATACATAACATATTCCAGCACTCAATTAAAATTAAGTCATCCATATATTATAAGGAGAATAAAAATGTAGTTCATAAGATTAATTCATCCTTGCAATTCTAATAAACAATGACTTAGCCTAAATACATAGTATCTAGAACTAAACAATAACAAGAAAGTATTTTAAACATCAAACAACTAAGTAGAGAAAAGGAGAATAAAAATGTATTATAAGGAGAATAAAAAAGTAGTTCATAAGATTAATTTATCCTTGCTATTCTAATAAACAATGACTTAGGCTAAATACATAGTATCTAGAACCAAACAACAACAAGAAAGTATTTTAAACATCAAGCAACTAAGTAGAGAAAAGGAGAATAAAAAGATATAACAAGTATGTTGATAAACTCTTCTATGCTCTCTAGGAAGTTACTTGATATTGAATAGTCTCCTTGATGTCTTCCTTGAATTTCTTGAATATGTCTTTCACTTAAAACTTTAGTTCTTTTAAACAATAAAAACTAAAACTAAGTATTTTTTCATACATAAACAAAGCCAAGTTCATATATTTATAGGCTTCTAAGCATCCCAACTCATACCCCTTTCAAATGGATGTGATAGTGAAGAGGTGCAACAAAGAGTTGTGGAAACTGCTTGGCACACTTGTGCCGACTCAGGTGGAACTCGGCACTAGCAGGCCTTGTCATGAGTCTGCACGGATGGCATGACTCGGCATGGGAAGCTTTTGTCACGACTCGGCACATTTGGCATGAGTCGGCACATGCTTTCTTTTGGCTTCTTTGCACCACTCCTCATTCTAAGGTATCTATAACAACCCACACCCACCTTAGGAATTTTCGTGATAAGTTACTTGATTTAAAACTATTATGGTTAAGTGTGTGTTTTTGTGAAAATTAATAATCTAAGTGATTGATGAGCATGTGGCATATTAAATTAATTATAGTATGCATAATATGAGTTGCTATTGTAAAATAAATGATTTACATGAAGTGCATTTGCATAAAGAAATTTATTTTAAATAAAATGAATTTTCATGCACAAAGATAATTTTTAAGTATAAAATGATTTTATGAGTATTTTAAAATAATTTTTAAAATAAATATTTTGGGGAAAATATTACAGAAATAATAAGAAAAATATTCTTTTTATTTTTAATTATAATCAGCCAAAAATTTAAATAAAAAGCCCAAATATCCAAAAACCCACTACACTAAAATCCTCATAACCTAGTTCATTAAGGGTATTAATGGAAATTGCACCCAAACCCTAATATATATTGTAAAATTTGGCCAGCCTAGGTCTTCCAGCAGACACCACTTTAGTTTTTTGTATATTGGCAGAAAAATTATTTTAAAATATTTCTCTCAACCGAAATTAAGAAAATACCTTTCCGTTTTGCAATTTATTGAACGTAATCGTAAGTTTTTCTTCTCTTTCAATTTTTAAACTAATTTCTATAAAATAAATTATGGAAAAATTATTTTGAACTGGTTGATTACTGATTTTTATAGATTTAATTCTATTTGGGTGAGTTTTTGGGAGAGAAAACATATTTTCTATCGAAAACACAAATCTTTCCGCGAGATTTTTCCAAAGGTGAATTCTATAACTTAAAATCACAATTTTTATGCATAAACATCACTAAAGGGGGGCGATTTGTGCATTATTGTCTTCTAAACTGATTTTTGATTTTTTGGATGAAAAATATTGGATTAAATAATATTTCTGCATATTTCTGTGATGACCGAAAAGTTTTAGAAAATAAAAGAATTTAAGGTTTTTGTGCTAGAACTTAGAAGTTAGAAAATTCTGTTATTAAATTAATATGTGGCTGCCGATTTGTGTGGGAAAGCATTCTAATATGATATTTGTTTTGTTTAGATGAAAAATAATAATTTAAATCATGTCTCTGTACATTGCTGTAATGAACGAAAAGCCCAAAAAGCGCGAAAACTCATGATTTTTCACCTAAGTCTTAAAACTTAGAAATTTTTTTTGTATAAATACTATGCATGGCTACTGAATCATGTATGGACATGTTCTAAATTGATATTTGCTGAGATTGAATGAAAAATAATGGTTTGAACTACCTGTTTACATATTTCTAAAATGACCAAAAAATACCGAAAATAAGAAAACTTATGGTTTTGTACCTATAACCCAAAAGTTAAATTTTTACGTTTGAACAATAATAAGTGTGGCCGATTCACATGAATTAATACTTTAAAATGATTTTTATTATGTTTACATGAAAATTTTAGTTCAAACCATGTTTTTACATATTTCTGAAATAGACGGAAAGTACGAAAAAAAAGAAAATTTAATTTTTCCTTTGGTGATACATTCGACATACATCAATATTTTTGTCCCAATGTTTATAATTTTTATGTGATGTGTTTTGATGATTATTGACATGTATGTATGAATAATAAATGATAAAATTGCATATTAGTTGAAGGTATGACCCTAGATAAGCTTAAAGGCATTTTGGTATACTTAAAGTATCTTAACCTTATATTGTGATTAGAATAGAAATGTGATTGGGAAATATAGAACTAGATGTTATGATGACTTGATAATAAATACATGGTTTTAAGTTGATGAAGTGACAATTGAATAATAAGGATTATAAGAGTTAAGCATGACACTTGAAAGGTTAATTGTTAAGTTGACATGTACAGAAGTGTAAAGTGTATTAAGATAATTGTTAAAGTGAGATGATATTGAGGTAATAATATTATGATGACCTTAGAAAGGTATTGATATGATTGCAATGTGTTCTCATGTGAGCCTATAAGGCCTATGTATGCAAGACTTTTAAAGTCAATGTGTTATGTGCAAGTGATGAGTACACCTATATGTAAACTCTAAGTGTATGTGTATACTATATGTGCATGGGGTAGTTATAGGATAGGAGCATCATGAGTTAATAAATACTAAATGTTAAACTAAATATTATATTAGAGTTTGAGGAGCTTTAGAAGTGCAAAGGGACTACGTATACTAGGAGCAAAGGAACTCCAAGGTGAGCAAACACTATGTTCATGTTACAAGCATGAGTAAATATTATGCTATTGTTACAAGTTCAAGTTATCATGATTATGTTATGGGAACCTTTAAGATTCTTGAAACCCAAGTTCACTTCCATTTTTAAATTGACTTATGTTATTATTGTTAATTGGGATACTTGTTATTATTGCCTTATGTGATATTGTTAATTTTGATTACCATTAGCTCTAGCTATGATACCTTTTACCCTTTATGCAGAATCCTCGTGTCGATGCGGGTAATCATTGAAACCTGTGCACATGGTCTTAACCTGATGGATAGGGGTAGTGTATCCACCTCAGTTAGAAAGGGGCGGTTCTAGCCGTGGAGCCTGATCAGCTTCATGCCTTATAAGTGATAGGAGTTAGAATTTGGTATAAGGCCATCTCTCCTTAATAAGTTCGAGTGATAGAGCAATACCCTTCACTCATTATAAGTTATAAGTGTGATTTCTGCAAACTTGCCAAATTGAACCCGTGCTAAATTGTAACTTGATTCATGAATTATAAATCATGAACCATGTGTATAAGCTATGTGTTTCCTTTTAAAAGGAATATGTGATAATGTATATGCTTTATCGTTTACTCATTGAGATCATCTATCTCACCCCTTTTTCCTTATGTAGTTCCAGGTGAGCAAATGTGAGGAGGCAAGGTGATGGCTCAAGCATTCTACTTCGCTTGGGAGATTCCTTGTCTAAGTTATCAATAATACTATTTTATGAAGTCTTGTCATTAGATGCTTCGAGAATGTTTAATGATATTTTTTTTGAGATATATTATTTTCCTTATGGATTTTGTATGTAATGTTAAATTATAGACTTCCGCAATTAAAGATATTCATCTAAATGTCTTAAATGAGTTATCGTAAGAGGTTTGGTATGATCCTAGGCATGATTTGTTTAAGTGTAAGTGGGTTTTATGGGTGTGGGTGACCTTATGTCTCCCCATGTTCTAAGACTGTCATATCTCTAAGGTTGGGATGTGACAGTATCAAAACACCACTCCATGCACCAATTATGCCTAAGGGAACCTTCAAAACACAAGACTAAGGTAAAAGCAACAAAGATAAGAATGATGATGCAATAATCATATAATTATAAGCAAAAAACTAAAGAAAATAACACATAAACTATCCTAAATAACTATGCTATTTTGCATTTAACACAGATCCTTGCAATGAATTTGGGAACTATGGTCAGTCCATTTTCATTGAACCCATACCTAATTTTTTATGGGTTTTGCTAGTATTGGATCCAAAGTTCAATGATAAATATAAACGTAGATGGCATAATTGGTCATTTATCTTTTTTTTTTTTTTTTTTTTTTTTTCCAAATGGCCATTTATCTCTTTAATGTGTGGGTGTTTTAATTTTTAAATTTTTTTTTGCACTGTAAAGATGATTATCATTACTGTAAAGTGGAAGGAAATAGATCCTTGTATAATAGTTGCTTCAGCCTAAAAGACTTCACATATATCCAATTTTGAGGGTAAGGTAGCCCATAACTCTTAGAGTGGCTAACTAGTCAGTTACCTGGTTGGCTTCTCTACTAACCTAACTGATAATACATGACTTAAAACATGCTCTTAATTCCTTGATAACAAAAATAAGGGCATCAACCTCCCAAGGTAGTGTGAGATCTCTCCTGAACACCCCTCCCTCGCTCAAAGAAATTGCCTTAAGGAAAAGCGAGCGATTTTTAAAGTGTTTATGAAATGAGTTTCGGTACTCACGATTGGAATAACTATCGTTTGAAAAATTAATTTCTGATTTTTGAGAGAAGGATTTTGGGAGTTGTTACTCTAATTTTATTTTTTTAAAATGGGAAAAATTAAGGAAAAATCTATTTCATGACTCCAATTCATTAATTTTCAATTAATTTATCCAAGGATAAAATTACTAGTCTTAAACCAAGTTGAGTTCAAGGACTAAGTTTTTGCTTTTAAATAATCATGATTTGGCTCTTAAATTTAATTTGACTTGGAAAAAATTGATTTTATGGATGACATTTATAAAATGACAATTATAAATAAAATACATAAACATGGCATAATATGAATGCATGAGAAAATTTAAGAAATAAAGGCAAATAAGCATCCACAACCTAAGGTGAGTGTTCCCTCTAGTCCTTATGGATTCTAGAGGAACTACATAATTGCTCATTGACTCCAAAGTAATCAAATAACTAATTATGCAAATTTTCTTTAAAAAAAAAGTATACAAATAGATAGTTACAATTGAAAATAAATGAAAAATGGAATTAATTTGGAAATGGATTTGAGATTTAGATTTAAATTCCAAACATGCTTACGTACCCTATTGAATAGGGTTCAAAATCCACATAGTTTATTTCATAATTAAGTGGAAGGGTTTACAAATTGATTGGATTAATTTTGGTTTGGGGGGTTGCATGGATGAGAAAAAGGCTGATACCTTTGTACGGACTGGGCGGAGAATATTGCCGGACTAAAATTTCATTTTATTAATACTAGAGGATTGGATTGATTCAGGATTAATTAATTAATTAAAATGATTAAAAAACTAATTAATGTGGTAAAATAGATGCATAGATTAATTAATTAAAATAATTAATTAATTAATTTGGATGAAGGTGGATTAATTAAAAATGATTAACTTAATTTTGAAAAAAAAGCGATTACTTAATTAATTAAAAAGATTAATTAATTAATTAAGTGATTAATTTTTATTTTAGAAAAAAAATATGATTAGTTAATTAAAAAGATTAATTAACTTGGGTTAGAGTGGACAAATTAATTAATTAGAATGATTAATTAATTAATTAGAGAGAAAAAAAAGAAGAGAAAACTTGTGGATAGCCTATCAACACAAGTTTTAAGGTGAAGTGAAATTAAGAATTTGAAGGGTTGTTTACAAGAAAATGGGGGTAAGGACAATTTGGAATGTGAAAGAGTGAAAAGACTAAAACAGTATGTAAAAAATAATTGAAAATTGGATAAGAAAGAGCGAAAATGAAATTTTCAAGCTGGACAAGGGATCACCGATGCTGATCTTTGTGCTTGCCCGGCTCCAAGTGGTAGACATTTCTTTTTTTTTTTAGAGATTGATATTGGTCCATGTTGAAAAATTGAGTGTCTAAATAGCGATGTATTTGAAGGCTAAAATTTTCTTTCAGATATAAACCCCTGCCCGTTAACAGGCTAGCGATACCACCATATCAGCTTTGCAAAGCTTACTAAACTTAGCCTATGTCAAGTTGTGGTTGCATCAGACAAATGCAAAAGTAAGGATTCATAGTTGTCCCCTCATTAGAATTATCTTATTTGTAAGGCAATTTTAATGATAGTAAACCCAATAGTTGAGATGGTACAAAGAACTAAAGGGATACCAAGGTTAGTGCTTGGATATGTTTGGGTAAAAGACATGATTGAAAAGAAAGATGGTAAAAAGAACCACAGAGATGTTTAAATAATCGTTCCTAAACATTTATGGGTAGAAAATGTGGCTGATAAATGAAAATAAGAAAAGGGACCAAAAGCATATCTAGACTGGTGGCTAGATATTCTTGGATGAATTGATGGATTTGAATAAAAGAGGTGAAAAGCGGAACCACATGGATGCCTAGGTGACTGTTTTTAAATATTTATGGGTGAAATTGATGGATTTGGATAAAAGAGATGGAAAAAAAATCACATGGATGTCTAATTGACTATTTCTAGACATTTATGGTGCAATTGACCGATAAATGGAAGCAAGAAAAGGATGAAAAGGATATCTAGGCTTGTGACTAGATATTTTTTAGTGAATTGATAAATTTAGTTGATTCGCATGAAAAGGTGGGGAAAGGAACTAGAGTGGTGCCTAGATTAGACATATATGGGTGAAGGACTTGGACAGATTTTTTATAAAAAAGATGGAAAAAGGAACCAGAGGGATGTCAGTATTTAAACATTTTTAGGTGAAGGATTGAGATAGATTTTCAATAAAAGGAGTGGAAAAGGGAATGAAAGGGATGCTAGTATTTAGACATTTTTAGGTGAAGGATTCAGACAGATTTTTGATAAAAAGGATGGAAAAGAGAACTAGAGGAATGCCAAAATTTAGACATTTATGGGTGAAGGATTTAGATCGATTTTCAATAAAAGGGATAGAAAAGGGAACCAAAAGGATGCCAGTGTTTAGACATTTTTGGGTAAAGGATTTAGATGGATTTTCAATAAAAGGGGTGGAAGAGGGGAACTAGCTTAATGCTTGAGTGAGAATGTAGACGTTTCTGGGTAAAGGACGTGATTGATTCAAAGAGATCATAAGGATGCCTAGGTGACTATTACTAGACATTTATGAGCGAAAATAATTTTGCTAAAAGAGGCGGGATAAAAACTATAGAGCTATCTTTGTCAATAATGCTGATGGCCCCAGTCTTGATTTTGGAAGTCTATTGGATTTGGATGATCCTAGTCTTAGTTCAAAAATTCCATTTGGTTGATGATCCTAGTCTTGGTTAGAGAAGTCTGTTTGGTTGATGATCTCTATCTTAGTTTGAGAAGTTTGTTTAGTTAATGATCCTAATCTTAGTTTGGTAAGTCTGTTTGGTTGATGATCCCTGTTTTGGTTCAAAAAGTCTATTTGGTCGATGATCCTTTTTTTGGTTTGGAAAGTCTGTTTGATTGATGATCCTTGTTTTGGTTTAGGAAGTCTATTTATTTTATGATCCCTATCTTAGCTTGAGAAATTTTGAGAAGATCTTGGTTGTGCCAAGAAAATTTGGGCTTTTGAAGATGAAGGATTGGGCCTTTTGGGAGGCTTAAAGAGACTTTACTGGGATTAAAGGGACTTTAAAAGTCACATTTTAACAGTTAGATTCTATAGGATTGTCACTTGACTTGATGGGTCATTGAAAGTGAAGAGGGTTTGTTTGGCTTAATGCAATGAGCATTTGACTTATGCATTATTGATGAAGGTAAAGGTCATTTTGCTACTTTAGCTAGGGAGGTAACTTAATGATTTTGAAGGTAATACCTCTAATGAGGAATAAAGGCAATGGTCACTTAGAAGGTATGCCCTTTATGGGATATTTTCTTTTGACTTTTGGATATCCTTGGTGAAAATGAAAGTGATACCCCCTGATGGGAGCTACCTTTTTTTTTTTTTACTTTCGAAAATGATTCTTAGTAAAAATAATTTTTGCTTTCTCTCGCAAATCATCTTGAATTATGTTTGACGAACTCATAGAGTGGTCCATCAGATGGAATGTGACTATCTGTTGGATGGAGGTGACTATTTTCAGTTTCTCTATTTAGCTTAATATCGCTTGGTAAATGACATTTGGATATAAAGGAGGAGAGGTCATTAGCTTGGTGTTTGCATGAGGGTACATTTATGTATATAGGCTTTGGGATTCATGGACATTTTATTTAACTCCCCCACTATGGATGATTTGTGCACTATGGAGGATTTTTGGTGATGCATATAATGGATGAATGTATGGATGCAAAATGGTGGATTCATAAGTTTGCTCTGTGCATATCATGAATGCAATATGTATGCAATGCTGACTCCTAAAAGTGGCCTATAGGTTAGTAGATGATTATTTTTCTCTTTTTTTTAGTATCCTAAGACTGTTATAGGAAGGTCTGATAAATTTGTGATATTTTTGATTGACAACAATGACGGGTAATCTAGACCCTAAGTGGAAGGATGTTTATGCAAGTTAAATGCCTTGAACCAATAACTAGCTATCTGAAAAAGTGATTTTAGGAAGACATCCCATTTTAGAGGGCGACAATTTTGCTATTTTGACATGAGTTAGGGCTTGGCATGGCAACAGGATAGCCAGATTGGTTTGCAATGGATTTAGCAAACAAGTGGCTTATTTCAGGTTTAGAAGGAAATTTGTCAATTTAGGCTTCCCAAGACTTTGAGAAGAATTGGATTTGGCAATGGGGGTATCGATGGTTTACTCTTAGTTTGATTTTGGAAGCTTAGGGCTATGAGAGGGCTTATAGGTTAGTATACATGTGTGAGGCCTCGCTTAAACACCGGCCCGGTCAGCTAGAGGGAATCGGGATGCTCATTCGGGTTCAGTCTCACGATGGAACCCTCGAGTTCAGATTTGGTTGATTTTGAAAATAATTTTAGGAGTCGCCACCCTAATTTATTTTTAAATGGAAAAATTAAGGAAAAACCCAATTTGACTCTAATTTATTAATTTTTTACTTTAATTTACCCATGGATAAAATCACTAGTCTCAAACCAGATTTTTTTTAGTTTTAAATAATCAAAATTTGGCTCTTAAGTTTAATTTGACTTAAAAATTAGATTTCATAAATGACATTTATAATATTAAAGAAAATGCATGAATATGGCATAATATGAATGCATGGTGAAAATAAACACATCCACAAATTAATTAAAAAAGGGGAAAGGGGATTGATTGAGATTTAGATTTGAGATTTGGATTTAGATTATAAATCTACCTACGTACCCCATTGAATAGGGATTAAAACTCACGTAGTTCATTCCATAATTAAATGGAGGGGTTTAAGAGTTGATCAGATTAATTTTGGTTTGGGTGTTTTGAGAGTGAGGAAAAAGGATGATACCTTGACTTTTGGTGAGTGGAGAGTTTTACCGGACTGAAGTTCTGTTTTATCAGGACCAGATGATTGGATTGATTAAGAGATTAATTAGTTAATTAAAATGATTAATTAACTAATTAGTATGATGAAAATGATAGATTAATAGATTAATTAATTAAAAAGATGAATTAATTAATTTGAAGGAAGGGTAAATTAAGGAAAATGATTAATTTGATTTTGAAAAAAGGGATGATTTTTAAAAAAAGAGTGATTAATTAATTAATTAAAAAGATTAATTAATTAATTAGAGAGTGGTTGAAGGGAGAAGAAGAGAAAAATTAGTAGATAACCATCAATACTAATTCAAGAGGTGTGTGAAAATGAGAAGTGGAGGGGGGTATTTATTAGAGAAGTGGGTGAGGATAGTTTAGATAGTGAAAATGTGAAAAGACAATAAGAGGTAGGGCTAGAAAGGGCTGAAAATTATACTGAAATAGGTAAAAAAAAGTCATTTTCTGTGCAGATGGGGCCTATAGGGGGTCAAAAATATGCAGAACTTAGTGCGGCGCCTCATCAGACTTATGCGACATGCCGCAAGCTTATGGCTTCTCACAAGTCTAACGCGGTGCTGCACTTCTGTTTTGTAGCAGCCACGTGTCACCCCTAGCACATTTTTCGAGATTCTTTTTTTTTTAAAGAGATTGGTTGTTGGTATGAAGTTTGGAAATTTTGGATGTCTAGTGGCAATATAATTGAAGGCTAAAAAATTTTCTTTCGGGGGCGCTACCCCTAAGCCTCCTCTCACTAACAGGTTAGCGCGACCACCATAATGGCTCAGCGTAATGCATTAAATTCAGCAAGTGCTAAAACTGCAGTTGGATGCTGAGGGTGTAAAATTGAGGGTTCACAACATGATAGAGATTTATAGTTTACTCTATGTGGCCTAATGTTTCCTTTTCTGCTCTCAACTTGACTAGGTTGCTTAGGCAGTTAATCAGGGTGTCTAGCCTTTGAACTTCTTTCAAGGTTTGGTTTTGGTTTTGGTTTTATCAAGAGGTTTGAACAAATGGGTTAGTAAGTACTAGTATTTGGTTAATCTTGGCTCCATTTATAGTCTGGGTACAATAGGGTTTTTGTTATAAAGATAAATGGCATAGATAAGTTTGAAAGGTTCACTTGGATTATGGAGATCAGGCTTTTTTTAAGTAGATGAGAGGAGTATGCCTTGATTTTAGTTCATGGTGGGACCCTTCAAATAGCTTGGTTTCATCAAAGAGCTAGGACTTTGGAAATAGGAGGTAGGCTTTCTCCATTGGCTTGGGATATGAAATTAGGACCTTTAGAAAATGTGCATGGCTTTCATTTTGCCAAGAAAAATGGAAATTCAAAGTGGGTTGTGGGCTTCTAACACATGGCTTGGGCAATTAGTTTTTTGAGAGGTTTAATTGATTCTGGTTCCACCAAAGGCTTCAGCTTTGTGGTTGTTCCTTTTTTCTTCTCTTTTTTTTTTTTTTTTCAATGTTTCATAAAAAGGAAAGAATGTATTATATGGGCTAGGAAGGCTATTAAGGATAATGCTTTTTGGGTTTAATTGGATTGGCATATAGGTTAGGTTGAACTTTTAGGAATGAGGGAGAGCCATCTTGTTTGGGTCTTTTGGTGACTCAAGCACTTTGATAGGAAAATACAACTTAGAGATCTTGCCCTTGACAAAAGGTGGTGGACTATCCAAAGGTTGCTCGAAAGAATGTGAATGTCTTCAAATGATATGCCCTTGATGATGGGAAAGGGCAACTTTTATTCATGACGACTTGACATTCGACTTGATGACCAAGGAAAGAGAAGGGGTGGCACAAAGGAAGGATGACTCTGAGGCAGATAAAATTGTCTGATTGCTCATGAGGATAAATTATTTATTCAAATAGATGGATTTTGATATGACTTAAAATATAATCTAATTTGAATGACACTTCATCTTCTTCTTATTTTTTTTATTTTTTTTATAGAGGAAACAAGTGAGGATGCAATTGAATTGGTTCAGAGAACATGAGGGCATGATGCCTTACAAGAAAAAAGATATTTTTAATATGATTTGGACCTCACTCAGGTTGGACTGCCTACATATCCTTTAGATTGCTTCTATTCTTTTTCTTTCTTATAGAGAATTAGGTCCATGTTGTTCTTGTTACAGTATGGAGAAAAAAGTTAAGCATGACAATCTCGCTTTGCATCTGATCATTAGGCCTTTTCCCATTTTGACAAATTGAATACTTATTAGCTCAAGGCCTTTCTTCGATCCTCTTTGTGAAGTGATCTACAGCCGTTAAGATGTTCACATGCCCTATTAAGGATTTTGAATTCTATTGCCCTAGTTAAATAGCTAGCTGGGCTTAACTTAAGGAAGGATAGCCTTAATGCACATAATAATTGTATAGCTAAGTTCTAAGAGTGTTTCGTCTTTTATCTCCAACTTGGCATGATGTTATGGTGTAATGCATGAAATTTTTTATTTTTATTTTTTATTTTTTCTTTTCTTTTTGGTGTATCATTCAAGTTAGATTCAAAAAAGAATATGCATGAGATATACTATGAAAAATCTAAACTTTTATTAAGATAAACTATAGAAGTCATTATATACTTAAAAGGAAAGAAACACATGACAAACTGTGACTCTGACTTTAGATAACTAAGGAATAAAAAGAAAAGAAATAAGCATAAGACTTGATAGACTCAAATAAGAGAAAGATCTAATGGACTCAAAAGACTCAAAATCTGACCCTAGATGACTCAGAATTAGGATTGACTGGAATCAACTTGATTGTATGATTCGAACAAGGGCATGTCAGCTAGGCTAATGCTCTCCTCAAAGTATTAGTCATTGGGTGAAGCTTGAGATGGTTGGATAAGTTTAGTGGTTTGAAAGAGGATTACTGGCAATATTGGACTTTGGCCAGGGGGCAACGATGTCTCCTTTGTCAATGAGGTCCTCTATGTCTCAGAGTCTTATATGTATCGATCTTGTGCCTTGCTTCATTGTGATAATCACAGTGCTTATTAGCATTGTAACCCCTTAGGATGGTGATAAGAGATGACATTTACGTCCCCTTTTTAAGGTGGTAAAGTTGGTGGTGTTAGTGGTATAATTATTGTTCTTGTGATAACTTAAACTAGAAGAATCATCTTTGATTTATCCTAATTAGATTAGATCCTCAATCTTGGTGGCGGTGCCAATAAGTGCTTTAAAGTTAAGGAGGTGCTGTGTTTGCATGTGAGTTTGGTATTAGGGGAAAAGATTTTTGACAATAATGTCAATTTGCTCTACTTCAGAAGGGCAGTTCACCATTTGTGCTGCTTTGGCCCTTCACCTCATAAGGAACGTGGTGAAGGACTCTCTTTGACTTTGCTTAGTGGTCTCTAAATCTCGACGGTGACATCCACCTCGATATTGTAGTAGTATTTTGCATTGCAAATGTCATCCCATATTTTCTTATGGTTTTGGTCGAGATCTATGAGCCACTTAACGGCAGTCCCGGTTAGAGATTGTTGGAATAACTGAGCAAGGAGTTTGTCATCCACACCAAACGATCTCATTACACCCATATACATTTTGAGGTACATTTTTAGGCAAGTTGTGTAGTTGAATTTGTCCATCATAAGCATTTTAAACTTTGGTGGAACTCGAGCATTTGGGAAGAGAGTAAGGGAATCAACATCTATCATGTCTTCATGTTTCTTGATGTTCTTGAGAGTCAGGGAATCAACATCTATTATGTCTTCACACCAAAGTCAAGATATTAGACACAAGGGGGGCATAATACCTAAGCTGTTGACTACCTAAATAGCTCGAGCATAATCACAAAGTAAAAACATATGTTTAGTTGTTTCAGATGCACAATGACAAAAATCACAAGTTGGATCATCCACAATTTACCATTTCAGCAAATTCTTCTTAGAAGAGAGATTATTTTTGTAAGCCCTCCAAAGGAAAACATTGATTTTTGTGGCAATTTTAAGATTCCAAAGAGATTTCCATAAAGGGTCAAGAATAAAAAATGAAGGTGAAGGTATATTTAAAGAGAAAACCATGGCTACATGAGACTGAGCTAGTTGGTAGGCTTTTTGACAAAGAACCTCCTTATTTTATCAAAATGCCAAATTCATTTCTCTTCAGTCATAGGTGGACCAAAAGGGACTTTAAGAACAACTCGCACCTCTTTAGGAGATAATAATTCCATGAGTTTTGCGAGGTTCTATTTGCCTAGAGCTCGTAATCCAATAAGAAACCCCAAATGAATTATCATTTATAGGCTGTCTCATTGGAAATTTATACTTAGACAAATTAGGTACCCAAGGATCATATCAAAAAAGAGTATTTGCTTTGTTACTGATATTAATATGTGCTTCTTCTTCCATTAAGTCCCTAACTTCCAACAAACTCGACCAATTGCAAGAGGCTTTGCTACCTAGTTGCACATGCCAAAATCAAAGAGTGGAAAGTATAGACCCCAAAGACAAAGTCTAAGGGAAATAAGCCTCTAATCTTGTTTTACCGTTGTGAACCCTCAATTTCACACTATCATCATCCAATAACAGTTTTAGCACTTGCTGAGTTTAACGTATTACGCAGAGCCATTATGGTAGTCCTACTAACTAGTTAGCAAGTGAGGGTTCAGGGGCAGCACCTCCGAAAGAAAATTTTTTACTCTTTAATTATATTGTCATCAGATATCCAAATTTCCTAAACTCCATACCAACCAATCTCTAAAAAAAAAAAGAAAGAAAGAAAAAAAGGGTGCCACATCACCTGCCGTGGAGCCGCCGCACAACGCCGAAACCACTAGTGGCTCTGCCCAGGCCTCCGGTGGCATGGGCCTCACTGTCCGCCTACAGTCCTCAAAATACCCCCCAATCTGATTTTTCAGCTTTTTCTAGCTCTACCCTCTTGGTCTTTTTACTTTTCCACTTCCCAAACTACCCTCACTCACTTTTTCTATAAATACCCTCTTCCATCTTTCATTCTAAGACACCTCTTGAATTAGTATTGATGGTTATCTACTAATTCCTCTCTTCTTCTCCCTCCAACCACTCTTTAATTAATTAATTAATCTTTTTAATTAATTAATTTTCTCACCTTAACTAAGTTAATTAATCTTTTTAATTAACTAAAAATTCTTTTTTAAAATCAAAATTAATTACTCAATTAATTAATTAATTAATCTTTTTAATTAATTAATCCATCTATCCATCCATCTATTTCATCACATTAATTAGTTAATTAATCATTTTAATTAATTAATTAATTCTTCAAATCAATCCAATCACCCCGTCCCGATAAAACGGAACTTCGGTCCAGTAAAACTCTCCGCTCACCAAAAGTAAAGGTATTAGCCTTTTTTCTTCAGTCTAAAAACAACCACACCAAAATCAATCTGATCAACTCCTAAACCCCTCCACTTAATTATGGAACAAACTACGTGGGTTTTAATCCCTCATTCAATGGGGTATATAGGCACATTTGGAATCTAAATCTAAACCTCAAATCCAAATCCCAATCAATCCCCTTTTTTCTTTTTTAATTTGTGAATGTTTTATTTTCACTATGCATTTATGTTATGCCATATTCATGCATTCTCTTTAATATCATCTTATAAATGTCATTCATGAAATCTAATTTTTAAATCAAATTAAACTTAAGAGTTAAATTTAGATTATTTAAAACCAAAAACCTAGTTACCGAACTCAACCTGGTTCAAAGCTAGTGATTTTTATTTTTGGGTAAATTAATTAAAAAATTAATGAATTGGAGTCAATTTGGATTTTTTTTCTTAATATTTTTCTCAACTAAATAAAATTAAGGTGGCGACTCCTAAAAATTACTTTTAAAATCAACCAATCCGAACCTGAGGGTTCCATCGTGAGTCTAAACCCGAATAACCATCCCGGTTCCCTCTAGCGGATCGGGCCGGTGCTCAGGAGAGGCCTCACAACCACTAAAGCCAAATTGAAAGAATTGGAAACCTTATTCCTCCTTTCTATTTAGATTTGGCAAGACTACTCTAATTCTTAAAGATTATACCCTTTTGCTCCACCAAAAATTGGATAAGGTTTTATCCAATTTTTTGTAAATTCCCTTAGGAACTCTAAGGTAAGACAAGATATAAATGGGAATAGCTATAAACACTGATTTTGCCATGATTTCTCGCCTTCCATAAAAAGTAATCTCTGCTTTTAGGATTGTGCTCATTACTCAACTTTATTAACTAAAAAAGAAAGGGCCTGTGATTTTGACTTCCTCATTGAGTAAGCAACCCAAGATACTTTTCTGATCTAGTCATCTCCTTTATACTAAGTAGATTCAAAATAAGTTGCCTTCTCTACATTAGTGTGTTTCAACTAAATAAGATGTATGACTTTTCTGAATTTACTTGTTGTCCCATTATCACTACATACTATTTTAGGATTATTTTAAATTGGATTGCTTCCTCCTTTGTAGCTTTACCTAGCAAAACAATATCAACTACAAATATTAAGTGCATAAAAAGAGGGCTTCTTAAAGTAAGCTTTATACCTTACAATTGGCCTTGAACAATAGTAGCATCAATAAAGTTTGACAAACTATTGGAAACTAATAGAAAAAGATAAGGGGAAAGAGGATTCCATTGATGCAACCACCTTGATGGGGAACACTCTTAAGTGGATTCACCATTTTCCAAAACTGAGCGTCTCACTACCGAAATACATTTTCATATCTAATTTACAAAAATATCAAAAAATCCCATTCATTGAAGAGTTTGAATCAAGAAAGACCAATTAACATAGTCATATGCTTTTGAAGACATTCACCTTGATAGTACAATAAATCTTCTTTCTAGAAAATGCCCTTTTTAAAGCATTAGAGATTTTATGGAGAATTAGGATATTATCCTATATCACTCTATCTAGGATGAAAGCACTTTAGCAAGGATGGATTCATAAATATAGCCATGGTGTCAATCTCATTACAAGAATTTTTGCAAAAACTTTACATAAAAGATACACAAATTAATTAGTCTGAACTATGATAGGCACCTTCGTATGAGGACAAATGTTGGTTTGATTTAGCTCACTTACATCATACCTGATTTAAAAAACTTCTGATGGCGGCACAAATGTCAAGCCAAATATCACTCCTCACTTTTTAGAAAAGAATATCCAAGAAACCATTAGATCCCGGTGCTTTTAGAACACCTAAACTGATGACTAAGGACTTGATTTCCTCATTGCTGACTAGAGCAGTAAAACATTGATTCATCTCTGTCGAGACTGAATGCTAGATTTTAGATAGAATAAAATCAACATTTGAGGAAGCTAATGAGCTAAACAAATGAACATAAAAGTCCTTAATAAGAGCTTTAATCTCCACATAAAAGTCCTTAATAAAAGCTTTAATCCCCTGGTCTCCCTTAATCCATTTTCCTTGCTAATCTTTGACTTCAAAATTATATTTCATTGGTTTTTTTGCACCGCTAAAGCATGAAACAATTTTGAGTCTTTGATATAATTAATTTTGGATCATTGAAGCCAATGCTTCTCTTTCATCTTCTAAAGAAGGTCAGGTTCTACCAATAGCTTTCCTTCCTTCAATTCCAAATCAAGAACAAAAGGAGAATTTTTTTAATTCCTCTAAGGTTAATTTCATCTTATCAATTTGATATTTGGAATTACCCATAACTTATGATGCCACCTTCCTACACTATAAGTACATTGCTTTAGTTTGTGAGTAATATCCTATGAGCTTCCTGCATGCCCCCGAACATCTAAAGCATTATGAAAAATATAAAGCCACACCTTTTTTTTTGTTCATTTGTATTCAAATTAGAACCTCCTAAAAGCTCTTTTTCTTATCGTATCTAGATTTAGAAGCAAAGGTCAATGATTCAAACCGATAAGCCCTTTATAGAACACTTGATCTCATCCAAGCTGCAACCTCTAGTCTACATTTCCTAAAACATGGTCTAATTGTTCTGCAATGAATTAATTCCCTTACCTTCTATTATACCAGGTATAAATAGGGCCCTAGCCTCCAAGTGAATCAACTTAATCCAACCACCAAAACGTTGCATTTGCATACTATCTGCAACTAGCCTACCAAAATTTTCCTAATCATGGCAAATAATGTTGAAATCACTAGCACACACCCATGCATGCCCACTACTTGGGTGAGTTTGCTAAATACCCGAAGCACCTCTTTTATCCTCCCTGTAAGGACTTCTGTAGATGAAATAACTAAACCATTTGATATGTTGATCTTCTCTATTACATCAAGTGTGAACAAACATATAAGAGGAATCAAGAATAAAAAGATTAATTAGATTGTATCACCATAATGCTAAACCACTAGCAGATTCAATAGGATTCACATAGAAGGAAAATTGAAAACCTAACCTCAATCTCTATTTTTCCATAAAATCTATAGAGTTCTTTGTTTCAGATAAGAACACCACTAGTGGACAAAATCTATGAACTAGCTCCTTAAGAGCTCGAATCATCAAGGGTCATCCCATCCCTTGACAATTCCATAAAAGAAGCATCATGATGCTTGGGTGGCTTTAGGTAAGCCATCAGTGCTGTTGTTAAGAACAAAAGCTTCTTTACAATATTTATTTTCAATCTCTTCTATCTTCAGAGTACTGTTTCTACTGCTAATACACTTATTAGTTCTCTAATTGTTTACCTAGCAAGATTCTTGATTTTAATCTTGTCATGAATTTTTCAGACCTTAACTATAGCCAAGTTATAGACAGAGTTAAAATCAGTTTGTTTAATAAATTCTTTAATGTTCTTACTTGAAGAACTTGAGATCTCTTTAACTAAGTGGTTCTAAAAAGCCCATAGGAACCCTTGATACTGGACATGGGCTTTGTTTGAAATTAGTTGTCTTGCAAATCTTAGGCTTGGTTTTATTTTTAACAAGCCTGCCTTCTTTCCTAGGCCTAATCCCCTGTCACTAGCTTTTCTCTATCTTGGGCCTATAGGATCCACATTGAAGCCCAAACTGATGCCTAGGGGGGCCAAGGTGAGAGTAAATGCATCTACTTCAAAGTTTCATATAGCAATGCCAGAAATCTCATCTCCTTGCAGAGCTCAAGGATCGGCCATATCTTCTGAAGCATGGCTGCCCACAATCATGCCTCTCTTTACTTGGTTATCAAAATGGTTACTTTGACTAGAGATTTTCCTTACACTAGCTTCCAAGGCCATGACTCAATTATGATGCGCATGGCCCTCACTTACCAAAGACCTTGTGGTAAGTCTAGAACTTTCCCCCACCATAGTTGGCTTGATCTTAGCTTTCCCAGTATTAGATGACCCTCTAACTAGAGAAGTTGATTTGAACAAAAAAGCCATAGGTGCTTGCATTTTTTGACCCCTGTAGAAAATTTTGGCTTTAAGACATGCTGCATATATTTCATCTTTTGTATTTAGGCATGATTTAAGAATATAAGCAAAGATGTCCACAAAGAAAGCATATATTTGAGAGCTTTTCATAAAGAAATTTAATCCATTCTAATTGTTCTGCTCCTTTATTTATCCAAAACCCTAAAGGTAATGGCTCTATGACATTAATAAGGACTCACATTCTCATTGTAGATTTCTAACCCACCAAATTTTCAAGCTCTTTTTCCGTAGGTAGCAAGCTAATAATGCTATAGGCTATCCATTTAGCATTTTCTCTATTCATATGGGAAGGAGGAAGGCCCTTAATCTATATCTAAAAAGGACATGTTGAAAAATCTAATTGCTGAATTGCAATATCACCTGACTAATCCTTTAAAATGAAGAGGTTTTTGGCTATGGACCAAGGAGCCCTTTAAGTACCCTTTGCTTGTTTGACAGGTTTTCGAACTTGAAAACTGAGATATCTTCTTCCTCTTTCTTCTAAAATGTAAATGGCTACCTTAGTTTCCAAGTTCTCTAGAATACTCAATTAATAATTTGGAAACTAATGATTCTATTTGTTAAAATCGTCCCAGCTAATACATGTTTCCTCGACAAAATCAAAGGAGTCAGAGACAAGACTCTTTCCTTTCAAATTAATAGTTGTGTCTTGTTAATTAATTCCTACAAATCAGGCACCCTAATGAGCTAGATGCCTTGTCTTCCATAAATGCAAGCATATGAGAAATATAACTCGTTCAAAACCGAAACTAAAGACCCCAAAAAGGGTCGCAACTAAATAAACTGAATGTTAAAATATCCCACATTAATTAAATATAAAAATGTTAAGTAATTAATTTAGAAATGAATTCTCCAACTTTAACAAGCTAGTTTTTAAGGTTAATTCTCCAAAATCTATATTAAAAATTTAACATGGTATCTTAGCAGAAAGTCCTATTTACTCAAGCACCTAAGTATCAAGTTATCTTATTGGTTATTCCAATTTATCTAAAAAATACCTAATTACCTTGCTGATTACTCATATTTACTAAATATAAAAATATTAAATGATTAATATAGAAATTGACTCATCCATCTTAAAAATTTTTAAAGTTGATTACAAATATATATTAAAAATTTAATACTAAAAGTGATAAGTCAACACAACAATAATAATATTAACGGATTTTTTCATAGGATTCATATAATAATATTAATGATAAGGCTCCGTTAATTCATGAAAGAGTACGGCTGCGTATATATTCTCTGCTTTAATTCAAATTTAAACATTGGATAATCATTGCATGAAATAAAAAATTTGTGGTCACAAATTTTAGTTAAAACTCTGAATATATAATGATTTATTATATATAATAAATATTTTCTGAACTTATAAAATATAAATTTTACAAGGAGTAAAGAATAATTATTTTACTCATTTTATATTTCATTCTACAAAATAAATTTTACCTGCACGGTATGCATATATATTTATTTTGTTTAATGTAATAATAATACTTGGAGTAAAAAAATAATACTATAAAATACATTATTGTTCTCTAAGTAAAAAAGAAAATAGACATAAAAATTATATTTGCGAAGAATTTTTTTTAAAATTTTTCAAACATTGGTTGAGTTTTGAAAAAAAAAAATATTAAAATACACATGATATAGCAAAAATTTTCTTATATGTAATATCCATTAAGCAAGTTTGATATGATAATAGATGCATATTTCAATTTGGATAGGGTCTCAAGTTCTATTTTTTCTTTCCTTCTTACAAATTAAAATTGATAAACTATATAAGTAATATTACTAGTCAAAACATCTCCAATTATATATATATATATATATATATATATATATATATATATATATATATATATATATATATATATATATATATATATATATATATATATATATATATATATATATATTAAATTTTTATACATTAAATTCCACTGTGAAAGAATCTAAAATTGAAGTGAGATAAGAAAAAAAAAAAAATTACTTGCTGCTCTATATTTTAGAAGCGAAGATCGAAGTGAAATAAAAGCAATTAATATATTTCATTTCACTGGCACTAAACTCATAAGTCATGAAAAAAGTTGTGGGCTGTGGGCTTTTCTTGACAATTTGGCAAACTACCATTATTCAAAATGAACGATAGGAAATGCTATTGAACAAAAGAAATGCAACTCTCGTGTGAGCAAAATAGGCCTGTTGATAATGCGAGAAAACAGAACAAAAATCTTGGCATCTCCTCAAAGCCCTTTAAGCTGCCCAACCAGCCCAGTCAAGGTTGTCCATTTCTCAAATGCAGTAGCCGATGATACAAAAGCAATTTTGGAAGATTCAATGTCATTGCTGATAACTGCAGTGCAAACATTAAAAAAAAGCCATCATCAATTATTCAAGGAGAAAATTTTATTTAAACTCAAATCTATAATCAAGATTAAACCATAGTTAATAAAAATAAACCCACCTGATGAAATCAATGAAGCTAGTGATGAATTAAATGTATCCCCCTGAGTCTTCTCTTCAGGACTAGAGCTTAGCTGTTGAAAGATGACCCAAAATAAATAAATAAATTATATAAGATAGAATCACATTGTAATTGGCAGAACATAACTGGCAACTCATATAGAGTGTAATTGAGAACCCATATTAACCATGTTTACCTTGGAGAAAGCTATATTAGCATTTTGGACCCAATCTGTGTTGGTGTTCCTCCCAAGAACTGAACGAGCTGTAGATAGATCATTGTTTTCTATTAAAAATGTAAAAGGTTAGCTGCACATTTAATATTATTTGTTAATTTTCTCTAAGTTCGTAATATAGTATATTAATTTAAACAAATTATTATGAAAATTTAAATTTAAAAAAAAAATGAATATTGTAACTTAAAATTATTATCATGCAAACAATTGTATTTAACTTATGAGTCAATCATTATCGTTATTATTAATTAAACCATTATTACAATTTAAACCATTAGAAATTTATATAATTGCAATTTAAAACTTAAGAAAAATTAAAAATATTAAATTTGATAATTATTATAATTTAATAAAATTTATAACCTAAATGATTTATTTATAACATACATTTATGATTATATATATATATATATATAAAAGGATAATACTTTCGGTGGAGGATTTGAAATTGGATAACGATTAAATAGTCTAGCAATTGAATTTAATTAAGCAACATTTGAATTGTTGAAGTCAAATGTACGTGTGTACAAGAGAGACTCAGAGTAAGGGGGCCAATGAAATGTGTAGGTTATTAAGACGTGTTTATAACTTGATTCAATATTTAAAATTTAAAATTTTTAACACTTAATAATATTTAACTTAAAAATTTTTATTAACTTAAAAAAATTAATTAAAATGATAAGTAAAATTCTTTAACTTAAAATTTAGTACATATAATAAGTAATTAAATTCTTTAAATATTTTTATAATTTTAATATTATATCAATTTCTTTATTCAACACTTGAAATTTATTTTTCAGTAAATAAAATTTTCAATTTTATTAAATACCATTTTACTCATTGCTAGACTTGGCAAATTATAAAATATCCTCCAACAATGAAGATAATTCTGATATGACAAATTGTTGCAAACAAAAAAATTAATTCAATGATAAATATTGATTTACACTGAAAAGTGATGAGTTCATGAATTTAAATTCAATCAGAAGTAGTTAATAAAAAATGATAAATAACTTATAATTACTCCTATTAATTATGTAAAATCTAAATAAATATCGTTATTCTTAAAAAAAAAAAAAAGATATAGTTTATAAAATGAAACCAAAAGAATCTATCAAAGCTAACTTAATCAAGATTTGGTCCAACAATATATTATTCAATATTAAAAATATTTTTTTAACATAAAATTAGTATGAATTAAACCCATAATAATCTTTTGCACCATAAAAAAATTAACTTTGACCACTAAACTAATCATCTAATAATTCTTGAAAACTAGTACTTAATTTCCCCTGTAACTAGAAAAATATCCTTTCATGAATGAAGTTTTCTATCCATCCCATCCCAAACATTTTAATAAATAAATAAATCTATAATAATAATTGAGAAAAAGTAGTGGTACACGCGCCCATTGATGAGTGTGGGAAGGCGGAGTGTGCAAAAATAATTTGATGGAAATATGAGGCTGTCAGATGGTGGAAGATGAACGTCTAATTTTAAATTTTTATTTTTGTGACTTTAACTCAATTAACGTCTAATTTTAAATTTTTATTCATTAAATTCTACCATAAAAGTATCTAAAATTGAGGTGAGATAAGACCCAAAAGAAAAAATATATATATATTTGCTACTCTATATTTTAAAAAATGCGGAAATCGAAGTGAAATAAAATCAATTAATATATTTCATTTCACTGGCACTAAATTCATAAGTCATGAAAAAAGTTGTGGGCTGTGGGCTTTTCTTGACAATTTGGCAAACTACCATTATTCAAAATGAACGATAGGAAATGCTATTGAACAAAAGAAATGCAACTCTCGTGTGAGCAAAATAGGCCTGTTGATAATGCGAGAAAACAGAACAAAAATCTTGGCATCTCCTCAAAGCCCTTTAAGCTGCCCAACCAGCCCAGTCAAGGTTGTCCATTTCTCAAATGCAGTAGCCGATGATACAAAAGCAATTTTGGAAGATTCAATGTCATTGCTGATAACTGCAGTGCAAACATTAAAAAAAGCCATCATCAATTATTCAAGGAGAAAATATTATTTAAACTCAAATCTATAATCAAGATTAAACCATAGTTAATAAAAATAAACCCACCTGATGAAATCAATGAAGCTAGTGATGAATTAAATGTATCCACCTGAGTCTTCTCTTCAGGACTAGAGCTTAGCTGTTGACAGATGACCCAAAAAAGAAATTATATAAGATAGAATCACATTGTAATTGGCAGAACATAACTGGCAACTCATATAGAGTGTAATTAAGAACCCATATTAACCATGTTTACCTTGGAGAAAGCTATATTAGCATTTTGAACCCAATCTGTGTTGGTGTTCCTTCCAAGCACTGAGCTAGCTGTAGATAGATCATTGTTTTCTATGGCTTGACCTACTTTGCTCAGTTTGTAAACTAGGTCCTGCAAATAACCTGTACCAGGTTTCATTGCATAAAAATTTTAAAGAAAACCCTAAAAATAAATAAATAAAGAGATTGAAGTTGGTTGTTTTAGTGAAGGGAAATTAATTCAAAATTAAGGAAACTGAATGCATAGTGATCAATTTCACAAATATTAATGATCATCAGGAACTTTAATTAATTAGAATATGGACACTTGCAATTGGATTTTTTTTTTTTAAATGAACCAAACATTTACCTTACAATAATCCAATTATTGTTACTTGTTAGAGATATAAATCACATTGTTGACCCTCACTTAAAAAATTGATTTTTTTAGGTTGAATGAATTGTTATATAATATTAGATTTCACAAAGTAAAAAAGAGAGATTTAGAATTATTCAAAGGTTAACACTATCATTAATTAAAAGCATATTTGTATTTGTTTACTTTTCCATCCCTTTCATCATTAACCCATTAAAAACTTGTTAATTTGACATTGAAAAATTGAAACCCCTTTCTTAAATTATCATTTTACGTAATTATTTAGCCATATTTGAAGTTTTTAATATTATAAAATATGAAATTCATCTTAAAAGAAAATTTTAATAACTTATAATTAACATTTTCATTTTAGTTTTTTCAATAGGAATTTAAATAGTAATGTTAAATACTCCTAAGTTGAATAATATTCTTTAACAAAGATAACGAAAGCCCTAAATCAGGTAAATTACACTTTATTACAAAGTGGATAATTTTATTATTTTTACCAAATTTGGCATTAAACATATAATAATTAGAACACCAAAAACATCCATATAAAATGAAAATGAAGATAAAACAAAAAGTGGGTAATGAAATTGAACCTTTTTCCTTGTTAGATGAATTAATGACACTTTGTCTTTCAATCCTCTTCTTTCTATCCTTCTTCACTTTCTCCATTAGCTCTTCATCATCATCAGCTTCTAAAATAGCTGCATTGGCTATTTTACCACTGCTACCCAATGAGAAGACAAAGCTGGTGATGAAGCAAATAGAGAGGCTTCTTTTGGTTAAAATTGGAGAATTTGGTGGTGAATAATTATTACTAAAAGCGTTGCAAAATATGAGCTGTTTCTTGGAATTATTGTTCTTTTGTGGATAATATAGTAATGGTGTTTTTAATGTTAGTGATGAAGATAAAGAATAAGATGAAGAGGAGGAGGAAGAGAGTAAAGAATTTGCAGTTGAGAGAAATAATGTTGTTGCCATTTCAAATTTTTTTTTTTCTTGATGATTATTTTTGGTGGGAATTGATAGTTTGCAAATCTTTTAAGAGGATAAGGTTTTTGGATTATGTAATCTGATCCAGTCATTTTTTAAAATGTTTAAGGGTCTTCTAGTCATTTAATTTTTTTAATTTTTCTTTTTATAATTTAAAAGGCCAAAAAAAAAAAAAAAAAAAAACATTGGCAATCACAACTTTCAACTCCATTTAATGCTAACATATAGGAATTGATTTCTGGTCAGATTCAAATTTTCATAAAGTAGTTATTTTTTATTTTTAAGCTGAAACAAACATTAAAAAAAATGTTTATTCTTCATATAAAAATTTTATTTTATATATATTCTGTGATAATTCTGATTGGAATAATTCAAGAATAATTTTTAAAAAGAAAAGCTTTTATGGTACATCTCTATGTAAAATATGGCATTTTGCAATAAAAACTTAAAATCTCTATAAGAAATCTCTTTTTTTTTTTTTTTTTTTTTTGAAATCAGAAATCTCATATTTTAAATTTTATTAAATGAATATATAAACCCTTATAATTTATGAAAAACAATATATTTCTATTATATAACTCATTCATTGAATCAAAAGAAATATTTTACGTTTTGATATATTAAAAGCAAAATAGGTGTTCTTTCATTATAGATTAACATTTTGAGTACTTGCATAGTGCTCACATTAAAATTTTCACTAATTAAATTAAAAATTAAATATAATAAATAATTAAATTTTTAAAAACTTTATAGTTTTAAAATTTTATTATTTATATTATTCAACGTTAAAGTTTTAGTATTTAATTTTTAGTTTCATCAAACACTTTATTCGGTTTTTTAAATATTTTTTTTTTCTTTAGATCCCACTATAAGTTTGTACTTTTTCTTGATTCCTTACTAATTATTTTCAAATTCTACAAGTGGGTAGTTTATCTGAGAATGGAATAAGAGAATAGAATTGTGCAGACTTTAACACTTCATTTTCTTATTATTCGGTGAAACTGAAAATTAAATACTTAAAATTTATGTATTAAATATTATATGTGATATATTTTTGAAAATATAATAAAAATTTAATCAATTAAAAATTTTAAATTAAAAATTTTATCTTATTATTTTAAAAGGTAGGCCCAAATAGGGAGGCCCAGCCCACTAAATTTATCCGTATCAGTAGAGAATTTGGATTTAACTTAGGCTAGTCCAAATAAGGAGGGCCAGCCCACTAAACTTCTTGTACAATTTTTTCTGATCACTCAACTCAATCAATACACGAATTCTTTCAATTGTTTTACAGTGACCATTGTTAATTGAACTGATGGCCCTTCGCCTATATATTCACAAATTTGATTGACGGTACGTTTATGTATATATCATATCCTTAGATTTGACTGTTTGACATTTCGGCAACCTAAATAACAGACTTTCAGGTTAGTATTCTTTTTGTGTTGATTCTCAAATTAAAGTTGACGGTTTCAATGCCTAAATACTATAGATTTATGTTATTTTATTGCACTAATTAAAATAAGAAAAATAAATAATAGCAACATCAAAAAGACTGATATTACTGTAAGAGGAGTCTGTTATTAAAACAATTTAAAAGTATTTACTGCTAGATTTAATTAGTCAATTAGGCTAATTAATTTTTAAACTTGAACAAATAGTCATGTATTTTTCTTACAATTAAAATTATTATTTATAAAATAATAAGAATCAAATATATAATAAAATACCTTTAAGATAATGAAAAAAAAGTAAAAGTTTTAAATTTGAATTCTTCTCTCTTACATATAGTTTTATTATTTGATTATATATATATATATATAGTTTTTTAATTAACCAAAACACATTTAACAGGCAAACTGGATAAGTCAAAAATCAATGGGATAATATGAATTTTTTAATTGCTCAAGTTAATACTTGGCACGCACAGTCCTCCAAAAAGAGAACCACATTAATTAACGCTTCTTTATTGATTTAACAAGCGAGAGATGTCAAAGTAGATTCCCTTATTTGATGTAATACAGCCATTGGTAAGGCAAAAGCCAAAAGGCCAGCACCCATCATTAAGATAACCCTATTGGGTGAGATGAATCATACATGCAAATATCTAGTTAAATTTATAGGGCTAAGTTTTACCAATAATGTGTATATATATATATATATATATATATATATATATATATATATATATATATATATATATATATATATATATATATATATATATATATTATATATAAAATACAGCCATTGGTAAGGCAAAAGCCAAAAGGCCCGCACCCATCATTAAGATAACCCTTTTGGGTGAGATGAATCATACATGCAAAAATCTAGTTAAATTTATAGGCTATGTTTTACCAAAAAACTATATATATATATATATATATATATATATAAAAGATAAAATATATTAAATAAAAAATATAAATATTTTTTTTACTAAAAAAATAAAAATCATATTAGTTAAAATACCTTCTCTCTTATTAATTTAATATATGAAATCAACTTATTTCTTTAATATAAACAAGATTTTTCTATATTTATAGGGCCTCTTTACTTCAAACGATTTATATATCTCTTGATTTTCTTTTATATATATGGATATTTTAAAAAGGGAGAATAATATTTAATTTAAAATTTTATTTGATACTATAATAAATATTAAAATTAATAGTATTAATTTAACATTATCTGATATATATTGTTAAAATATACTACTAATTTTAATATATATGTATAATTAACAAGTTGATAATATTACTAAATATTAATATATATTGATAATATGTTTATGGTGTTATCAAATGTTTATATTAATAGTATTAAAAAAAATTGTTATGAAATTTTATACATTGGGAGATAGTGCAACTAATTAGGGAGTGAGAATTGTTCGTTTTTAATCGAAAAACCGAATCGTGTCTATGAAATTTAATTATTTAGTAATCAGAATGTTTGATTTTCGGTTCAATTTAGTTAATGATTTAGAAAATTATCAGTTTTTTATTTTCAATTCGATTACCTTAAAATTGATAACTTAACTAATTGAAAAAAACAAAATTTTGTTTTTTAGTATATAAATTACAATTTTTAGCAATAATATATTAATTTAATGAAAATTTTATTAATAATATTTAATTTTATTAATTTTTATTTTATATTAATAATATTTAAATTATAAATTATTCATTATAACTAATAAACAAATTAAAAATATTTAGTTATGTTTGACTTGGTTCGTTTTAGGTTCGGTTATGCCTTTTTTTTTTTTTAAATTCAATTTGATTCGATTATTATTTTAAAAGGATTAAAAATTTCAATTAGTTGAAATTCAATTCAATTCGGTTCGATTTAGTTAACTGAATGTTAGATTTTTTAATCTTTATTGTGTGGGCTTACATATTTATTAGAATAATTATATTAATGGATTATTTTATAAGTGAGCTTAGTTTAACTGATTCATTTATGTGAAACCAATAGACTTCAAGATTTGATATGGGTTAGTAAGTAGATGCCTATTCCTAACCCAAATAGACTTAATGGAATCTTAATGGGTTAATATATAAAGAACTCTAGAATTATGGTCTCCAATACGTCAAATCATTTAATCGCTTTCTATTCTCTTTCTATTAGAGACAGAGAGTTGAGTAATCTTAAGAAATTAGGAATTTAACTAAAAAAAATCATACCTGGTGTTCAAGCATTCATTCATCATTTATTCTGCAAAGATTTGACTGCTATAATATATACATATATTAATTTTAATCTCTTTAATAATTCTAGTATGATAGATTTTGGACATTAAAGCAATAAAGATTTATGTGATTCTAACAACTGGTATTAGAGTCCATATCATGTTAGGTTAGTAGGATTAAAGAATAATTTTATTTTGATTCATAGCGATCATATGTGTTGTTAAAAATTTGCAAATTCTTTGATTAGCGGTACTATAAGTTTCTGCTTGGATTATAATAAATTGTTATTATAGTATATATTTATGTAATTGATTTCTTCGGTACTCATTATTAACTTGGATTTAGAATTTGGTTTATTGGAGCAATCGGTTACAGTATATATACATATAGTTTTGTGTTTTTTTTTTAATCGCCATAATGCATAATTACAGTCTTGTATTGCAATATTGAATATATATGTAAAGCTTGATTCGTTTTCAAATATACAATCATTATCAAGTTTCAGCATAGTGCAATTATGTTGTTTTCGTGTTAACATATTATATTATATTATATATTGTTGACAATATATACCCATATTTTATTACACTAAGTCAGTTGCATACTATTACTATATATATGTTAATTGGCCTTTTGCATCTAAACATACCATTAATTGGTGTTGTACATATTATATATATGCTGTTAAATTTGTTACTGTGGGTATGTATTGATTTACCATTATGGTTTGCATCAAGATTAATTATTTAACATATAATAAAATCTTAGTGTATGACTTTATTGTGTCTTAAAGTCATTAATTTTATAAGATGTTAACAACGGTATTTGTGTGCAATATTAAAGATTTATTTGCACCAATTATATTTAGAGTTTCTCAAATTAAATTGATTGAAACAATATGTTACCAAAGTAACCTCTAATTTGTAAATTGATTTAATTTGGAATATAAAGATCTTGTGTGTTCATTATTTATACGGACATTAATCAGCCCAAAGGAAGGTTAATGTTTAGCCAAATAACAAACACACTTGTGATGATAAATATTGATAATTATGAAGTTATTTTTCATGTGAATAATAGTCGGTCCAAAGAAAGACTATTATTTGATAGGATTTATTATTAATGTTTGATTATTGTGTTGAGAGTACCATGTACAATTGATATTTCTGTGCAAATGCTAAATGTCAAGTTGTGGTAGGTATCTTGTTTTATTATTTTCTTGTCAAAATTCTTGATTTAACAACATGATTATTTATTGCATGTTATTTCTTTGTTCTCTATTCAGTTTCTACAGCTGCAAATAATATTTCTGCTCAAATTAGTACCATTCCAATGCTAAATGGCACAAATTTTAAAGTCTGGAAAGAGAACGTGCAAATTGTTCTCGGCTGTATGGATTTAGACCTTACGCTAAGGACAGAGCAGCCCATTCTAACTGAGAATAATTCAAATGAGGCTAAAATTGAGAAATGGGATCGCTCTAACCGCATGAGTCTAATGATCATGAAATGTTCGATACCGGAAGCATTTCGGGGTCCTATTTCTCAGAACAATAATACTAAGGAATCCCTTATGGTAATACGACAGTATTTTGCCAAAAATGAGAAATTTAAAACGAGTAATCATTTAGCTGTTTTGATTTCTATAAGATACAAGAGAACAAGAAACATAAGAGAGTACATAATAGAGATGTCAAATCTCATTGGAAAACTAAAGACACTAAAGTTGGAGATAAATGAAGATTTACTCATGCATTTAGTTCTCATTTCTCTTCTTGCACAATTCAGTCAATTTAAGATGAGTTATAATACTTAAAAGGTCAAATGGACTCTTAATGAGCTCATTTCACAGTGTGTGCAAGAAGAGAAAAGGATCCAGAGGGATAAGACAGAAAGTGCTCACTTAGCATTAACCTTTTAGAATAAGAAAAAGAATAGGGCTAAGGATATTGCAAGTGAAACACCCGGGTAGAAAAAGGCGAAGAAGTAAGGTGATGAATTCACCTGTTTTTTCTGTAAGAAGGGAGGACATATGAAGAAAGAGTGTTCCAAGTACACTGCTTAGTGTGCAAAGAAGGGTAAATTTCTCACTTTAGTTTGTTCTGAAGCTAATTTAGCTTCTGTACCTATAGACACGTGGTGGATAGATTCTAGGCAATGGTAATAAAGTTCCTATGGAAGCTATAGGGCATTTTAGATTACAATTAAAGACTGATTGTTATTTGGATTTAGTTGAAACATTTGTAGCTTCGTCTCTTAAACGGAATTTAATTTCTGCTTCTTGTTTGGACAAATGTAGATACTTTTGCAATTTAGGAGATGGTAAAGCCATTATCTCTTTAAAATCTAATTTTATTGGTACCGGTATTTTAATTGATGGTCTTTATATGTTAAAAATTATTTCTTCCTATAATGAAATCCTGTATATTAATTCAAGAGGTACAAAACATAAATTAACTAGGAATTCTGCCACCCTATGGCATAAGCGTTTAGGCCACATCTCTAAATAGAGAATTTAGAGGCTTGTGTCGGATGGAATTCTCGCTTCCCTTTATTTAACAAATTTCAAAGTCTGTATTGAGTGTATTAAAGGAAAACAAACAAACATAAAGAAATTAGGTGCCAACAGATGTATGGAAGTCTTAGAACTAATACATACGGATATCTGTGGCCCATTCCCTACAGCAGCATGGAATGGTCAACAGTATTTTATTATTTTCATAAACGACTACTTCATATATGGCTACCTATATTTAATAAGTGAGAAGTCTCAATCCCTAGACGTTTTCAAGTCTTATAAAGCAGAAGTTGAACTTCAGCTTGGAAAAAAACATTAAAGCTGTCAAATCTAATCGTGGTGGAAAATACTATGGCAGATATGATGGATCAGGAGAGCAATGTCTAGGACCCGTTGCTAACTTCCTGAAGGAATATGTTATCGTCCCACAGTACACTATGCTGGGCAAACCCAGCAAGAATGGTATTACTGAAAGACGAAACAGGATGTTTAAGGATATGGTAAGAAGTATGATTATGTTGCGCGATTTCTGCAAGTGCACAGATCGTTTACAAGTAATAAAGTGATGAGTGAGTATCGTTCCCACGAGGAAGGGTTTGTCAAGTACCAATTTTTAATATTACTCTATTATTTAGAAAATCAATTATGAGATTTATATTTTAAGTTAAAATGAAATTAAAGTAAATAAATAATGATAAATATGAAAATAAAATTAAAGGTCTAGGATTTAGAATTCATCAATTGATCACATATGATTTCTTTATAATTTTTAGATGGATTATTTTTGCTGGAATTAATGATTAGATTTTCCTAAATTATATGATGTTCTCTCTCAAGATACAACATGTGTGTTCATATTAACCTTACGTCTACTCTCGTGATTATAAGCAATTAACACAAACCCATTAAGTTTTATGGAAATCCTTTTAAAAATCACAAACGAGTATTCTTATCTCTAAGCAATACATTCCCTAGGTCAATTATCCTAATGAACTAATATTGTGTTTTCACTCTCACTACTTCACACAATATCTTAAATTATGCAATTAATGACCAGTTAATTACAAGTATTAAGTTCTAAGATAAAAGATTAATTCCAACAATCAACCCAATCAATTAAATATAAATAATCATATGCAAATCAAAAGATTACATCTAAATCCTAGAAAAATAAATTTAGCTATTCATAATTAAAAGAGAAAAAAATAATTAAATTAACAATAAAAATAATAAACATAATAATAACTTATAATTAAATTCAAGAATAGAGTTTAGAGAGAACTTGTTTTGGAATACAATCTTTAATGAATTCAAGCTTCCAAAAACTCCTCATCTTGATCAAAATAAAAAATAAAACTAATCTACTCTAAACAAACATAAGAAAATCTCTCTACATATTTTTTATGGATTTTCTTTGATGCCATTTCCCTTTGCCAAGCATGGTATTTATAGACATGTTTGATGGAAGAATTCAAGTTCCATTAAAATTCTTACATCAAAAATTCAACATTGATGGTTAGGTTGGCCACCAACCATTGAATTCCTTCATCAATATTCAAAAATAGTTAGGTTGGCTACCAACCATTGAATTTTGGCTACCAACCATTGAATTTCTTAATCAATATTCAAAAATGGTTAGGTTGGCTACCAACCATTGAATTTTGGCCACCAACCATTGAATTTATTTCTCATAGATTGAAAACTTGAATCATTGCTTGCATCATTATTTTTACTGCATCATTTTGATCTGCAAAAATAATAAAAATACTTAAAATATGTTATAATTTATTTATAAATTGTAGAACTATTTATTTCTAAAAATAAGCAATAATATTATTGCATTCTTGAGAATTGAGCTAAAATTTAAGTTTAAACAATTAAAATAACTCTAAAAATATAGAGTTATCACACCCCCAAACTTAAGTTTTTGCTTGTCCTTAAGCAAAAGAAAACTCAAAACCTAAACTAGTCCACTTTCATAGGAAATTACGATTGCATTTAGCGTATGCAACAAGCCTTTAAACCCCTAGGTGTCCCATAGAGGATGAGTTATAGTCTCACAAGGGCTTCCAGTGGTGATACCCACAAACACCTATAAAACTCTAAACCTTCAAATATTTATTTCAAAAAGGAAATTTAATCTTCTTATGCTTAGTTTGAATAATTTTTCAAAGGTCTCAAGAAATTAATATTCACAAACAACATATCAATAGTATTACAAGTCGAACTTCTATCTCAGGTTCAAAATAATCCTCATCTTAATCATGCCCTGAATAACCATGCATTAAATCAATCGCAAAGAAATTGTTGCACTTTAGATAGGCATATACACACTAATATCTTTAAATGCCTCTATCAAAAGATATAAAATAGATGTACAAATCTCATAAGCATATTAAAGCAAACAATCTCCACTAATGGAATTTACAAATCAAGAGAGATCAATAGGTCTTGACTAGGCTTGTAATGGGGCTAACACAAGGTATTTTGGCTAAACAAAGAACAGGCTAAATGAACAAAAGTAAAATAATTATGCCAAGTTTACAAAATCAATAGCTCAAATAAAGGAATTATATTAATGAAGGATCTTTTTTTCATCTTAAGCACTATTCTTTTTCAATGTTTTTTTCTTTTAAGCCCACCTCTTCTTCTTCTTCTTCTTCTTCTTTTTTTTTTTCAACAATATTATTCTAAAGACAAGCAAGAATTATTAACTTTTATTTATTCAATTTTCCCCCAAACTTATTTTAAGCAGAAGGTGGTCTTTTACAATGAATAATGCTTTTAGTTATTAGAGATCCTTATTTTCTTTTAAAACTTTAATAATTCTCTTTTCTTCATTAAAATGTAAACTTGACAAAATTATCTCACAAACAGGGTGAAGGATTTAAGGTTAATTAACAAAGAAAAGAAGGCTAAAATTAACAAAGCACAAATGGGTAAACTAGGAAAAAAATTAAAATAAGGGTGGATATAAGTAATAGGCTAAACAAACAATGCCTAAATCATATCTCTCTTTCAAAATGAATTTAAAATTTTGCCTCAAAAGTTTGCAAAAACATGTTTTAAGATAGGTGAGGCAAATGAAGATAAAAAATGTGTAGAAGCCCTCTCTAAGTAAGCATACACAAATTCAATGTAATCAATATAATGCAAAGCAAAACAAAACATAATCTTAATAAAAGTTAATTTCTTGCTCAAAATAGTTGCTCAACCTGAAATACTTTAATAAATTGTCCATAAATATCAATTATAATCTATCATTGGCCTTTCATCAAATTATTTAACACAAACATATTTTATCAATAAAAGAGTAAAAAATTTTAAATTTATTCATCAAAACACGAAAGAGATTACTGAAAATAAAAAACAAACTAAATCTCCCCCAAACTTGCAATGGACATTGTCCTCAATGTCAAAAAAATAAACCAAAAGAAAGAAAATACTCCCTCTTGTAGAAAAGTGGATTCGAAATTATAAGCAAGATATGCATTTCACTTCCTTGCTTCATGTAAAACATCTTGAAACAACACTAAAAGCAAACTTGAGAAATTAATCACACAAAAAGAAAATATCATTTTTTTATTTTATTTTTATTTTTATTTTTTTTAATTTTTTATTTTGGAAACTAAAAAAAAAGAAAGAAGAAAAAAAAATACAGATGCGTATCAAGAGCACAAAAAGTACTCTTTACTCAGCCATCTTGTATGAATAACTCTTGAGTTAGTTAGTTAGTTAGCTAGCTAGTTAGTTTTTTTTTTTTTTGAAAAGGAAAATCACATAAATTTAAGATGCGTATCAAGAGTACAAAAGTAACTCTTTACTCAGCCATCTTACATTTAGTGAATCGAACCTAAAACTTCGCTTGATCAAGTGCAATAAAAAAAACACACACAAAACAAAAAAATGTGATAAAAAAAAAACTACAAAAGTTAGAGAAGTTATAATCAGAGATTCAGATCTAGTCCTCGCTTTTTACTGCTACTAGCCTTGGGGTGCCAAACTACCTGCGCCATCAATGGATCAGGTTCGGATTTAAAGTTTTGCAGTTGATCAATCAATTGATCAATAGTTGAAGCAGAGACTAAGATGCGTCGACTCGCCGGTGTCATAAAATCCTGTTCCACAGCATGATCGAGAAAAGATAACAAACCATTATAAAAACCATTAACATTAAGTAATCCCAATGGCTTTTGAAGAACAGTTAATTGGGTCTAAGATGCAATGGTGAAAATATCTTCAAATGTTTCTAAACCACCAGGTAATGCGATAAAAGCATCAGCATTGAAATTCATGTATGCCATTCGTTCGTACATGCTCTTGACCTGTAACTCATTACCTATAGTTCCACCAGTGATTTGTTTATTTCGAGCCAAAGCCTTTAGAACTACTCCTAAGACTTTACTACCTCTAATATATGCAGAACTTATCACACAACCCCTTAACCCTAAACTACCTCCCTCAAACACCAAATCAATTTTTCGTTCAGCTAAAATCCTACCAAGTTCATTAGCTGCTATCAAGTACTCTCTTTTCTTGCCAGAGTTTGGACTACAAAAGACACAAATAGTTTTGAATTTGCGTGTTGAGGATTCTGCCATTTTCTCTCACAGATTTCTCGAAAGGGTTGTGTGCATATTGACAATAATGAATATGCATATAAAAAAACTAGAAGAGTAAAAGAATAGTTCAATGGGATAAAATAATTGTTGATAGAAAAAGTATAAAAAACAAAAATGATAACAAAAACAAAAATAATTAATACTGTGTGTACAAATGTAAAAAAAAAACATTGAAAAACTAAAAGCAAACATTAAAAGACTAAAAAATTAACGAAAGTAGAAAAATCTGCAGCGTGAGTACAAAAGTCAAAAAGAAAATATTGAAAAGCTAAAAGGAGACATTGAAAGACTAAAAAGTTGTCGACAGTAGAAAAATCTACAGGAAAATAAAATCTAGATGCTAAAAAGTTAAAAAGTATTGCAGGATGTAGAAAAAAATAATGCATTGAAAAAAATAAAAGAGTTAGTGATACACCTTATTATAAACAGTAGTTGCGATTTTGGCTCACATCTTCCTCTGGTTTTACGTCCAGTAACGGCTTACACGCCTTCTATGAGTCCAAGATAGGCTTCCCATCCAGTTTTCTTATTAATTGGCAAACATGGTCTTTTATCATCAGATTTCCTAGACTGTAACGCTGCTTCTCTTCATTGAATAGTTCCCATAAATCTAAAAGAGTGTGTTGAACTTGTCCACAAGGATGCATCTCAAGAGTCTGAAGGATATTATCCATAGACTCCTTACTCAGTCCATCCTTTATGAATTTAATTTTGTCTTCTCGATTTATGGATGCAAATCCAATATTTCTACAGCGTGTGTTGCAATTCCATCTTGCACACTTGTAGCAGACCCCCATTCTTTTAGCTCTCCTTTTCTTTGAGTAAGAACTTCTCCCCGTACCTGGCAAACATTTAATAAATGAGTCATCAATCTCACCTGCCAATCGTATTTTGGCTTCTATGATCTAGCGAATATCCTCAGGAAGATTCAGACGCCTAAATGCCTTCATTCTTTCTAGTATGCGTTCATCAATTTTCCTGAGTACATCTTGGGGAAGAGTTGGAAACCTGTTTTTTAGTGCTGTAAGAGATGCTTCCATATCTGATTAACTTAGTTAAGAAAATGAAAGAGAAAACTTACAACAAAATAACTAAACAGAAATAAAAGAAACCTAATAAAGAGAAAACTCAAATTTCCTCCTAATAAGCTATTTAATAACAACACTAAAGTAAAATTAAAATAGAACGAAACAAACAAAAGAACAAAAGAAATTAAAAAGAAGTAAAAAAGTTAGAAATTTGGGTTGCCTCCCAAAAGTGCTTAATTTATAGTCTTTAGCTTGACTATAGCTAGATCTTCATCATGGAGGATAATACACAAAGTATATCATCTCGATAATTGTGGAAAGATAGACTTTTGCCAATTTTAATGAGTCCAGCCAGCTTAATTTAAGCCTGCATGGAAAAAGGTTAAGACAAGAATTATTTAATATTTCACAATTAGGCTCATAATTTCCAAAAGCTTTCAAACGAACTCTTTTTCTTGCTCTGAATTTTCTCAAGAAATTGAGATAAGAAGGCAGTGGTGTTGAATCAAGAGTTTGTGAGTGCTCAGTTAATGGTGGTGAATGCTTCTTCTTTTCTTCCAAGTCATCAAATTGATATTCTTTATGGTCTGACATATATGATGTTGTATTCACCAAACAAACTAAAAAAGTTTCCTTTGAGTGCTCTTGTTCAAATCCTTTTTCAATTTTTCCATCAATTTCAACCACTCCACAGATATTATCCATAAGAGAATAATATTTCTTGGGCAAATTAGGCTCAACGTCTTCCTTTTTTTCTTGCTTGCTTGAAGTATCTCCTTGATCAATCGTCTCTTCCTTATCATCACTCAAAGAAATTGCCAAGCATTGCTCTCTAGAATGTTCTTCAATTTGGCTTGACAGGTTTTCATGGCTTTGAGTATCTAATGGACTAGAGAATTGTTCCATTTGTACATCATCAGTTGTATTGTGGCTAGCCCATTGATCCATCCTATCTTCCAATCTTTCACATCGTTCATGAGTAGCATTTATGAATCTTTCTAATGCCACTTCATAAGATGGTTTGTGCTCTTCAAATGGTGCATGATCTTGAAAATCATATTGATAAGGATACCATGAATTGTTACCTTGATCGCATTGATTTTCCCATGAAAAGCTCGAATAATCACTCCATCTTGAGTTTTCTATATTGGAATATGGATAATTCTCATACCTGTTATAATTTGGGAAAAATTGTACTTGCTCTGCATATTGGCACTCAAAATTCAAATGATTACCTCCACATAAATCACAACTCAAACATGAATTAAATAAACTATTTGCATCAAGTTTATCAATTAAGTTAACCAATGTATCGATTTTAGCATTAAACTTACTAAAACCATTCTCACCATACATGTTTGCTGCTTTATTTAGTATCATTCCTCCATCACACCCTTAAAAGTTGTGAAAAGCCTTTTTTTTTTTAATATAAAAGTCCTGCAAAATAATAAAAAAAATAGAAAAGCAAAACAAAATCTAAAGTAATAGAGTATATCAATCTATTGATATTGTCAAAAATTGCCTTCCCCAGCAACGGCGCCAAAAACTTGTTGCGCGATTTTTGCAAGTGCACAGATCGTTTACAAGTAATAAAGTGATGAGTGAGTATCATTCCCATGAGGAAGGGTTTGTCAAGTACCAATTTTTAATATTACTCTATTATTTAGAAAATCAATTATGAGATATATATTTTAAGTTAAAATGAAATTAAAGTAAATAAATAATGATAAATATGAAAATAAAATTAAAGGTCTAGGATTTAGAATTCATTAATTGATCACATATGATTTCTTTATAATTTTTAGATGGATTATTTTTGCTGGAATTAATGATTAGATTTTCCTAAATTATATGATGTTCTCTCTCAAGATACAACATGTGTGTTCATATTAACCTTACGTCTACTCTCGTGATCATAAGCAATTAACACAAACCCATTAAGTTTTATGGAAATCCTTTTAAAAATCACAAACGAGTATTCTTATCTCTAAGCAATACATTCCCTAGGTCAATTATCCTAATGAACTAATATTGTGCTTCCACTCTCGCTACTTCACACAATATCTTAAATCATGCAATTAATGGCCAGTTAATTACAAGTATTAAGTTATAAGATAAAAGATTAATTCCAACAATCAATCCAATCAATTAAATATAAATAATCATATGCAAATCAAAAGATTACATCTAAATCCTAGAAAAATAAATTTAGCTATTCATAATTAAAAGAGAAAAAAATAATTAAATTAACAATAAAAATAATAAACATAATAATAACTTATAATTAAATTCAAGAATAGAGTTTAGAGAGAACTTGTTTTGGGATACAATCTTTAATGAACTCAAGCTTCCAAAAACTCCTCATCTTGATCAAAATAAAAAATAAAACTAATCTACTCTAAGAAAACATATGAAAATCTCTCTACATATTTTTTATGGATTTTCTTTGATGCCATTTCCCTTTGCCAAGCATGGTATTTATAGACATGTTTGGTGGAAGAATTCAAGTTCCATTAAAATTTTTACATCAAAAATTCAACATTGATGGTTAGGTTGGCCACCAACCATTGAATTCCTTCATCAATATTCAAAAATAGTTAGGTTGGCTACCAACCATTGAATGTTGGCTACCAACCATTGAATTTCTTAATCAATATTCAAAAATGGTTAGGTTGGCTACCAACCATTGAATTTTGGCCACCAACCATTGAATTTATTTCTCATAGATTGAAAACTTGAATCATTGCTTGCATCATTATTTTTACTGCATCATTTTGATCTGCAAAAATAATAAAAATACTTAAAATATGTTATAATTTATTTATAAATTGTAGAACTATTTATTTCTAAAAATAAGCAATAATATTATTGCATTCTTGAGAATTGAGCTAAAATTTAAGTTTAAACAATTAAAATAACTCTAAAAATATAGAGTTATCAGATTAGTCATTCTTCATTACCTAAATCGATTTAGGGAGAAGCATTAAAGATTGCAGTATATATCCTTAACAGAGTACCTAGCAAAGCAGTTGCTAATATCCCATATGAAATGTGGACTGGAAAAAAGCCTAGTATAAAGCACTTACACATTTGGGGATGTCCAACTGAGGTAAGGCCTTATAGGCCTAATGAAAGGAAATTAGACTCTAAGACTGTTAGCTGCTACTTTGTTGGATATGCAGAACGCTCTTGAGGATTTAAATTTTATGATCCCACTACTTGGTCCTTCTTTGAGACAGGAAATGTGAGATTTCTTAAGGATGTAGAGTTTGGAAGAGAAGAATTAAGGAACATCATTTTTTATAAAGTAGTTGTCTCTAAAAAAGAGAAATTTATTTCTCTTCCTAATATTGCTTTTGACAATGATCAAGCAATAATTCTTGACATTGTTCAAGGCGTAACTCTGGTTCAAGACAACAACGAAGTTCTTCTTATAGAGCAAACTCAACAGCCTCAAGAAGTGCCATTAAGAAGATCCAATAGAGAAAGAAGAAGTGCGATTCCATATGATTATATCATCTTTCTCCTAGAATAAGAAGATTCTATAGGCTTAGCTAAAGATGATCAAATTAACCTTTACGAAGCTCTTCAAAATTCTGATTCTCAATATTGGATCAATGCCATGCAGTATAAGATGAAATCCATGAAAGACAATGATGTTTGAGATCTTATTGAATTGCATAAAAGTGCAAAGCCCATTGGTTGCGAATGGATATTTAAAACCAAAAGGGATTCAAAAGGCAATATCGAAAAATATAAGACTCGTCTAGTCGCTAAAGGATTCACTCAAAAGGAAGGATTCACTCAAAAGGAAGGCATTGATTATAAAGAGACCTTTTCTCTAGTTTCATCAAAGGATTCTTTTAGAACAATAATGGCACTTATAGCTCATTTTGATTTAGAGCTACATCATATAGATGCAAAGACAATGTTTCTCAATGGAGACATTGATGAAATAATTTATATGGTTCAGCCAGAAATATTTGAATCTAAAGATTCAAAGTCTATGGTTTGTAAATTAAAGAAATCCATTTACAGTCTCAAATAAGCTTCTCATCAATGGTATCACAAATTTCATCAAGTTATTACCTCATATGGTTTTATAGTAAATGTGGTTGATGATTGTGTATATCACAAGTTCAGTAGGAGTAAGTTTATCTTTCTGGTGTTGTATGTCGTTGATATACTACTGGCAAGTAGCGATATAGGCTTATTACACGAAACCAAAAAATTTCTCACTAAGAATTTTGAGATGAAAGATCTTGGGGACGCCTCTTTTGTATTAGGCATACAGATACTGCGAGATCGCTCTCAAGGTATCCTTGGGTTGTCACAAAAGAGTTATATCAAAAAGGTGCTAAGTAGATTCGACATGAAAGGATGTTCATTAGGAGATACACCTGTAGCTAAAGGAAACAAGTTCAGTCTTAATCAGTGCCCTAGAAATAACCTTGAAATAAAGGAGATGCAAAAGATTCCCTATGCCTCAGCAATAGGAAGTTTGATGTATGCTCAAATATGTACCCTTCTTAATATAGCATTTATCGTGGGACTATTGGACAGATATTTAAGTAACCTGGGATTGAATCATTGGAAAGTAGCTAAATGGGTTATACGATATTTGCAGAGAATAAAGGATTTCATGCTAACCTATAGGAAATTGGACAGTTTGGAGATCATTGGTTATTCTGATTTTGATTTTATGGGATGCCAAGATAGTAAACGATCCACTTCGGGCTATATTTTTATGTTGGCTGGAGGAGCTATATCCTGGAAGAGTGCCAAACAGACACTTATAGCTTCTTCAACCATGGCTGGAGAAGTCATAGCTTGCTTTAAGGCATCTAATCATGGGATATGGCTACGTAATTTTGTCACTGGGCTGCCTATAGTTAATGGCATTGAAAGGCCATTAAAATTATTTTGTGACAATAAATCTACAGTTTTATATTCTAATAACAACAGAAGCTCTGTAAAGTCAAAACATATTGACATCAAGTTTCTATCTATTAAGGAAAGAGTTCAGAGTGGTTAGATTTCTATAGAACATATAGGGAAAAACTCCATGATAGCGGATCCGTTAACAAAAGTTTTGCCACCTACAGTTTTTCATGAGCATACTACTCATATGGGTGTTGGCATATTTTATAATACATTGGTTTAGTGAGAGTTTTACTTTGGATGTTTTGTGTATTGAGACATGTTTCACATGATATAGGGAAAAACTCCATGATAGCGGATCCGTTAACAAAAGTTTTGCCACCTACGGTTTTTCATGAGCATACTACTCATATGGGTGTTGGCATATTTTATAATACATTGGTTTAGTGAGAGTTTTACTTTGGATGTTTTGTGTATTGAGACATGTTTCACATGTTTATTTTGTGTATAATAAAGTTTTATGATTCATTTCATTATCTATATCTCTAAACTTATTTGTGAATTGAGAATTGATCTCCCTAAAGAATAAAATAGGACCAGTTGGAAATAGACATGTTTGAGATCACATTCCATGTAATTTCCATGCCACTCATCCATACTTGATGGTGAGAATGGAAGGTTTAGTTATGTTTATATGTAACAAAAGTCGCCATAATCTCATATTAATATAGGAAATGGACCAGATTGAAACTAAGGTGAAGTCTAAAGAAAATAGCACAAACGTGTACATATAAAGAATTTGTTTAATATAATTGTTTCAGGTTCAATATGTAGTCCAAGTGGGAGATTGTTAGATTTTTTAATCTCTATTGTGTGAACTTACATATTTATTAGAACAATTATATTAATGTGCTATTTTATAAGTGGACTTAGTTTAAGTGATTCATTTATGTGAAACCCATAGACTTTAGGATTTGGTATGGGTTAATGGGTAAATACCTATTTCTGATCCAAATAGGTTTAATGGGATCCTAATGGGTTAGTATATAAAAAACTCTAGGGTTATGGTCTCCAATATGTCAATTCATTCAGTTGCTTTTTATTCTCTTCCCATAAGAGACAGAGAGTTGAATAACCTTAAGGAATTAGGGATTTGACTGAGAAATGTCATACCTACTGTTCAAGTATTCTTTAATCATTTATTCTGCAAAGGTTCGACTACTATAATAGATATAGGTATTAATTTTAATCTCTTTAATAATTCTAGCATAATAGATTTTGGGCATTAAAACAATAAAAATTTATGTGATTCTAATACTGAATGCTCACTTCTACTACTAATTTTTATTAGTGATGATTTTTTTTTTGACAACATGATTTACATGTTATTAAAAAAGATCATTTGTAGCAGCGTTAATTTCTTATATTATAGCTATAGATAAACATTCAAGTAAGTTTCATTTGATATAAAACTCTCTCTTCCAAAATAGATATACTTATATAGCATCGAGAAGGTTGAGTTTTATAAGTTCGAAGTAGTTAAAATACATTTGATAGGGGATGTTAACTTTTCAATAGAAAATAAAATGTTATCATATAATTTGTATTGTAAAGACTATAATAATGTCACCATTTAATTAAAATTAGTTGGTTATTGAAGATGAAGGTGATGTTGGTTTTTAGTTCTTTCATTTTATTTTAGAGATTTACAGTAAAAAAGAAGAAAAAGAAAAAGAAAAAAGAGGAGAGAAGTTAAGAGAGAGATAAGGATAATTTGATTTTTTTTAATTTGAGATATTAGTGAAAAGCTAAATTGAGATGTATATTTGTGAGATATGGGATTTGAACATAAATAAATCAGCACTCAAAATCGAAATAAAACATCTTATTATTACAGTTTTGCTCCGTTCAAATACTTGATTGTAAAAAATCATGCACTTTCTCGAAACATTAAACTTCCCAAGTCACCTTTCCCGTACCAAACCAAATTTATATATCAATTTTAGTTCCATGCCTCTAATTTAATTCAATAAAGCTTTAAAATATCTCTTTTTGTTCACACAGCACAATTACTTGCAATAGGAGACAAATTACTTTAGAGCTCAGCTTTCCTCACTTTAATGCAAACCAACAACAACCAAAAGGGTCTCCACTCTCCGCTCTCCACCTTCACGTTGTCATTGTCATTGTCTTCTTTTCTTCTGAAGCTTCAAATGGTGTCCCATGCACTTTTTCAGTTTTTTTCGTTTAATTTACTTCTCTAATCCTATGATTATGGGATTAGTATTTTAAGAGAGACTATGTTTTTGATGGTCTCCTCACTTTGAATCCTTTCAACTATCAAATATTGATAAAATTGTTTAATGACGTATCGATCATTACAGAAAATAATAGATCCCACTATTATTATTATTATTATTATTATTGTTATTATTAAGAGAAAAGTTGTAAACAAGATAGAGCTTTTCCTTGAAAGGTTATCTGACTCAAAGAAAGATTAGGATAGTTGGTTGAAATTTGAAACTCTACAAGACTTATGCTCTAAGTTATTATAATTAATTATTTGATGTTTTTAATTGGTAATTAGAACATAGAGTAACCATTGGCATGTACTGAATGGAATTGGTAGGTAGAGATCAAAATAATTAAATGGAATGGTAACAAAATGATTGATTTCTTTTTCAAGTGGTGGTTGCAGCCAACTGGACCTTGCTATCCATAGGTCGTAGCATGTTTTTTATTCATGGACTTAAAAACTTCATTTTTCTTTTTTTTTTTTAAAAAATGAAGTTTTTAAGTCCATGAATAAAAAAAAACCTATATTCTTAATATAACACTATTAAATTTTATTTAATTATTTAAAAAATAATTTTAAATATAATTATTTAAAAAAACCATAATACTTTTATTCCTATTTTCTCTCCTTTACAATCACTTTTTTTCACTATCAATAACCCACCAATATTATAGAAATAGTGAATATATTATTGTCAAATTGGATATCGCCATTCCCCACCTATCTGTCACATTTGTCTGCTTAGACCTTTTGTGAAAAAAAAAAAAATCAAATAATTTGCACAAACTTTCCTTTTTTTTTTTTAGAAAAAACATTTTAACATTAATATTCACTATTTAATAAGAAAATGAAAATAATTAATTGAGTTAATTTGCTTTGTATTTTATCGAACATGTTTGGATTCTTGAAGTCAGATTTCAAATAAAAAAATTTCTTCATTTGAGAATGATGTTTGGTAAAACTAAAAATGATTAAATACTAAAAGTTTAAGTATTAAATTTTAAGTACTAAATAATATAAATTATAAAATTTTTAAATCATAAAGATATTTAAAAAATCTAATAGTTTATTTCATTCAGTGTAAATTTTTAAATTAAAAATATAATTTTAGATTATTATTTTAAGTGAATTTTTAATTGAAATTTTTAAATTATATATTATCAAATAATTTAAAATTAGCAAGTGTAGAAAATTTTATATTTAAACTTTTAATAATATCATAAATACCACTTAAATAATGGTGCAACTAATTTATCTTTACTAAAACCAAAAAATAAATTTAATAGAGTTTGCAACAGTTGATCTTCAGTACTATCCTACCATTAAATAAAAAATTGAAATAATTAATTATTAATGATTTAATAGGTCACAGTCTCATAAAATAATATTCCAAATTCATATATGCATTCATTTGGTCATATATACGAGTTATGAGTTGAGTATCACGTGTATTTATGTGTTATGAGTCATATGCTAGCTAAGTGTATAAGTGGATTAAGTGTTGAACTTTGGATTTTTGACTCTATTTTGCTTGGTGAGCTAGTTTCAGGAAAGTCACGCCTGTGAACTCAAAGTTCATGATGGTGAATTTGAGGTAATAGCTACTGAATCGAGTTCAGAGCAGTGAACTCTAAGTTCAAAGTTGTGAACTCTAGATTCACGGCTGTGAATTATGAATTCATAGTTGTAAACTCCAAATTCACGGCTATTAATTCTGAATTCACGACGGTAAACTAGCTGGAGGGAGGGAGATTCATGGCGGTGAACTTTTGATTTATGGCCGTGATATGCAATAAGTGCAAAATCAAAAAGTTAGCTCTATATAAGGAATTAAGGCCCATTTCAGCTCATTTTTCACAATTTCTAAGTTCGAATACTCTAAATATTCAAGAGAAACACAAAATCCACTCATAGTAAATCCTAAGGAGCATCATTTATTGTTTCATCTACCTCATTTAAGGATCTAAGTGTGTCAAGATTTCATTGTTCTTCATGACCATTGAGACACATTGTCAAGAGTAAGATAAGGCTTTGGTTTTCTTCTCTTTTCTTCATATGAGTCTTAATCTAAGGTGAGATTAGAATGTGTAGCATGTATAGAATACTTATAAGAGCTTGATCGACATACATTTGTTTTGGTATGTGTTTCTGTGTATAGCTCAACCTAGGAATCAAACACTATATAGATATGATGATCCTTAAGAGTTAATGTGATAGAGAGTTATTTAATTGTTTGTTGATCAATCTTTTTGGCAAAGGTGAGTAGAAAATATACTACTGTTCTTGTATTTGAATTCCAAATGCTAAACATCTATTTATTTGATGAACTACCATGGGCATGAGAACCCATATGAACTATTCTATTCATAAGAATCCTATAAACTTTTATTTGCTTATAAGAACCATGTGAACCTTTAAATTTTCTTGATTATGAGAACCTATGTGTACTTGAATATATGAACCTAAATATTTCTTATTCATGTCTTGATAATTTTAATGGAATAAAATCCCCTACTTATGTGGGTTAATCATCAAACATTATACACATTATAAGCCGATAGATAAGATATAATATTCCCCCATTATCAAGGAAGGGTAAATTGTCCTAGATGCAGAACCTAATCAGTTTCATGTATCTCATGTGGAGGAGTATGTTGATAAAATATCTCTACTCTTATTATATGGAAGGGTATGATAATCTAGCCTATACTCTTATATTCATGTGGGGAATATACTAATAAAGTGCCTCTATCCATAAAATTTCAATGTGGATGATTTCTATTTCCATTATCTAAGAACCATAACTCCTTCATATGTTGTATACAATTCCATTATTTTTTTTCATTTGATATTTGAATATTATAAGCTATGTGGACCAAGTTGTTAAATTAAAAGCCATTTGATAAATATGAGACAATACCATCCTTGTGAGCTAACTCTATATCACTTAGCCTCACAAGGATGGTAGTATATTCTTTATGCATTGTTTTATCTCATTATTGACTATTTATATTTTTCAAGAGATTAGATTTTATTAGTATGGTTCTTCAGGCATCCTTTCTTCCTAAAGAACCATTTTGATCAAAGTAAAGTTTCTATTTATTATTTGTAATTCAAGTAAATTCTAGACCTCCATGAGTGTTAAGAACGATATTCTTTTGGATTATGGGTAATATTGAATGATGTCATTGTATTAACATATTATTATAAGAACGATATGAGACTTATATGATTATGAGTATATGTATGTGGATGAGATAGATTAGATGTATTAATTGTTTAGTTTGAGATCCTTGGAATGTGTATGTGATATTTGTTGCTATGATGCCATGTAGATTGTATGTTAAGTGGGTTCTATGGGTGTTCAATGGCCTTATGCCTACCTACACCATAAGACCATCATAGTTGCGAAATTGGGTTGTGACAAAGTTCATACCAGACCATAAGGTTAAAAAAGTCTAGTTTAGACTATATGAGTCATAGATATGTGAGCACTATAGAGCATAGAATATTTCCTCTATATCAATTAAAGTTATCTTTTATGCATAGATCCACGTTACCACTCATATGTTAAAAACTCTTTTGTGTTTTTCTTTATGTTATAGATGCCACTAAGAAGAAGTGGAAGATTAAGATGTGTACCTATTAAAGATGTAATTACACAAAAGGTGGCTTCAAATGCACTTCTATCCATGAGGAACCACTTGAGCAACCACGGTCTAGAGGCCGGGCCTAAGTAAAAGAGGCTAATATGCCACAAAGGGATGATTAGAATCTGAGGCATAAGAATGAATAACTATGTAAAAACTTTGAGTTAAGGAGAACAAGGCAGCAAGAAGCTAATGTAGCACCATTACCTCCTCTTGCTCCAATACGATAGAGAATGCCACCACCAACAACTCCTGTGAATGCTTTTATTCCTAGGCACATAGCTAGGGAAGTAATTGATGATGGTGGGGTGAGTATGTATAGCTTCCTGAAGATAGAACTCCCAGAATTTCATGGGGAAGATGGAAAAGAACCACATGGGTTCCTAGAAGCAATTGAAAAGGTAGTGAGATGATTTTTGTGTTCTAACATTAGGGTAATCAAGCTAGTAGGGCTTTTGCTAAAAGATGATGCATGGAGTTGGTTTCAACAAAAGGTGGAAAACAAATTGTATGATAAGATTCCTCTAACATTGGAGTAATTTAAGCGAGAAATGATAGATGAATTTCTAGCCGAGGGAGAAAAAAAGAACAGAATTACTCATTTTGAGAGGTTGAGGTAGTAAAGCATGACTATATCTAAGTATGCCAAGGAATTTAATCAGTTAAGCAAGTATGCCCATGATGTAGTTCTTATAAAAGCAGCTAAGATCAAAAGGTTCAGAAGGGTTTGATCGAACCCTTATACAATACTTTATGTGCCACCGAGGTCACTTCCTTGTCTAAGTTTCTTGATAAGGCAAAGCAAATAAAGTCCAAGAATAAGGAAGATAGAGTAGAAAGAGAATGAAGAAACAAGAACAAGCCTAAGGGTTTAGAAAATCAAAACAAAAGAGGGGAAAGTAATTCCCATATGAAGATAGTTGAGCTTTTTACTTCTACTATGGTACAGAGTCAACAAAAGGGAGGTAGTCGGAGTATGGGTCAGATTAAAGGAGTATCAGTAGCTTCTTCTTCAATCACTAGTTCTACACCTAAACATGAGCGGTAGAGCTATAGCCATCCTACTTGTGCCACCTATGGGTGGAGACATAAAGGAGATTGCAAAAGAAATAATGGGGCTTAGTTCAAATGTCGACAAGTTGCATATTTTATTAAGAATTGTCCATTATAGGGAGATCATCATAATACACCTGCTACTTTTGATCCTATAGTGCAAATGGCTAAACTTGAGGCTAGGAATTTAGGGGGTAGAGGAAGAGGACAAGGTCAAGCACCCGAATCTAGTCAAGCAGTAGAGGGAAAAGGTAGAGGAAAAGTATTTGCTCTAAATTAGTAGGAGACCTATGCTTCTAACACTATATTGACTGGTATTCTTCCTATATAAAATGTGCCAGTTAGAGTTTTATTTTATTTGAATGCTACATATTCATTTATCTCACCATGTTTTACTAAGAGATTGTGGAAAGGTAGAGAAACTCATGAGTATTCTTGAAGAAGTATCCATGCCTCAACGAAAAATAATAGATGTGCATCATATGTAACTTTTATGCACAATAGAGATTAATGAGAAGAAACTTCTAGTAGACTTCATTGAGTTAAAAGTGCTAGAGTAGATGTGGTTCTTAGCATGGATTGTTTATCCAAGTATTATACACATACAGATTGCCATGAGAAAAAGATAAAGTTCAAACCATAAGATGAGAATGGGTTTATGTTCCCAAAGGATCAAAGTGATGTGCCTTCCAATTTGATTAAGGCTATTGAGGCAATAAGACTTTTGAGGAAAGGTGTCAAGGATATTTGGCATATGTGGTTGATATTATGGAGACTCTTAATAAGGTACAATAAATATTGATAGTTAGTGAGATGTATTTATGAAAAGTTGCCTAGGTTGCCACTTGAAAGGGAGATTGAGTTCAGCATAGAGCTCCTTTTGAGTACACAATTGATATACATTCCTCTTTACCAAATGGAAACTATAGAGTTAAAGGAATTGAAAGGTCAATCACAAGATTTGTTAGATAAGGAGTTCATAAGACTGAACAGTTTGCTATGGGGTGCATCAATCCTCTTTGTGGAAAAAGAAAGATGGTTTACTTAGACTATGCATTGACTATAGGCAATTGAACAAGGTAACTATCAAGAATAAGTATCCTTTCAAGGATAGATGATTTATTTGATCAATTGCAAGGAGAAAGTCACTTCTACAAGATTGACCTCATATTAGGCTATCATCAACTCAGAATTAAGAATGTGGAGATTTTCAATACTGCTTTTAAGACAAGATATTACCATTTGGGTTAACAATGCTCTAATAGCATTTATAAACTTGATGAATTCAATGTTCAAGCCATATTTAGATAAGTTTATCATTATTTTCATTGATGATATTCTTATCTATTCTAAAATCAAGGAAGAACATAAAAGGCATTTGAGGGTAGCATTGTAGACCTTAAGGGAGCACAAGTGGTATGCTAAACTATCAAAGTGTGAGTTTTGGCTTGATCATGTGTGTTTCATAGGACATATGGTTAGTAAGGATGGCATTCAAGTGGATCCTAAGAAGACAGAAGTAGCATCGGGTTGGCCTAGACCTAGAATGTGACAGAGGCATGTAGTTTTCTTAGCTTAGCATGCTATTATAAGAGATTTGTTAAGGATTTCTCCAAGATAACTACACCATTGACTAAGTTGACTAGGAAAAAGGTAAAATTCCTTTAAAAAGATATATGCAAAAAAAGTTTTTAGAAACTTAAGACTTATCTCACTACAGCTCCAATAGTTGCATTACCAAAAAGATCACGTAGGTTAGCAATATACCGTGATGCTTTAAAAGTGGGGCTTAGATATGTTCTTATGCAATATGGTAAGGTGATTGCATATGCATTGAGGCAATCAAAGAAGCATAAGATTAATTACCCTACATATGATCTAAAGATGGCAATAGTTATCTTTGCTCTCAAGATATGGAGGCATTATCTTCATAGTGAGAAGTGTGAGATCTACATCAATCATAAAGAGCCTTTAGTATATTGAAGCAGAGGCATTTGAATCTAAGGCAAAAAAGATGGGTGAAACTACTCGAGGATTATGATTGTCAGTGGGAAGTTTAACTCACATCATAATTGACAAGAGGCCATTAGTGAAAGAGTTGAAGGATTTCAACAAAAGGTTACAATTTGAGGTTTTCGAATCTCAAGTATTGATTGCTCACTTTCAATTGAAACCCAAATTGATTGATGATACTAAGGCATTGCAAAATAAAGGTTCCTTACGTATCAAATCGAAGAGAGAAGTTCAAGCAGGTCAAACGATAGAGTTTTAGTTGAGAGATGATGTGCTGATGCATAAAGAAAGGTTATGTATTCCAAACGTGAACTATCTTATAAAAAAGATTATGAAAGAGATCCATCAAGCACCATACAGTATACATCTAGCTGCAATTAAGATGTATCATGACTTGAGGAGTTGCTATTAGTGGCTTGGGATAAAGAAAGATATGGCTAAGTTTGTGCCTTTATGCTTGACATGTCAAAAAGTCGAGTTTGAACACCAGAAGCCATCCAACCTACTGTAAGAGATCAACCTATATAAGTGGAAGTGAGAGTATATCACGATGGACTTTGTTGTAGGATTGTTAAAGACTTTTAGGGGCTATGACTCTATATGGGTAATAATCGATAGATTGACTAAGACATCTCATTTCTTAGAAGTCAAAATAAGCTATACAGTAGCTCAATATGCATAATTATATTTGAACAAGATGTGAGCTTGCATAAGGCACCAGTATCCATCATATCATATAGAATTACTCAATTTACGTCAAGATTTTTGTAGACATTACAAGAGGCACTGTGTACTCAGTTGGATTTTAGCATAGCTTTTCATCCACAGACCGACAGGTAATATGAGAGAACTATACAAACTCTAGAGGACATGCTTAGAATGTGTGTGTTAGACTTTAGTGGGAATTAGGATAAGTATTTACCCTTGATAGATTTTGCTTACAATAATAATTATAACTTTGCCACTAGTATGGCACCATATGAGGTCCTCTATGGCAAGAAATGTAGATCACCAGTATGTTGGATGGAACCAGAGGAAAAATACATTAAAAAACTTGATTTCATTAAGGAAGAGAAAGTGTCAATCATACGAGAAAGATTAAAGACAACATTCAGTAGGCAGAAGAGTTATTTGAACTACAAGGGGAAAGATGTCCATTTTTTCATAAGAGAACATGTGTTCCTCAAAGTCTCTCCTATGAAAGGGGTGATGAGATTTGGAAAGAAAGGCAAGCTCTCACTAGAGTTTGTCAGTCCATTCGAAATATTGAAAAGAGTTAGAAATGTCTCCTATAGACTAGCTCTTCCACCAAGTTTAGGCTATATGCATTTGGTGTTCCATGTGTCTATATTAAGGAAGTATGTGCCAAATATATCACATATGTTGCAACCATAAGCCATTGAAGCGGATGAGAAATTAGGTTATAAAGAGGTACTGATTGCAATCATCGATCCCTAAGTGAAGGTGTTGAGGAGCAAAGAGATATCCATGGCAAAATTTTAGTGAAAGAACTATGTACTAGAGGAATGCATATAGGAAAGTGAACAAGACATGTTACATAAATATACATATCTATTTCGATTGTAATTTAAAAAAATATTATGTGTTCGTAAAATTCGATGATGAATTTTAAGAAGAGGGGAGAATGTAATCCTCAAGTTTGTATATGTATTTATTTAGCCATATGTATGAGTTATGAGTTGAGTATCATATGTATTTATGTGTTATGAGTTGCATGCTAAGTGAAAGGGGTGATGAGATTTGGAAAGAAAGGCAAGCTCTCACTAGAGTTTGTCAGTCCATTCGAAATATTGAAAAGAGTTAGAAATGTCTCCTATAGACTAGCTCTTCCACCAAGTTTAGGCTATATGCATCTGGTGTTCCATGTGTCTATATTAAGGAAGTATGTGCCAAATATATCACATATGTTGCAACCATAAGCCATTGAAGCGGATGAGAAATTAGCTTATAAAGAGGTACTGATTGCAATCATCGATCCCTAAGTGAAGGTGTTGAGGAGCAAAGAGATATCCATGGCAAAATTTTAGTGAAAGAACTATGTACTAGAGGAATGCACATAGGAAAGTGAACAAGACATGTTACATAAATATACATATCTATTTCGAGTGTAATTTAAAAAAATATTATGTGTTTGTAAAATTCGATGATGAATTTTAAGAAGAGGGGAGAATGTAATCCTCAAGTTTGTATATGTATTTATTTAGCCATATGTATGAGTTATGAGTTGAGTATCATATGTATTTATGTGTTATGAGTTGCATGCTAAGTGTATGAGTAGGTTAAGTGTTGAACTTTGGATGTTTGGCTTTTATTTTGCTCAGTAGGCTAGCTTCAGGGAAGTCAGAGCCAATAGCTACTGGATGGAGTTCAAGGTGGTGAACTTTAAGTTCAGGGCTATGAACTCTAGATTCACAACTATGAATTATGAATTCATGGCAGTGAACTTTGAATTCACGGTGGTGAACTTTTAATTCATAGTGGTGAACCAGCCAGAGGAAAAGTTAAGGAAGCTTCTTAACGAAATTCATGGCAGTGAAATTTTAATTCTCAGCCATAGATTATGGTGAGAGCAGAATTAGAAAATTGGCTCTATATAAGGAATTAAGGGCCATTTCAGCTCACAATTCACAATTTCTAAGTTCTGAACCCTAAACTTTAAAAGAAACACAAAATCCATTTACACTAAATGTTAAAGAACATCATTTATTTTTTCATCTATTTCATTTAAGGATCTAAAGGGTTTCAAGATTTCATTGTTCTTCATCATCATTGAGGCACATTGTCAAGAGGTAAGCTAGGGCTTTGGTTTTTCTTCTCTTTTCTTCATATAAGTCTTAATATGAAGTGAGACTAGAATGTGTAGCATGTATAGAATGCTTATGAGAGCTTGAATTGATATTCATTTGCTTTGGTATGTGTTTATGTGCATAGCTTAACCTAGGAGACACTATAAGGAGGGTGATGGATATGATGATCCTCAAGAGTTGATGTGATAAAGAGTTATTAAGTGTTTGTTGAGCATTCTTTTTGGCAAAAGTGAGTAGAAAATATACTACTATTCTTGTATTTGAATTTCAAATTCTAAATGCCTAGTCATTTGATGAACTACTATGAGCATTAGAACCTATGTGAACTATTGAATTATTTGATTCATGAGAATCCTATAAACTTTTTTTTTTTTTTATGAGAACCATGTGAACCTTTAAATTATATTAATTATGAGAACCTAGGTGTATATGAACATTTGAATATAAATATCTCTTATTCATGTCTTGATAATTTTTAATGGAATAGAAATCCCCTAATTTAGGTTAATCATCAAACATGGTGCACATTGTAACTTGATAGATAGGGTATAATATCCTACCCCTATCTAGAAATGGTAAATTGTCCTAAATGTGAAACCCAATCATATATCTCATGTGGAGGAGTATGTCAATAAAAAATCTCTATTGTTATTATGTTGAAGGGTATGCTAACTTAGCCTCTACTCTTATATTCATGAGGGAATACGCTAATAAACTATCTCAATTACTAAAATTTTCATGTGGATGATTTTTATTTTCATGTATCTAAGAACCATAATTCATTTATATGTTGTATACAATTCCATTATTGTATTTCATTTTAGATTTGAATATTATAAGTTCTGTGAACCAAGTTGTTAAATTGCAAGCCATTTGATAGGTACAATACAATGCCATCCTTGTAAGCTAGCCCTATGTCATTTAGTCTCACAAGTATAGTAGTATATTCTTTACTCAGTGCTTTATTTCATTATCGATTATTTATATTTTTTAGGAGATTAGATTTTATTAGTATGGTTCTTCAGGCATCCCTTCTTCCTAAAGAACCATTTTGATTAATGTAAAGTCTCCATTTACTTTTTTTAATTGAAGTCTGTTCTAGAGCTCTATGAGTTTTAAGAAGAATATTCTTTTGGTCTATGGGCAATATTGAATGATGTCATTGTATTAACATATTATTATGAGAATTATATGATGAGACTTATATGATTATGAGTATATGTATGTGGATGAGGTAGATTAGATGTATTAATTGTTCATGTCGAGATCTTGGGAATGTATATGTGATATTAATTGCTATGATGATGTGTGATTTGTATTGTTAGGTGGGTTTTGCGGAAATTCGGTGGCCTTATGCCTATCTATATCCTAGGTCCGTCACAGTTGCAAACTTGGACTATGACATGTAACATATTGATAATTTAAATCCACAAATTTAGCATATTATTTGCCCATAGTGAAAGTAAGTTCCAAATTGATAATCAGGCATATGCTTTGGAATTAGAATCAAATGAATAAGATTCAAAAATTTTAGACTTTTTTTTCAAGTTCACTTTTAAATAATTTAATGAAATTTATTATGTAGATTAAAATTATACTTAAAACCACATATTATGTTAATAAAAATTAGAGTCATTGAAATTATTTAAATCTAAAACATAGAAAAATTTTAAATTATTTGCGTACAAATTTTAAATTATTTGCGTACCAAAGCAAAGAAATGGAATCATATTGTAAACCGTCAATTTTACATCCATAGATGTGGCCACAAGTTGACACATGATAAGATTAATACGTTACCTAAAACTAGTATAATGGTCTTGCTAGTTGGTTAGTAGATAAAAGTCAAGGGGCAAAGTCCCTTCGGGGGAGCAAAGGGCAGCACGTTGGAGCATAAAATGGGCTTTCATGCATATTAAATAATGATACTTAATTTTTAAACACTAACACTTCTCCAAACCTAACCAGACCTTCTGCATCAGATAATTTTTTTTAAAGTTGATCATATTGTCTCTCAAACTGACTATCCTATTGACCGATAATTAATTTTGGACCCATCGACACTAACCGGTAAATTTTCTAAACTCTGAAACTCTTGAAAACTGACTGAAAAGACTCAAAAATTGCCCCAAAAATCTCAAAGGATGAAACTGAGCCCGCACCACATGTCATCCCCAAGAGCTACCTGCAGTGCTGTAGCCTACGTTGTGTGGCACTTCTGGCATGCTGCACCATAGGCGTGCGGCACCACATCCCCTATGTGGTTGGTCCCCCTTCTACCTTCAAAATGACCTTTTTACCCCCTATTATGTTCGATTTTCACCCATTTTGTAATCCTACCCTTCTTGACTTTTCATTTTTAAAATTTCCAAAATGCTCCTCACTCTATTTGGCTATAAATAAGCCTCCATTTTCACTATTTCAATACACTCCTTGAGCATTTGTTGATAGGCTATCTGCTTGCTCTTTCTCTCTCTCCAATCAATCATATTCTTAATTAATCAATTAATCTTTTTAATTAATTAATCAATCTACCTAATCCATCTAATTAATTAAGTAATATTTTTAATTAATTAATCAATCCACCTAATCCAATTAATTAATTAATTTTTTTGATTAATTAATCAATCAATCCAACTCTTTGTTCTCATCCATTCTCTTTAAGTAGGACCCCCCTTCCTAGTATCGTTAAAACAAAACTTCAATTCCGCAAAATTTTCCATTCATCTCATCCACCAAGATAAAAGGTATAATACTTTTCCTCACTCTTACAATCCCTAAATTTATCAATCCAATCAATCCTTAAATCCTCCACTTAACCGTGAAATAAACTATGTGTTTTAATTCCTATTTAGTGGGGTACGTAAACACATTTGGAATTTAAATCCAAATGCCAAATTCAAATCCCAAATTAATCTTCCTTCTTTACTTTTCAAATGTAATTATTAATATTCATGTTTTTACTTTGCAAGGGAATTTATGGTCTTCTTAAAATCCATAAAGGTTAGAGAAGGCATCCCATCACTTAATTTATGTAATTAGTTAATTATTTTGGAGTTAAGGAGTGACTTGTGGTTCTCCTAAAATCCATAAGGACTAGAGAGAACACTCTCCATGGCTTGTGAATATTTTATTTTACTTGTTTTCCTTAATTTTCTCATGCATTCATAATTATGCTATGCTCATGCATTTTCTCATGAAATCAATTTTTTAAGCCAAACTAAACTTAGGAGCTAAATTTTAGATTATTTAAAATAAAAAATCTAGTCCCCGAATCCTCTTTGATTTTAAAGACTAGTGATTTTATCATTGAGTAAATTAATTCAAAATTAATGAATTGGAGTCATAAATTAGGCTTTTTCTTAATTTTTCTATTTAAAATAAATTAGAGCGATGACTCTCAAAATATTTTTAAAATCAACCCATCTGAACTCAATGACTCCAACCGTGAGTCCAAACCAAATGGGCATTTTGATCTACTCCTAGCATATTGGACCAGTGATCGAATGAGGCCTCACACATATTTTTGGAATAGAATTCTATTTCCAATTTTAAATTATACCAAACATGCAAAGTAACCACTTGTGTGCCTTTATTTCTCTATGTATTAATTTCTTTCTTATTTTTATTTACAATAACTATAAATAAAAAAGCTTCAAAAAAAACTATAAATAAAAAAGTGTGAAATTCCTTTTATTCCAAAATATTCTTCCAGACGTGTATGCCTTATATAGTCTTAAAGAATATTAATTAATATTTTTCAGCATACTACTTAATTTAATTTTTAATGTTATTATTACAAAAATATAAAGAAGAGAAATTGAGAGAATTTTCTTTCTATATAATGGATTATAATATATTTATAATAGGGCTAAGATTACAATAAAGGAAATAAGATTGGTAACCATCAAACTATAAAGAAAAATATATGTATAACTAATTAGAAATATTGAAAGATTCTGTATAGGTAGACTAATTAAGAATATATAGCTAATTAGAAATATACATTAACATTTCCCTTAAACTCAAGAGGGTTGTCTCAAAACAATCTTGAGTTTGGATTCCAATTCTCAAAATCAACCAGGCGAATGAGCTTTGGAGAAAATGTCAACAACTTGATTAATGGAAGGACAACTAAAGTGCCACAATACCTTGTCAAATATGTTGTTGAATGAAATGACAATCAATACTAGAATGAGAAACTAACTATTTGTTTCTTGCTCCTCCAAGAAATTAAAGAATCACTTTGACATGAGGAAGGATGTGAAGAACGGTTGCATAATGAGTAGAGCAAAGGCAGACATAAACTAATTGACTATGTGAACTATATAGGCAATGTCAGAATGAGTGACAACTGGGCCAAGCTAATTTTTTATTAAGTTTAGTTGATACTTACAAATTTTTTATGGGAATTATATTGATATAATTGAAAGCCCAACACGTGTGAAGAAATAAATTTAAAAGAAACTTATCACAGGACAAAAATTGAGAAACTAAACTAAATCTATAACATACCAAAAATTAAAAGTGAAATTAAAATTTTAGTCTGAATTATGATATAAATTTTCTCAATTGCAAAATATTGTTGAAAAATTGTGTATTTTAGCTCATTAAGTGGCCATTTTGAGGCCTAAATTCAAGTGGTCCCACTACTTAGTTATTGGAGGTTGATCTAAAGTTGTATTCTTTGATGTAAGGACTATGAATTTAAGTATTCATATGCTCAAAATGGAGAATGAGTGAATGAGGATTTGAAACTCAAAGTGAGTTCCTAATTAAAGAAAAGAAGAAGGAAAAATGGGTAATCCTATATTAGAAAATTACAAGAGTGCAAAGGGCTTTCTATTGAAAGGCTCATCCTTTCAATGATAAATAAATAGCTAAAGAAGCTCTCTCTCTTGTACACAAGTGCAGGTGGGGTGCAAATCCATGGTATGAACCAAAGGTTAACGTGTGAGCACGTGACCTACGTATATAAATGTCGAACCAAAATGCCATGGTCCGAGCCCAGCTTGATTTTGTAATTTTCCAAATATTTTTTTATTTATTTTCATAATTCTTTTAGAATATGACTGTTGAGTTCAAATGTTATAGAAAAATATTGGAGTTACAGAACTAAAATATAATACCTAGGGTTTACTTAGCCAACTATAAATAGTAAAGATGACATGATAACGTCCATATACCGTATCATTTAAGGTCCCCTTAGTATACTAAGAACCTTAAGAACATCACAAGAAGTGAATTTAATGAATAATGTGACAATGAGTAAGGAAGGATGTCAACATTGATATGTGCTTTCATGATAAAATGAAAGTCAAACCGAGTTTGACTTAATGTGATTATGTTAAAAATTTGTTTGAAATGTGAACCTAAAGTACTAGTGAATGGGTATTCACATCTCCTAAGACATTGGGAGATGATGATAGTGATATGGGAAATAGAATGCAATCAAGTTGCAATGGTATAATAGAGGTCAAACTTAGTTTGATCTAATGAGTTTACATGAGCTACATTCTTGAGCAATGTTATAGAAGGGAAAGAAAATGTGTAATATGAAGTGAAAAAGATTTATTTAACAATGTTTAGGGTGTGTAGTGATATTGGAAGATAAGATTATGTATATTAAAGTGAAAGAAATAAAATGGAAAATGTATTAAGTACCGAGTTTGAAACGTGTATTTAAGGATCTGCTAATGGGCTTTTGGATTCAAAGGCCCAAACCCATTAAAAGGTCGGCCCATTGGGCCTAAGGAGGATGCAACATCTAAATGGTGAATGTATAGTGGGCCCAAGGTAGTAGACAAAGGTTATGTAGAGATGAGTATTTAGGTGATAGTTTTTAGTCACCAAAGTTGACCAAGTCAAATACTTCATCAACCAAAATTCTTGATGCTTTATATACAAGAGTCAAGTTTCTATTGGCATATCTATCACCTTAAGATAACTCTCACTATTGTAGAGAGAATCCTAGCCCTCCATCTAGACACCATCCTAACCATCCATTATGAGTAAAACATACCGACTACATTTGGTTTGACAAATCCTCACCATCTAATTCAATATGTAAGTATTTGAGAAATTCATTTTTCTCACTTTCTCTACACCCAAAATTCTCTACAAAAGAAGAATTCCCTCCATTTCTAACTACCAAAAGAGTCTTAGCAAGATACACTAATCAAGGTGAGAAATTATACTTATCCTTTCTTTTATGTTTTAAAGTTGATTTTGGTGACTAGGTTACTTGAGAAACCTTTTGTGCACCTCATATAGGAATTAGGCCATGTTGATGTATGACTATAGAATTGTTCTAAATTATGATTGATTACATCTATAGGTGCTTTAGATAAAGAATAATGGATTAGAAGTGGTAAAGTGAACCTTGGAAGCTTGGGTTAAGATTTGAACATCTTAAGGGAACTTGAACTTTTGTGCTAGATATTGACAATTGAATGATTATATGAGTTTTATGTTATGCTAATTACATAGTTCTATGATGATTATGAAGATGTGATGATTTGGTGGGAATTAATAGTTTTCCCTAAATTATAGGGTTTATGGGAAAATTGGGGATTTAAGTATTAAATTTGAATTCATGAAAGTGAAGGGGAAAATCAAGCTTAAGAATGGAATCACATGAGTTAGATAATGTAAATTTTGAAATTTAATTGGAAAAAAGTGATTTTCCCTAGATTAATGAATTAGACTTATTTATAGAATTTAATGGTAGAAGTAGAATTGATTCTATTGAACATTAGAATTTGTTTATATTGTTTGTACTAAATGTTGAAATGTGAGATTAGGAAGAAAAGAAGTATCCCTCCTACAATGTATAGCTTTGGCTATTTAGAGAATGAGTAAAGAAAATGATAAGATTAGTAATGGGTATATGTGTACTATATCTTGACTTTAATAGTGATTGATATGCAATTAAATTGCAAATATGTAGAATCTAAAGGCAAGGGTAAGGATGTTGTCATAAGAGTGGAGAGCACTACTAGCCTCAAGAGTCAAGTGTAATAGGAGCAAATGAGTCCAAGGTGAGTATTTAATAACATAATATGCCTTGAAATATATGCTTTGAACCTTTATCGTTTAAACTGTAATTGCTAAATTGTTCAATAACTTGATGAGTATAAACTATTTATCGAATATCAAACCATTGGATATGATGCTTCTTAACTCCTTGACAAGTTTGAATTGTTCATTAAACCCATTGACATGATGCTTTTTGATAATCATTGAATACCGAAATCGTGTTATGTTCATTGAAATTCTTGACATGAATCTTGAATGAATATCCTATTGATTAACTATTGATAAGCAGAAATCCCCTTTCTGATGTAGGAAAATACATCAGACCTTGTACACTTGGTATATGCCTGTGGGTAGGGCGAGAGTATCCAACCTTTATTAGGGGGGAACACCTAATCGTAAGACCTGATCAGTCTTGCATTATGTGATACTTGTGAGTGAGTAAGGCTCAGGCCGCCACTCTGGAATTAATATGTGTGGGAAACATCCTACTCCCAAGAAAGTGATATTTTTACTAAAGATACTATTTCCATTTGAAATGAGCCATTGAACTAAATTGACAACACTGATTGAAAATATTTCATTACTACAAGTACCATCTTGAGAATAATCCTTATGCTTACCTTATGTATTATATTATTTTGTACTCACTAAGCATTGTCTCATATTGTAGTGATTTAAATTTTTCAAGTAAAGTCAATGAGTTAGCAAATTAAAGTTCCAAGCTCCATTCTCTGCTTGGAAGTTGCTCGGTTAAGTTCCAATGTTGTGACTCTTGATTATGAAGATTATTATTAGAACTGCATGGGTATTGAAGGCTTTAACACTAATATGTCATAGGATGTATAAGTAATGTGAATGGTATTATAAGTGCTATTGTAATAATGTATAATGTATTAAATATTTTATTAATGATATAAAATACCATTTTTGAAGTTTTACAAGTTATGCGTTAATGATGCTATAAGTTAACGAGGATGTTACAAGCAAATAATGGGTATAAGGTTACAATCTTGAGATATATTTAATGGGATGTATGATAAAAGATTTTGTGTTAAATGGGTTCTATGGGTTTTTGGTGCCCTTATGGGCCGCCCATGCTTTAGGACTGTCACGGCTCAAAAAGGCGGGTCATGACATAAAATCTATTATTATAGATTTTAATTCACAAACTGTAATATGGTTTAATTCTATGGCTTTTTTTCTTTCCTCCAAACTAGTATAAATAGGTGCACTTTGGCACTTTTCAAGACTTACCAAAAAATACATCTTCTCTTTCCTTTTCCCATTTTCTTCTATGATAGAGAGACGTTATTTGGTTCGCTGCGAGTAGGCTTTATGGTGTTCATCCTTTGCTCTTCATCTATTGTATCCTGGGAGATAAACATCATCAATCCTTGTTTTAATTCCTCATTTTGATAATCAACTTTCATTTCAACTTATATATGCTAACAATCTTAAGACAAATTTTTGAAAAAAAAAAAAAGATTTTTTCCATGTGTTTACATTGAATAGTCACGTATTAGAAATTCTGTCTAGAAAATTGGATTTTAAGTGGGACCTGTTTGTGACCCTTCCTACCTTTCCTGGAAATTTCTATTCAGAAATTTTGTCTAAGGAGATTGAGTTTTAAGTGGGACTTGGTTGTGACCCCTCCAATATTTCCTGGGAATTGTCTAAAGGGTGCTATTTAGTGAGGTTATTTTTCTTTTGAGGGAAAATAATAATCTCTTTTGCTATTTCACAAATGGAAAATACTGGGGTGATTACGAATATTCCTGATGTTCTCAAGTGCTATCCTCCTCTGTTGCACGAGTGGTTGCTTCTATTGTACCTATCTCAGTACCTGTGAATCATGGAGAGAAGCCAGAAAAGTTCAATGGCTTGAATTTTAAAAGGAGGCAGCAACAGATGTTGTTCTATCTTACCACCTTGAATCTTGCACGATTCCTGACAGAAGATGCTTCTACTATAAAAGAGGATGAGTAAGATGTCCAAGCAAGGATTACCTATGATAATTGGCATCAATCTAATTTTTTGTGCAAGAATTATGTCATGAATGGGCTATATGATTCTCTATACAATGTGTATAGTGCTATGAAGACTGCCAAACAGTTATGAAATTCCTTGGACCAAAAATACAAATCTGAGGATGCTGATGCCAAAAAGTTTATAGTAGGACATTTTCTTGACTATAAAATGGTGGATTCCAAAACTGTGGTAAATCAAGTGTAAGAACTGCAAGTAGTTCTCCATGAAATTCATGTAGAGGGGATGAATTTGAGTGAGACCTTCTAAGTAGTTGCTATCATTGAGAAGCTACCCCCTAATTGGAAGGACGTCGAGAACTATCTTAAGCATAAACGAAAGGAGATGAACATTAAAGAGTTGATTGTCAGGCTTCATATTGAAGAAGACAACAAAAGCTTAGAAAAAGACAAGAGGGGAATCGCCTCTTCTGAGGCTAAGGTGAACATTGTCGAGCATGGACAAAGTTCAAAGAAGAAGAAAACCAAAGAGTTCAAGATAGGACCCAAAGGTGGAGTTTTTAAGAAGAAATTCCAAGGCAAGTGCTTCAATTATGACCAGGTAGGTCACAAGTCTGCTGATTGCAGATTGCTAAAGAAGAAGAAGAGCAATAAAGCTAACCTACTATAGAGCATTACACAATGTGTCTCTAATATCACTCTTACTATTGTGATATCAGAGGTAAACCTTATTGGCTCTAATTCAAAGGAATGGTGGATTGATGCTGGTGCTACAAGGCATGTGTGCTCAAAAAGTGAGATGTTCTCCACTTTCAAATCTAAAGGCAGAGAAAAGTTGTATACAGGTAATTCTACCACTTTTGAAATTCTTAGGGAAGAGAATGTGGTACTAAGATGACTTCTGGGAAGGAGCTAACTTGCAATGTCCTGTTTATGCCAGATATCCGCAAGAATCTGGTGTCTAGTTCTCTCCTCAACAAACATGGATTTCATATGGTGTTTGAGTTAGACAAGGTTGTTTTGTCTAAAGGTAGAATGTATGTGGGTAGGGGGTATGCTCTTGATGGGCTTTTCAAACTCAATGTAACTATTGTGAAACATATGAATGAAAGTACCTCTTCTGCTTACTTGCTTGAGTCTTCCAATTTATAGCATGGTAGACTAGGACATGTTAATTATAATACTTTGAGAAGATTAATTAACTTAGACGACATACCTAATTTCCATATAGATTCAGAACATAAATGCAAAATTTGTATTAAAGCAAAATTAACCAGATCATCCTTTCAAACAATTGAAAGAAAAACTGAACTACTTGATTTAATTCACAGTGATGTATGTGATTTAAAATTTGTTCAAATAAGAGGAGGTAACAAATATTTTATCACATTTATTGATGATTGCACAAAATATTGTTATGTGTATTTGATTAAAATCAAGGACAAAGCTATAGAAAAGTTTAAACTCTATAAACTTAAAGTTAAAAATCAACTCAATAGGAAGATTAAAGTGTAGAGGAGTGTTCGTGGTGGTGAATATGAGTCACCATTTGGTAAGTTTTGTGCATAACATGGAATCATACATGAAACCACGGCACGTTATTCACCTCAGTCAAATAGAGTGGCTGAGAGAAAAAATCATACCTTGAAAGAAATGATGAATGCAATGTTGATAAGTTCTGGATTGCCTCAGAATATATGGGGGGAAGCTATATTATCAGCTAATTACCTTTTAAATCAAGTGCCCCAAATTAAATCAGACAAGACCCCTTATGAGTTATGGAAAGGAAGAAAACCTTCCTATAAATATTTACGAGTGTGGGGGTGTCTTGCTAAAGTGGTTGTTCCAACACCAAAGAAATGAGAATAGGCCAAAATCAATTGATTGCATCTTCATCAGTTACGCATATAATAGTAGTAACTATCGATTTCTTGTGTATGAATAAAAAAATCCTTAATATACATAAGAACACAATAATGGAGTCAAGGAATGCATCGTTCTTTGAACATATATTTCCCTGTAGAACTTTAGAAAAGGTGAGTTCATCTAAACAAGCTCTTAAGGCTATTAGTGAAGATAATAAAAAAAAAAAAAAAGAACAAATCTCATATCAAATTCATAGAGGGGAATTTGGATTTGAAGATGAGCCAATTGAGACTGAGCTAAGGCGCAGTAAGATAGCAAGGATAGAAAAGTCTTTTGGACTAGATTTTCTAACTTACATGTTAGAAACAAAACCTCAAACTTATGCAAAAGCTGTGAGTTCTTTAGAAGGTCTTTTATGGAAAGAGGCCATTAGGAGTGAAGTAGACTCCATTATGCAAAATCATACTTGGGAATTTATGGATTTACCTTTGGGATGTAAACCACTAGGATCTAAGTGGATCTTTAAGAGGAAAATGAGAGTTGATGGTAAAATTGATAAGTATAAAGCTAGGCTTGTAATTAAAGGTTACAAACAAGAAAAAGGTTTAGACTTCTTTTATACTTATTCTCTTGTGACAAGGATAAACTCCATTAGGATGATACTTGTTATTACTACATTACCCAATCTTAAAGTACATCAAATGGATGTGAAAACTACTTTCTTAAATGGATACTTGGATGAAGAAATCTACATGAACAACCTGAAGGTTTCATTGTCCAGGACAAGAAAAAAAGATTTGTAGATTGGTTAAACCTTTGCATGGATTGAAACAAATGCCAAAACAATGGCATAAGAAATTTGATAGTGCAATGCTATCAAATGGATTTAAGATCAATGAGTGTGATAAATGTATTTATGTCAAAGACATTAGTGATGGCTATGTCATATTGGTCTATATGTAGATGACATGCTCATTATTGGAAGTAATACGAAGATTATCAAATCTACTAAAAATATGTTAAACTCAAGGTTTGACATGAAAGATATGGGATTAGCGGATGTGATACTAGAAATAAAAATATCAAGAAGATCATATGGACTCATATTAAGTCAAACACATTATGTAGAGAAAATACTGGATAAATTCAGCGAGAATGATTCAAGTGTGTTTAGAATCCCATTAGACTTAAGTCTCCATCTATCTAAAAATAGAGGGGAGAGTGTATCTCAAGTGGAATATGCTTATGTAATTGGTAGTCTCATGTACTTAATGAGTTGTACAAAACCATATATTTCTTATGCAATGAGTAAACTGAATCGACATACGAGTAATCCAGGAACTGATCACTAGAAAGGAGTTGTAAGAGTACTTAGATATTTACGGTACACTGGCAAGTATGGACTGCATTATACCAGATATCCAGCTATCCTAAAAGGCTATAGTGATGTGAACTAGATCTCTAATATAAAAGATTAAAAATCTACTAATGGTTAAATGTTTACACTAACAAGTGCAGCTGTTGCTTGGAAATCTTCTAAACAAATAGCTAGATCTATAATGGAATATGAGTTTATTGCATTAGATAATTGCACTGAAGAAGTTGAATGGCTATGCCATTTCATAGAAGATATTCCAAAATGGGAGAGTCCAATGTCACCAATTTGCATACATTATGATAGTCAGTTTGCAATAGGAAGGGCACAATGCAACATGTATAATGGTAAGTCAAGACATATCCATCATAGAAATAATACCACTAGACAACTGCTCTCAACTGGAGTTATCATTGTTTATTATGTAAAATCAAAGGATAACATTATAGATCTGCTAACCAAAAGGTTAAATAGAGAGTTAGTTGACAAGTCATCGAGGGGAATGGGACTAAAGCCTAGATGAGAGCAATAAGTATATGTAAAGGAAAACCCAACCTAGTTAACTGGAGATCCCAAGATCTAGGTTCAAAGGGACAACCTTATTGTAAAGACTTAGTGAAGGCACTATGGGGGAAAAATAGTGATACGCTTAGAGAAAAGTTAAGCTATGCTTTCAATGATTCTTATAAGTAAGAGATCACCTATATGAGAAGAAGTGGGGCTGCTTCAAAGGAGAGTTGTAATTCTTCAAAAATTCTTACAAAACCAAGTAGATGTTCAAGGCCAAAATGAACTAAATAATGAGAACTGAATTACGTCAAGGGAGAATCTTGTGTGAAGTATATCATCATTTACACAGATAGCAGAATAGTTCAATGACATCATATCAACTGGTTAGCTAGTAAAGTAAATATACTCTCATAAATAAAGGTTCAAAGGGTAACACCTACCTATCTTATGCAGGATTCAATCACTAAACTCTATCACATAGTAAGGCTTCATTCGTCTTACTTTTTCATTCAAATTTATTCATATAGGGGATTGTTGAAAAATTGTGTATTTTAACTCATTAAGTGGCCATTTTAAGGCCTAAATTAGGGTGGGTCCCACTACTTGGTTATGGGAGGTTGATTCGAATTTGTGTTCTTTGATATAAGGACTATGAATTTAAGTATTCATATGCTCAAAATGGTGAATGAGAATTTGAAGCTCAAAGTGAATTCCAAGTTAAGGAAAAGATTAAGCAAATGTGGGTAATCCCATATTAGAAAATTACAAGAGTGCAAAGGGTTTTATATTGAAAAGCTCATCCTTTCAATGATAAGTAAATAGCCAACAAGGCTCTCTCTCGCACACACAGGGGCAGAAGGGTGCAAATCCATGGTACAAACCAAGGGTTAACGTGTGAGCTACTGACCTACATACACAAATGTCGAACCAAAATGCCATGGTTCGAGCCTAGCTTTGTTTTGCAATTTTCCAAATATTTTTTTAATTTTTTTCAGAATTCTTCTAGAATATGATTAGTGAGTTCAAATGTTATAGAAAAATATTAGAGTTATAGAATTAAAATATGTTGTTACATATTTTAATTCACAAACTTTAATATAGTTTAATTCTATGGCTTTTTCTCTCTCGTCCAAACTAGTATAAATAGGTGCACTTTGGTACTTTTCAAGACACCCCAAAAAATACGTCTTCTTCCTTTTCCCATTTTCTTCCATGATAGAGAGACGTTGTTTGATTTGCTGTGAATAGGTTTTCTAGTGTTCATTCTCTGCTCTTTATCTGTTATATCCTAGGAGACAAATGCCATCAATCCTTCAATACTTATGATAGGGGCGAATTTGTCTTAAGGACATTGTGTGGTACACAAGCCTCTGATTTCTTCTGTGCTTTTGTTTTACGTTATGTGTTTTTGTTATTACTATTATTATTTGGTTTCACTTGCATCTAATCAGTTCTTGTTTTAAAGTCCTTATTTTGACAATCAACTTTCATTTCAACTTATATGTGCTAACAAATATTTGCATGTGAACACTCCTCTGAAATTATAAATAAAATGATGATACAATGTATATTATGAATATTAATTATCAAATCAAATTGAAATAAGAGGTGGAAGTTAGAATGAAACCACTAAAATTTGACATTGAAAAATTTAATAGGGAAAAATTGAGAAAAAAAGATGATTATGCAGCACCATTTAATAGGGAAAATATGATTGAAATAATGAAGTGGTCAAAATGAAATATGGTATAAAAGGGAGGTTGAATTGAATGATTTTCAAAGATAAGTGTGAACCTTCAATTTTTCACCCTCATGATCCCGCTGCAGCCTGACATCTGGTAAGATTAATGCACTATGCAAAACTAATATAGTGGTCTTGCTAGCTGGTTAGCAGGTAGGAGTAAAAGGGGTAGTGCTCATTGAAAAAGTAGATTTCCTATATTTTGCATCCTTCAATTTGTATTTGAATCTTAAAAGCATGTAGACTCTATAAACAAATTTCTGAAAGTTAAAATTGCCAAAAACTGCCAAAACAGGAAAACTAAGAAATGGAGTCTCGAGAACGAAAACCTATCCCTTTAACCTTTGAACCACCCTCAGATCATCTGGGATTGAATAACGATCACAAAATAATTGGAATCACAAAAAACAAATGAAAAATGGGCCAAAACCAATGGAATCAGAGCCGAGGCAGAGCATACTGGCAGTTACCATACAGCCATGTGCAGTGACCACAAGAGCCCTTCTTATCACTGCAAGGCCCCTTACGGTAACTGTAAGGGCACCTATGGTGCCATTTTTATAACCGCACGTGGCATGTGTGGTTTCGCATGGCATACTTATGGTTATACCCTGACAAATTTGAAATCCCATATTATTTTCTCACAAAACTGACCTCAAACCCTTCAACTAGATATTCTTATCCCAAAGCTCAGTTGAGAGACACATGGACTTGCTTGATGAATCTGAGATCTCAAAGCAAGTCTCAAAAACTCTTTTCTTTAGCTTGTTTTACAAAAATGAATGAGCTTTTAGTTTAAAAGTTTTCTTTTAGTCTCGCTTTGCTTCGGACTCTTTGCTTCACAAAGTGATCAAGTTTTCTATTCGTGGTCTAAAGTTTCAACTCAAGCTGAGAGAAGGTGGAATTACAACCCATCAAGTCAAAAGTTTCCCACCTTCTAAGGCAAGCTATTGTCATTCATCTAAGGTTATTTATTTCATTTTATTGATTCCCTCATTAGAATCTCTTCTCCCTCCAAGGCTCTCTGCCTTTTCTTTTCTTTTCTATCCTATACTTTCTAATTAATCACTTTAATTTGATTCATGTTAATTAAAATAGGACCTAATTAGCAACTTGATAATCAATTAAATTGATCAATTAATTCGATACTGCTTTTAATTAATGAACTGAAATATGATAAAATTAACCCGTTTCGCAAGAAATGTGAACTACTCTCATTTCCCTTCCTCCCCCCCCCCCCCCCCCCCCCCCCCCCCCCTCTTCTTTTCACCTTCTTCATATAGATTAAGATTGTCTTTTGTTCTTTGTTTTATTTTGATGCTTTAAGACCAGTTTGGAGAATGTGAATGTTTTTATTGCTTTCTTTATTTTGCTCTATTATGGAATGAATGAATGGAATAAATGGTGATGCATTTAGTTGTTCATGCATTATATATAAATTGTTCATGTATTTATAAACTGTTCATGAAATTTATTTTAAGTCATTTTGTATTAAACTTGTCAAACTAATTTTTTCTAAAATAAACCAAATATCTAGTCTCCGAATTCTCTTTAGTAATTAAGGACTAGTGCACTTTTTCTTTGGGATAAAATAAATTAGAATCATTTAATTGGATTTTCCCTTAATTTTTTCCAAATAAAAATAAAATTAAGGTGGCGACTCTAAATTAATTTTCAAAATCAACCAATTTAATTCCGAGAGTTTCATTGTGAGTCTTTTGCCAATTGAGCATTCTGATTCTTTTTAGTGGATCAGAGCGGTGCTCGAGCGAAACCTCACAATAAAGTGATTTTAATAAAAAAAATTGATAAGAGAATTGATATTAATGATTTGCGGGGAAAAAAAAAGATCATTTCACAATGATTTTTAAATATAATTTAAAGAAGAATTATGCTAAAATGAATTGAAATCGGAAGCCTCTCCTTTTTTTTTTTTCTGTTTTTTTGAGAGACATAATTTCACAGCCAAAAAATCAAAAGCTTGAGAAAAAATTAAAAAGAGAAATTAAGAGAATTGTTGAGGGAATTGTCTTTCTGTATAATAGGTTATAACCTATTTACAATAGAGTTATGATCAACGATTTATATATTTATATATATATATATATATATATATATATATATATATATATATATATATATATATATATATATATATATATATATATATATATATATATATATATATATATATATATAATATTCCTATTTTATATTCATATGTAGCTATTTAATATTTCTTGGTATGTGATAATAGATATGGCTTGTTTCCTGTACATTGCTTGAAGCCACGTTTCAAATAACCAAATAAATTCTTCTGATTCATCTTGCAAGAAAGCACAGCCAAACAAAAATTGATTGATAATTATGATTTAATCCAGTAAATGGTGCAAATAGCATGCTATATTTATTAGTTTTGTAAGTAGTATCAAAAGTAATGGCCTCTCCAAAATGCTGATTAGCCCAAAATGCTGATAAGCTAATCGTGATTGAGCATCTACCCAAAAAAAATTCACCATACGAGCATCATCATCACATTGAATTGCATAAAAAAAAAAAAATTTGGATTCTCTACTTGTCTTCTTTTACAATAACTTAAAATAGCTTAAGCATCTCCAATATCTACATTTTTTCTTTCTAAGATTTCTAAGATCATTCCAACAATCTCTATCAGAAAATGGACATAGATACAACTTTTCTCGTTGGAATTCCTTCTTCATCAAAATTTTCAATCAAATTTTTTGTAGCTATAGACATTGATTTATAACATTTAAGATAGGTTACACTCGTTAGACTAAACATGTCATGGTTATGAGCATTGTTAAAGGATTTTACCATCCAATTTTTACAATTTTTTCCCTTTGATACTTTCAGCATTGCTCCATAACCAATTCTTAAGGTTAAACATCTTTTTCTAATTTTTCCGCCCTCATTCTTACTTTCTTCTTTATAATGACCCTCGTTGCAACATACATAAATATGACTAATTATTTCACCACTATGAGGCCCTGTTACACTTGATTGTTTACAAATTCCAAAACCATTTTCTTTTGCAAATAATTTATAAAAAATTTCAGAATCATCAAGAGAGTTAAATTCCATTTCCACATAAAATCAAGATTTAATTTCACTTACCTTCATGTTGATTGAGATGAGAACCTTGACCAAGTTCAATATCTTTTAAAGATATATTTTCCATGTCCATATCATTAGAATTGGAATTAATCTGGTGAGAAAGAAAAAAAATAATGAATATATTAAAAATTTACAAAAAAAAAATTATGAAATTATCATTTATTTATGGCTTATTAACAATTTAGTTACTCCAATGGTAGTTGTTAGCAAATTTAACTAACAAGAATATGGAAATTGTAAAATTAAACATACAATAAACTTTAATGCATTAACATGAATAAAACCTTTACAGCCTTGATTAACTTATAGAGAGACCACAAATTTATACTAATAAATTTTTTAATCTTAATTAGTTGAATTCAATTTTAAAATACACATCAAATTTTGGTTTTCTCAATTTGATTTGTAAAATAGAAATATATATATATAGAGAGAGAGAGAGAGAGTAAAGAGCAAACGAAGTAGAAAAATAGCAAATAATTAACTAACCAAAAGGAATGATAGATTATTGTCTGCGGCATCATTATTGTCATCTCTTTCGCAAAAAAAAAAAAAAATCATTATTGTCATCTATTGAAACAAATTTGTAATAAAATAACAATAATAATGAAAAAAGAAATATTAAACAGGTAGATATGAATATAAAATAGGAATATTTTATAAAAGAAAGGTTTATTATATTATAAATAGAAGAGAAATTATAAAATTATTTAATTATAAATATGTTATTAGTCATTAGATTTTACACAAATTAATGGCTAAAAAATTGTGTAAAACTTTTAATTTTACACTTATGTAAGTGGATCCTTTCTCATAAACTAATAGTGGATTGTGATTATCTACTCCACCTAAATTCCTTTATGATATATTGAACGTTGATTTGACTTAATGATATTTTATTACAGTAAAAAAAATAGATATATGAATTAAGAATATATAATTAATTAGGAATATATATTAATAGTTGTAATCAAACAATAAAAAAGTACTAATCTTAAATGTGAAATTGTCCGATCTTTATATTATAATAAGACATAATTATTGATTGTAAATTGTCAAATTCTAACATTTGTTATTTAATTTGCTTTTGGTTAAAAAAAATAAATTTTAATTCAGTAATATGTAAGTTAGTTCAAGATATATATGTAAAATATATACATGTACACTATGAGAAAACAAAAAAAAAATTCTTTCTTCATTTTTATTTTTCAAGAGATATATTACAAAATTAAAATTTATTTAGTAACATATTTAGTAATAAGTTATTTTTTTTTAAATGTATATATACATAAACACAAAAATACATATGAAGAGATATGAAAAAATACGTATTCACCTTAAGATCATGACAATTTTAAAAAATCAGATTAATTTTTATATCGCACATATATTTTATATTAATAATATGAGAAATAGAAATCTCAGTGCACTGTCCGTTGGACTCCCAGTTAGTAATATGTTACTTAGAATGAATAATATGTGTTTTTTTTTTATTCATTATTCACACTGATTGCATAAAAAGTGCATTTGATAACACATGTCAAACTCATCCACGTAGAGAATTTCAAGGGTCCCAAATTGATTTTTAAAATTGACTAATGACATATGTTATTATTTTTTTATTTGGTAAAATAAAATGGTATTAAACGTTATTTTTATATATTACACTAAATTTAATTTTTTAATTTTATAAAATAATCCCAGATATTATTTTTACATATTATATAAAATTTATTTTTATTTTCACATCATAATTAAAATTGATATATTATAACTCTATTTTTATATAATAAAAAATAGGCTATTCACATCAAATCTTAGAGAATTCCAAAAAAAAAAAAAAAAAAATCGTTTATAATCTAATCCGACAATTGAATCACAATAAATAAAATAAAAAGAAAATCTATTTATTAGCAGAGTTAAAACTAAAGTTTATTTATGACATTATTTAATTATTATATTTATATTCATACAGCTTAGGGAGTGCTCCAATAATGAGCTATATTCTGACTCCATTTTTGCCCAGGGAGCTCTCTCCACTTGGCTTAACTGGCAACTGGTAAGGCTTGGTCAAACCGTCAAACAACGCACTATATGTTTTATTTTCAAAAGGATTGCCTCACGCTCCCTGTTGCTTCTCTCACGTCTTATCCCCCTAATTAACTTTTATTAACGGTAATTACAAATTATTTTTCTATTTTAATACTTGGGGACTAAATTTTTTTTACATTCAACTGTTTAAACAAAGCAAAACCATATTAATATAGTGCTTTGTTTTGATGTAGGTATTATTTTAGTGCTAACTCAATTTTATAACGCTCAATATAACACTAACATATATACCAACTTAGTTTCTACTAACATTTTCAATGATAAGACCAAAATGATCTCCCTTTTTGAGTGCTATATACACTATCATGCATGAAATAAAATATATTTATCATTCGATCTTAAGTAAAATAAGAAATCATAAATTTAGACTTATCTTACTAACTGTCTTATAAGATAAAAAGAAACAGAGAAAGATAGAGTTGTAAGAGAAATCTAACTTAAATCTTCTGATGAGTTCTAGTATATATTGGCTATGATGGTTTATTTTATAGTACGAGAGTACTGTCTCTATTCCACCAACTACATATGTGTTGTGAGATTTTAGACCACTTAAATTCTTTATAGTACTTCCATGTGTCTTAGATCAAGAACTAATAATATGAAATCAATTTGAACTAATACACTGTTCATTGTAGCATCTATGATAAGCTATGTGATTTATGCAACTTGTAAATGATAACATGTAGGTTGTAAGGTACTATATTGTAGGGGTGTAAATGAGCTGAATTATTAGCAAACAATTTAGTATTCAGCTCGATAAAAACTTGTTCATATTCAACTTACTTTATAAATAAGTCAAGATTAAGCTTTATTTTAAAATTTGTTAAATAAATGAGCTGAATTTGAGCAAAGTAAAGCTCGGTTCGATTATACTCCTGAACAGTTTGATTATAAACTCGTGAACAAGCTCGCAAATAGCTTGATTAATAGACTCGCAAAAAAAAAATTATTATTATTATTAACTTAAAAATTTTGACACTCAAAAAAATATATTTTAATACTTCTATAAATTTTTTACTAATTCAAATTGACTAAAATATATATTCCTGATTAACATAACATAATATTTTCATACTATATAAAATATATTTTTTTATTAATTTATATCTTTATAATATATATAATGCTCAATTTTATGATTGCATTTTCACTAATTGGATATTTTTACTTTTATATTAATTTTAAGTATTTTCATTATAGTTATTTTATTAGAAATAAATATTTAGAAAGTTGATATTTTGATAATTTATAAACAAATTTTATAATGAGTCAAGCTCAAATTTAACTGATTATAATTTATTAGTGAGTCCAGTTTGAACATGATTTTTAAGTTCGATCCAAAACTTGAGCTTGAGTTCGAGCTAAAAAAAAAAAGAAACCAAGTCTGAACAAATTAAAACTCGGCTCATTTACACTCCTATCATATTGTGCCATGTGGTTTTTTACTGAGTCCTTTTGCTTGCTTCGCAAAATCATACAAGCATTTCTTAGTCTTAACAACGAGTCTCGACTCGCCTCGACATACCAAACTCCTCGTTCATTTTGCCTATGTAGAGCTTGCTTGTTCACCTTGCTTGCAAAAATCCTCATTTGTCTCACTTGTTAAACTAGCTCACTTGTCTTGGTCAACTCGCCTATCCATTTAGCGAGGCTATATCCTTGAGAACTAGGCTTGTCATCATTCTTGGACCTAGTCCTTACTAGTAGGACTCCTTCCTTGCTAGGCCTGTTCAAAAGCCAGACTCGGACCGGGCTAATTCGGGTTCAATTATTTTTTATTAAAGCCAAGCTCGGCCCAGCCCGATTGATCGGGTTTGACTCAATATCTAAGCTCAGTCCAATTGAATATGTACTACCTATGCTCGCCCGCAATTCTTACACTTTTTTTTTATGAATTATAATAATGAATTAATGATACATATATGTACTTAAAATATAAAATAAACCATATATTTATTATTTTAAATATAATAGAATATGCATTATAAAGATTAAATATAATTTAATATTAAAATTTCATAAAATGTTTTTTTGTCATAGTGGTATGTAATGATTTAACTTGATAAGAGATTGCAAGTTCAATTCTCAATCTTAACATTTTATTTTTATATTTATGTATGTATATTATTCGGGCCAGGCCTGGGCAATTTCAGCTAATCCCAGGCCTAACCCAAAAAAATATGGGCTTTTCGGGTTCAGGTTCGGGCAGAGTATTAAAAAAAAATTCTTGTCCAGACCCAATATTTTTATTGGGCTGGCCGGGCGAGCACTCAGACCCATGATCAGGTCTATTCCTTGCCTTATAAATCTGACCTTGTTAACTTTACTTCTTACCTTGTAATCCTTGCTTCATAAGTCTTGCCTCATTTATGAAGTATATACCTTTGCTATTGAAGTTTGGCATAGCTTTATCCTTGTCTTCATCAACAACACTCTACTCATTTAACTTGTGACTTTTCATAACTTACAAAAACATATGTAATAATCATAACAAGTATTTTCCAATTTATAATGAACATTACTTTGCTCACTATCTGAAATGTCAAAATTTAATAATGCCCATTCAAATAATAACAAGTATGATTTTGCTCTCTGGTTGAATTTATAATTTCTTGTAATGTTCATTCAAAATAGTGAACATTTGTGGCTTTGTCTTCTGTGTAAATTTTCTTAAAATCATAATTAAGTGTTATGTTTGTTCTAAATGAATAACGAATATGGCCTTATTCCTTGATATAACTTCTTAAATTACAAACTTTACACTTACATAAGAAAGAACTTGACATACATAGCTAATACAAATTTGGGTTATTACAATTTTCTTCAGAGAAATATCTGAAATTAGTCCTTTTAGATCTATAACAATACTACTTCCATTTTTAGTTAGGTTAATAGAACTTAAGAAGAAATTACTATTTTGGATTCAACAATACCATCTTTTTCCTTGGAACTTTAATTACGTAGTTTTTCATTGAGTTTGATCTTAAATCTATCTCCTTTTAATACTTGTAATGAGTTAATACTTGTATTGATGCATTTTATTAATTTCAATGAAATTTATTTATTTTTAAGCATGAGTAGCTAAATTTCCATCTAGGATTTAGATGAAGATTAATTTGAGTGTTTGTGGTACTATGTATACTTTCTTTTTGTGATAGGTTTGTTTGAAATTAATCTATCAATCTTGAGGTTAATTGTTGTGTGAAGGTTTGACCATCATTTGCATAGTCTAAAGTAATCCATGAAGTAGCGAGAGTGGAAGTAGGTTATTTGTTCATGGAATTGATAGATATAAGAGATTTACCATATAGAGATATGAGTAAGATTTACCATATAGAAATATGAGTATACTTAGATGATGATTATTGTTTATTTAAAAAACTTAATGAATCCTATTAATACTTGTGGCAATGAAAATAGGTATGAGATTAATTTTGGTATGAATAACTTATCTTGAAATAGGATTTTACTTAATTAAAAAGAAGTTATCTTTAATTTCTTGCACTCCTTAAAGCAAAAAATAAGAGTATATATGGTTCACAAGTTGTGAAAGTTAATTGAAGTCTAAATTCTCAATCATCTTCCAATTAAATTTTTCATTTAATTGATTAATTACTTGTTTGTCAATTACTTCTTACTTTAGTATTAAACAATCAAACTAACCAATCATCAACTTATTTGACTAAATATTAAAAAATTTCAAAATATTGATACTCAATACTAGAAGCTACAATCAATCTGTACGCTTGAGATGAGAAAAACTATCTTCAATGGTATATTTATTTCGGTGAAAATATCTTAATTTGATGAAGGCATAATAAAACAATTTTAAATGTGCGTACCTATAATATGCTTTGAGTATAATAATTTTTTGTATTCATAAGGGCGAAATAACTTATTTTCTTTATTTTCTATATGTTTCATTATAAAATTATTAAAGTTCAAATTATAGAAATGATTATTTATGATTAAAATATTTGTGTAACTTAAAATTTGAAGTAAATTTAATTAACAGATACACACTTTTTTAAATAATACATTCAACTAAGATTCAAAAGTGATATACACTCTTCTAGGAACTATCATAGTTGGATGATTTTTTTTTTTTGTTAATTAAATAAGAAGTTAAAAAATTCTCAAAAGAATTTTTTTTTTTTTTTATAATTTTGCTACAAAATTTGAAATAAATGACCAATTCATCTAAGTCTTACAGTTTCTTCGACATATGAGATTGTTTAACTAAACCGCAGTTAGTAAATAACATTATATTTTGTACATATTATTATTCACATTGGACTTAATAATATCAAAAATTTAGTTAATATATGATATATCTCTTATTTAAAATCTAATACTTGATATTTTTAGTAATTCTTATCTAATAGATACTAATCTTATTATTTATAATATTTTAATTTCTTAAAAGTGTCGTACTTTTTATTTCATTTACTGAGTAATTAAATTATTAAATTGATCAACCAATTCTTTATTTTAACTTAATTAATGTATTAATTTTTAATAGCATATTGAATTAGAGCGCGTGTCCTCCAGAAAAAGTAGAGCGCGTGGGGTTTGTAAGAAGAAAGAGGCAAACCTGCAAATATATAACGTATGAAAGTATACACCGACCAATGGCAAAGGTGCAGTGAGAGAATAAAACAAAAAAGCTTTTAATTTGAATTTTTTTTTTAAATGTATATTTAATTAACAACATAAACAAAAAGAAAATATCAAAAATAAAAAATAACCCATAATAATAAAATAAAACAACAAAAACAAATAATAAATATCAAGATAAAGAAATTTCAAAGAACCAAAAGCCCAAAACCTCCTCTCTAAAGTTTCACAGAAAACGACCGCCAAAACAAGAGCCGGCTTTCATCTTCGCCTTCTTCAATCTTTTTTGCATAAACCCAGAAATTATAACCGAAATTTTGTATAAAAGTACGGATTTTTATAGAGATATTGAAAGAGAGAGAGAAAATAATTGATGGGCATGAGTAAAGTTGGAATTTTGAGCATGTAGAAAGTGAAAAAAAGGGAATCTTTTTGATGTCTTATGGCATGCCAGCAGAGGAGGAAGAAGAAGCATTACAATTGCATAGAAGGGTTTTATTTACATCGAGATCTTTTTACCTTAAAAGAGTTCAATCATAATTTCCTCTTGATTATTTCTGTGCTAAGCCAATGAAAAGTTACCATCAGTTCTTGTTTATCTTCTTCTGCCTCTTCTTTGCTCCAATTGGTACTTTCTATCTTCACTTCTCTCATATTTACTTGTTGGATTTTTTGGTTCTTGAATTTATTTAATATGCTTCTTATTTGTATCTTACTTGGGTTGATCGCAGTGTTTGCTGGATTGAATAGAGACTGGATCAGTTTTAGATTCTTTTTATTGATTTTACTGATAGGTTGCTTGATATTGCAATAGCTCTGTGTTTTACATGGGGAATTTTCTTGGGATGCTCTTAATTTTTGATAATTTGAAATTATGTTGACTGTAGTCAACTAGAAGACTAGATATTTCTTTTCTTTTCCTTTTGTGGTATTGTTTTTGTTTTTCTTTTCTTCTTATTAATTAATAAACATAGGATTTTTCTTGCTCTTCTTCGAAATTGTTATAAATATAGATTCTTTGGAGTATCAAACTTGTTTAGTTTTGAGCAAATAACTTAACAGAAGTTTCCTTAGCACAGCTCCATGACCATGAGTGATTCAACTGTTACAGAATTTTGTTTTGTGTATTATGGTTCTGCTGGATCATTCATTTCTTATCTGTTCCTATACTTAGACATTCTGATCCTAAATTTACATTTTTTTGATGAAATGTTTGCGGAATTGTCTACTGTATTAGTCTTCAGCTGTCTTTTTATTGACTTTATTTCAGTTTGTAAGTTTTGCATCTGAAGCTTTATCTATCAAAAAAGAGGAATATGTTAGTTTAGTTATTAATCTCAGGAGTGTTTCTTAAGAACTATCATGAATATCTGAAAATCAAGCTAGAAAGCTGCAATTTTTTCCTCCAAAACATTGAATGGCCTTTCTATTTAGTGAAGTGAAGTCACAAAGTATGATTCCATCCTTTGGGTTTGGCAGGAGAATATTATTGCCGTTTTTATTTATTTATTTATTTTTTACTTACGTTTAGTAGCCATAAACAAATGGAAACTTGATTGAACTATCCTTTGCCCTTTTGCCCTTTTCATCTTTCATTTTTTTCCTGCAGCACCTCCAACAGTGCAAGCATTCACTGGAACATATGGCATAAATTATGGAAGAATTGCTGATAACATCCCTTCACCGGATAAAGTTGTTACACTTCTCAGGGCAGCAAAGATAAAGAATGTTCGGATTTATGATGCTGATCATAGTGTTCTTGAGGCATTTAGTGGGACAGGGCTAGAACTTGTTGTTGGACTTCCAAATGAGTATGTAAAAGAGATGAGTGCTAATGCAAGCCATGCCATGACCTGGGTTAAAGAAAATGTGCAGGCATTCCTTCCCAGAACAAACATTCGTGGGATTGCTATAGGGAATGAAGTTTTAGGAGGAAGTGATTATGAACTTTGGGGAGCTCTTTTGGGTGCAGTTAAAAATGTATATAGTGCCTTAAACAAACTTCATTTAGCTGATATTCAGATTACTACAGCACATTCGCAAGCTGTTTTTGCCAATTCCTATCCCCCATCTTCATGTGTATTTAAAGACAATGTTGCTCAGTTCATGAAGCCACTCTTGCAGTTCTTCTCACAGATCGGCTCTCCATTCTGCTTGAATGCTTATCCATTCCTGGCCTACATGAGTGATCCAGAGAATATTGATATTAATTATGCTCTTTTTCAGAAAACTCAAGGTATCTATGATCCAAAAACTGATCTGCACTATGACAACATGCTTGATGCACAGATTGATGCAGCTTATGCTGCATTGGAAGATGCTGGATTTAAAAGGATGGAAATTATAGTTACAGAGACTGGCTGGGCGTCACGAGGAGATGATAATGAAGCTGCAGCAACATCTGAAAATGCAAGAACCTATAATTATAACCTGCGTAAAAGGCTTGCAAAAAAGAAAGGTACCCCATTCAGGCCAAAAATGGTAGTAAAGGCATATATTTTTGCAATTTTTAATGAGGATTCAAAGCCTGGGCCAACTTCTGAAAGGAATTTTGGACTTTTCAAGGCTGATGGGAGCATCTCATATGATATTGGGTATCATGGTCTTAAATCTTCATCTGCAGATTCATCGCTTATATTTTTGAAGGTATGAAGCTCCTTATGCACTACTGAAATGCCATTTTGAATGCTTATGTGTTGGGGTTAGGATTAAGCTGGTCTATCCTCAAATCTTATGCATGTATTGGAAAAAAGATTCAACAAATTAATATTTTTATATATTTCTTGCTTTGTTTTTATGATTTATTTACCATGATATTGGTGGATATTTCTTTTGTTTTGCTTTTAATTCCAACTGCATGATTTTTGTTGGGTTTATAATAAGGGTTGAAAGCGAAGGAAATTTTGAATTTGTGTTTTTTTGAGCACAAGGCAACCCTAAAATAAGGGGAAATTTCTTAAATACCCATATGAAGCAACTTACAAGAATGGGCAACAAGGAATTACCTTTGATGTTTATAAAGATTTCGGCTTTGTTCTTCTGAAACATATCAAAGGATACAAAAATGTCTTTTCTTGTTGATCAGAGAATAGTGTACCAAACCGCCCACAAAAGGCCCAGCAAACAAAGCCTGATATAACTCGACAATTCTTTGTTGAATTCCCTGTGTTCCTTACTTTTAAATGGAAAATTTACCTCAGATCCACTAAAAATCATACCTTAACCTGTCCAGCTGACAACAGTAGACTCCTCTTCCCAGAATCCACAAATGAGATCTCAGGGTCACTGTAAAGTGATTATAATAGGGATCAGCTACAAAGGTTTGAACTTTGATTGATGCACTCCTGTTTTGAGCTACCTTCCTTGTCTTGTAAATTAGCTTTAGCCTCACCAATTTTATTTTAGGATCACTCACTAATATCCTCAGTCGCTTCTCCACTAGTTAAGTTATAAATTAGAATAGGGAAGTTATGATCATTTAAGAGCACTTGCCCCCAAAGTTGAGATTTCATTAGTGTTGGTATCCCTGGCATAAATCTGATTTCTGACTTATTTTTGATCTCTATCAGCATATAACTTCACTGGTGATTGTGAGTTACCTATCTATTCCTTCAAATGACAAAACATTTCAGAAATTATGCTGCCAATTTTTTCGAGCAAGAAAAAAGTTGAGGAAATGAGTTTATACTGTCTTGTTTTTGGCTGGCAATTCCACTAGGACTTGCGTTGCAGGGTGGGAGAAGGATGGGAATATTTTCACCTTTTCCTCTGTTTTTCAAAGCATGATTGGCTTCGTGAAACATGATATTGTATGCCATTTTGAAGCCGAATCATGTCTCACTGCTGATCTTATTCTTCAATGTGCACACAAGTGCTACATTTTTCTGCATTACTGTCTCATCCTTCTCTCTTTTTTCTTTTAATCTAATTCTCAAAGAACTACTTACTAACAAGAATTCAAGTGGTGGTTTAAGTTTGCCTGAGCATCTCTAGCATCAATGTATCAGGTGCATCCTTTGCCCAGATGTAGTATATTAACTATGCATTGAAAAGTGATCTATGGAATGGTGAAAATTCATATCGAAAATAATTATAAATTTAAAATAGAAATATTCTTCATTGAATAATAAAATGGGATATACTTGAATCAAGATATTAGTATAAAAAGCCTAATTCATGAACATAGTTTACATAGTTTTTGGATCTAATCATTCGTAGCATTCTGGTCATTGTTTTCAAGATTCCAATTTCTGTGTTCAGTAATTTGGAAACCCATGATGCAAATCAGTGTAGATTGATTTCAATTTCAATTGAGTATGAGAATGATTTTTTTTTAATTCCCAATCTGTCTTTTGCATATGAAGATGAAGATGGATGTTAATCATTTTCATACTATATTGAAAATCTTATTTAAGCATGATACTGAAGAGGTTGCATGTGATGGATTGTTATTTCATACAGACTTGTATATATGTTCATATTTGTATTTTCTCTGTAACCTGATTTACATGTGAAGTGCTAAATCTTCATCAAGAGTTTAATGTGCCTTGTTCCCCTTTTCTTATGTGTATGGTACAGGCTGCGCGAGATCGAGGTTTGCCCAGTTGTTTTCTGGTACTGATAATCTCTGCTGTGGCATCACTTCTAATTTTAATACAATGAGGTTGAGCAGTCATCATTATCTGTTAAAGAGGAAAACTAGCATTTGGAAGCCAAAAGTTCCAACCATTCATGTTAAAGTTGAAAAATACAGCATTTATTATTGTATTTGCATAAAAAAATCTGCCAGAAAATAGCTGAGCTGATTATCATCTCTCAGAGAAAGTAAATTTTGTTTTTACCAGATAGAACTTTTCTTTACTGGAGTATACGGTACTCCCTTTTATGGGCTTACATCTTTTACAAGGATTTCTAAGTGTTTTTCTTTTTTTTTTTTAAATGCTTAAATTGTTTATTCGGGGCCAGACAATTTGAACTTGATTAATTGTTAATATTGACCTACTGGAATCATTACTGAGGAAAATTTTTGTCTATATTAGATATATATACTAATTTAATGTGATAAGAATATATTAAAAAAAATAGTATTAATGTCTTTTTACTGAATAAAAATTAATAAAAGAGTCATATTTGCTAAAATATTTTATTACTCATTGGTTTGATATATAATATAAGTTTATATGTTTAATATAAGTGTTAGCAAGAATTTTATTAATATGTTGAATTTTATTAATGTCTCAAATATTTTTTTCGTTTTATAATTTTCTTTTAAAACTATGCATGATTAAAAATTTTAAATGTTTAAACTAAAAAATGGGATATAATGTACAAAAAAAAAAAAAAGGGTGGACTATTCACAATACTGTTCCGACCTGACAAATTCAATCTCTCATTATTAAAAACGAAAAAAGTCGTATTAAGAGTGACACTACAACAAGTTTTACAGCGAAGTAGATTTTACCAAGTTGTTCAGCACTCTCTATAGCTTTACGATTGAACAAAGCTTTATCGGACATAGTTCTACATATTATTTTTGTATCTATTACTAGCGTTGAGCATAGCATACAAGAATGCTGAATCGAACTGAAATACTGAATTATTTTAGTACAAGAAATTTGAGACTTAGGAATAGAATGTATTGAACTATACAGAAAATTTTAACATAATATCAATGATATATATATATATATATATATATATATATATATATATATATATATATATATATATATATATATATATATATATATATATATATATATATATATATATATATAAGTTTTAATAAAATTCATTAAAAGCCAAACTTTATGCTAGGGATGAGTAAATAGTATTCAGAAATATTGGGTCGAATCGAAATACCAAACTATTTTAGTATTGTATTGTAAGAAATTTAGGATTTAGAATGAGAACTGAATCGAATTGTATTGAAAATTTTAATTTAGTACGGTACTAATTTTTAGCTGAGTATATATATCTATTTGTGTGTGTGTGTGTGTAAGTTTTAATCAAATTCATTAAAATCCAAACTTTATGCTTAGGGATGAGTAACAGTATTCGAAATACTAGGCCGAATCAAAATATTGAATTGTTTTAGTATTGTATTGTAAGAAATTTAGGAATTAGGGTGAGAACTATATCGAATTGTACTGAAAATTTTAATTTAGTACGATACTGATTTTTAGCCGAGTATTGACTTGAACCAAACCGTGTTTAGCCCTATCTATGACCACCTTCTCAAGCGGTTGAGCAACTTTAAATAAGTGATGAGGAAACTCCATATCATAGGTGAGCTTGAGAAAACCAATCATCTCCACCACATTGAGGCACCTATGTTTACGGTTTGTAACCTCCATCAACTTTCTTAGGACATCTCTAATATAATTATGTTACACAATAAATATAATATACTTGATCAGTGCGAGATCAAGATGAAGGAGAATGGATTGGACCTGCCATGCTGGGCTTTTGAGGAATATATCTACAAAGGAAAAAAAGAAAGATCAGGGGGGAGCCAGACTCTTCGCCTGGCGAAGACCTTCCAACAATCAAGTTAGTAGGGATAGGAGATTAATTCCCAGAAAGAGATTTTTTCTTCTTAGGTTTCAGAATATTTTATAGTGAGAGAAAGGAGGTGAGAAAGTATAGAGTTCCATCTATCTGGGCTCAAGTTCATCTTCCTCTTTTGTATGGTTTCATATAAGGTAAGGCTGACACTTTTCCCTTAGAAAAGATGTCCTCTGTCATTCAATCATATCGTCTAATGAGGGTAGGTGTGATGACGGCGGACGCATGTCCCTTGTCTTGTCCTCAGAGGTGTTTGGTGAGGATTGTGTCAAGATGGGGTGCAGATTGCCTAAGAATATGTCTTTGTGTCAGTTGATATGATACATTGGCCGTAAGCTTAGATCTTAGCTCGTTCAGCAAGTTAATTGACGATGAAGCAATATAAGTTCATTTAGGGAGGTTTTGAGCTTAGAACAATTGAGGATTCGGCCAATGGGCTTCGTTCATCCTTCTATGATCTTAGAAGACATGAGTTGATAGTGGGCCTTGATCTAAGGGAGCCCAGATATCTTTTAAGAGCCTTTATCCCTCATCAATACTTTATTAACACAATGATAAGTATGTTTAGCAAGTCATAATAGAATATAATGTAATTAAGTGTGTTGGTATTTAGATCGGATTGCCCATGAGGGGTTGATCCGGATCTAAATTCAATTAAGTTAAACTAAATTAAAATATAAAAAAAGGGAGAGGAGAAAGTTATTATCTGATGTGTTGGTGATTGCCATGCAGTATTGAAACACATCAGATATACATATATTCTATGTAATTATAGAGTTGAGAACTGAAAAATATAAAAGCAGAATTCTCCTTCCTCTATCTTGAATTTGCTTTTGAAATTAAGAGAATAAAATTAATAGTAAATAGAATTGTGAAATTGAGTGCATTTTCTTGACCTTTGAATATCAATACAACTTATGGTTTGATCAAGAGGTGAATGTTTCTACTTGATTCTCTTTATTTTTCCACAATTATAACAAAATGCATTTTTAATGTATATTATACTAAAAATACATTTGATTAAATTACATTCTATTATAATTTACCAAAAATATCTTGATTGTTATCATTATTAAATTGCAATATATGAACTAAGGACTTCTGACATTGACTATCTTTTGGAAGCTGATTGATCCACAAAAATTACAAACTACCAAAGAGAGTGTAAACATCATTTTTTTTATGGCATGGGTAAACACCAACGGTCTCCTTCTCTTGTTATTCCTAAAGTGGAATGTAGATGCATCAGTAATTAGAAAATGTAGCCCCACTGGTATAGGAGGGTATTACATAATCACTTGGGAATCTTCACTGGATTGTTCTCTTGCCCGATTGGAATATGTGACTCAAATGAAGTAGAATTTAGAGCAATATCGAAAGCAATTGAATTATCTTCCTATCAACCACTTTGCCCTCTTGCTCTCTAATTATATATTGAGTTTGACTTTGCTAATGCTATTGGATGGATCAATGGGTATTATTGTCTCTTCACCCTGAAAATTATAGGAAGACATCACCAGAATTCATGAGCTCACCAAATCTTTACCTTTAGTTGATGTCATTCACATATGAAGGTCCATAAACCATACTACATACTACTTGGCCAAAGTAGGTGTATCCAGAATAGAAGACTTCATAACCTGGTTCTGAAGGCCCCACCTTATGCTTCATTAGGAAATTGCTCTTGCACCTATTGTGGCTACTAAATTTGCAGCTACATTAGAATAGAGAAATTGATGCTACTACTTATTACAAATAACACATGTTGCATAATGTTGACTAATTTGACTAACATTTAATTTGGTAAAATGAAATGGTTGAATAATTGAAAAATGAGATTATTCAGGAATATAAATTGAAGAAAAATATTATACAACCCAATATTTTTATTCTAACTTCCTGTTTCAACTGATGTGGAATTATCTCATTTGCCATATTTTATTTTTAAAAGTGCATTGTATAAAATATTTTCCAATGTAATAATGCCATATTAGTTGGGATAATAACCTTGTTACTTATTGAAGGTTTTCTCTCCTTATTGAGATAGTGTTAGTGATATGCCCTAAGTCAATAGTATGGATGTTGTCATTATTATATTTTTATTAATAAAGGAGGCAATTCATTATCACGTTATTACTTACAATTAATGTTTTTTAACTTGATAATAAATTCCATGAATAGTCATTCTGTCTAAGATCATCAAGTATGTGACTTGATAGTTAAACCCTAAGGTAAATGGATTACTATTCTAAATTGTCCTTAGTCACTCATTATTGGTGGAGCAATAACAAATATCATGTTTTACTAGTCATGTATATAAGATATTAAATTAGCACATAGGTATATGTTACAAAATAACGAACTAGACTGACCAACTGTGAGAATACTACATGGTTAATGTCATTAGTAAATCCCAGTATAGTATTATTATTGAGTCCTTTGACCTGAAGTTACCGTAGATTCCTACATGAGGAATTCCATATTGTGACACAGTTCAATGTCATTTATAATAGGATGATAATACAAACTATTGTTGGATATAGAGTAAATCATGCAGAGGGATGTGAGTGATTGAGAAAAAATTTGTCCCTCTCATTTTGAGAGAGATATGTCTGGGCCCCTCGATAAGTGAGATTGAGAAAAATGCATAGCCATACTTAAATAAATTGATAAGGTTCATCAATGTCATTTGTTTAATCAATCTACTTGGAGATCGAGAACTACTCTAATTAAACAATATAAGGGTGACATAATCAATAACTTATGTTCAATTAAGATATCGAGTGACAAAGGAAATATAACACTAACTAAGAAAGGTTATGTTAGATCATCGATCTTTAGTTAACTTGGGGTAATCATATATCTTGTTAGAGACCGCTTATGACTTATGGGCTAGAAATAGAATTTTAGGCCCACTGCTAATATGTGAACTTATAAGGTTGCACACTTAGCACGGACTGAAAAATGGATTTTAGGTTTAATGTGTCTAGATTCATTAAACTTGATATCTTATATCAATGAATTGGATATTGTCCAAATTCACTGAACTAGATAATAGGTATTTTAAACCTAATAAATCTTTCTCTCTCTCTCTCTCTCACACACACACACAAACTAATTATTTAAAAGGAAAATAAATATTTATCTTTATTTTTGACAGAGATAAATTCATTTTTTTTATTTTAAATAAAACTAGTCAATCCTTAACTATTTATTATTAAATTAAATTAAATTAAATTAATAATTTTGTTGCATAATATATATATATATATATATATATATATATATATATATATATATATATATATATATATATATATATATATATATATATATATATATATATATATATATATATATATATATATATATATATATATATATATATATATATATATATATATATATATATATATATATGAAAATTACTACTAGGGTTTTACACAGAGAGTTGAGGAGGCATAAAATCATTTTTCTGTTAGGGTTTCCTTGTGAAAGTCTTGAAATATTGCCAGCATAGAAAAGTTTTTGTTTTGATTACCATCTGTTTGTACAGATACCAGTGGAGGGCACTAGTTCATGTAGTAGTGTCTCTGATACGATAATCCAATCATACAAAGCTCAAGGTATGATGTCACCGGATTATACCTCCTCTTTACCTTCCATCAAGCACTAATACTCGATTTGGTGGATAATTTTCACCTTAATATAATTGATTTAATTTCAAAGCACATGAGTTTTGTCTAGGTTTTGTGGATTAAAAATTTTATTGTCAATGTGTTTCTGTTTTGATTTGAACCACAAAACCCAATAGAGGGTTGGTTTTTAGAATTTCTCATGAGTGCATGGCTGAAACAGGATTTTCTTCATTTCTAATAGAAGCTAGACTGAATGATCTTTCTCTCTATGATGATAAAGAAGAAGGGTTGCCAATTGATGGGGGAGGTGCGATCTACAGTAAAAGCAAACCTTGATTATTGTTTGATTGGGAACTTTTTTTTTCTACTAATAAGTCCATTAATTTCCCGACGATGAAGCATATGATAGCTAGCATCTAGAGACTAGGGAAAGGTATCACCATTAAGGAAATCAACCCTCAACTTTTTCTCTTTCAGTTTTATCATGCCATTGATATGAAGAGGGTAGTGGACATTGGTCCATGGACTTTTGATGGTTACTAGCTGGTACTCTAATAGCTTTATAAAGGTGATGTGGCTACATCTATTCCATTGAACTAGGTTCCTTTTTGGGTACAACTTTATGATTTGCCTGTAGGTTTCATTTTAGTTTTTGTGGGTAAGCAATTGGGTAATTATATTGGTACCTTTGTGGATTATGATGCAACAAATAATTTAGGCATTTGGAGGAATTATATGAGAAAGCTCTCATTGATGTCCAAGTTTAAAGTGGCGGAAACATATTATTATATAAGGGGGCATTTAATTTGTGGTTAACTTTAAACATGAAAGGCTACCTACATTTTGCTTTGTTTGTGGGTTGCTCAGTCATTTTGATCACTTTTGCTCTAGGGTTTTTGAGTTACTAGAAGGTGAGATAGTGTGTGATTGGTATACTGACTTGCAAGCTCCGGCCATGCATAATTCCAGCACCAGTGGAGGGGAAAGGTGGTTCAAGAAGGGAGGAAAGGTTGATGTGGGTACACAAGCTAGGGAGACAGAGGTAACAAATTGTATTTCAAATGATAGAAATAAATCGGTGGAGGGCTCTTTGGATAAGGTTAATTATGTTTCAAATATGGGTATTTATAAGGTCTCGCCTGAGCATTGGCCCAATCCGCTAGAAGGAATCAGAATGCTTATTCGGGTTTAGACTAATGATGGAACCCTCGGGTTCTGATTGGTTGTTTTTGAAAATGATTTTGGGAGTCACCACCCTAATTTATTTTTAAATGGAAAAATTAAGGAAAAATCCAATTGACTCAAATTCATTAATTTTCAAGTAATTTACCCAAGGATGAAATTACTATCCTTGAACCAGGTTGAGTTCGGGGACTAGATTTTTGGTTTTAAATAATCTAAATTTGGCTTTTAAGTTTAATTTGACTTTGAAAAATTGATTTCATGAATAACATTTATAAGATGGCAAATAATTAAATATATGAATATAGCATAGTATGAATGCATGGTGCATAGGAAATTAATAAAATGATTAAAGTAAACATCCACAAATTAAGGAGAGTATTCCCTCTAATCCTTATGGATTTAGGGGAACTACATAATCACTCTTTAATTCCAAAAATAAATAAATAATTGATTATAATTAAAAGAAAATGGAAAATGGACTTAATTTTGGGATTGGATTTAAATTTCAAACGTGCCTTTGTACCCCATTGAATTGGGATTAAAACCCATGTAGTTTGTTTCACGATTAAGTGGAAGGGTTTAGGAGTTGATTTGATTGGGGTTTGTGAGTGAGAAGAAAAGGCTGATATCTTTCCTTTTGGAGGACGAAGAGTTTTACCGGAACAAAGTTTTGTTTTATTGGGACCGGATGATTGGGGAATTAATTAATTAATTAATTAATTAAAATGATTAATTAACTAATTAATGTGATGAAATGGATGGATCGATTAATTAACTAAAATGATTAATTAATTAATTTGGATGAAGGATGGATTAAGAAAAAAGATTAATTTGGTTTTGAAAAAGTGACTAGTTAATTAATTAAAAAGATTAATTAATTAATTAATTTGAGTGATTAATTTTAATTAAAAAAAAGAGTTTTAGTTAATTAAAAAATTAATTAATTAATTAGAGAGTGATTGGAGGGAGAAGAAGAGAGGAATTTGAGTATAGCTATCTACTCAAATTCAAGGCGTGTGGTGAAATGAAGAAATGGAAGGACTATTTATAGGAAAATGAGATGAGGGTGATTTGGGAAGTGAAAATGTGCAAAGATGTAAAGGGTAGGGCTGCAAAAATGTTGAAAAATTAGATTTGGGGCATTTTGGGAACTGCAGGAAGGGTGGCGGGAAACATGCCACCGGACGGGCTAGCGGCGCCATTGAGCTTTTGGGCTACGCCTCTAGTGTGCTGGGCAACATGTTGCCAAGGAAGGAGGAGGCATTGGTGGCCCCACCAGATGCTCCGGTAGCATGTCAGTTGGATCTTTTGTTTTGGCATCCTAGTCAATTTTTAAGACTTTCAAGTTAGTTTTTGGGAGTTTTAAAGTTCAAAAATTTTATTGGTTAGTGTCGATAGGCTTGAAGTTAACTTTAGAATAGCTGAGCAGTCAGTCAAAGAAAATCCGATAAGTTTTGTGAAAATACTATCTGGTATAGTGGATCCGGTCAGAGTAGAAAAAGTGTCAGTGTCTGAAAATTAAGTATCCTCGTACTAATATGACCGAAAGCCTATTTTTACTCTGAGGGAGCTGCCCCCTTGACCCCTGCCCGTTAACCGGCTAGCAGGACTGCCGTATTAGCTCTGCATAGTGCATTAATCTTAGTAGGTATCAAGCTGCAGCAGGATGATGAGGGTGTAAAATTAAGTTCACAGTATTATGTCGCATGTAGTTGGGAGCCGGTCTTTGCCCAATGCACGTGACCTTGCTAATTTTGCATGTGGATCCTTTTCCCATTCTCTTGTGCTTACTATTCATGCACCTGGGTCTACTTTACCAATTCTTAGTGTTACCAATGATTATAATATTGTGGCTATAGATGGATCAACTATTGATGGGCCAATGGATTCGAGTATGGAGGAGGGAGAGCTTGAGTTAGTTGAGGATAAAAAAGAAGAAAAGGGCCATAAATATTGTGATGGGAGGGGCTACTCTTTCCCTTATTATGTCTAGTGACAATGAGGTTTTTACATCATTAGGACTTGTTTAGCAGGCCCACCGAGCCCATTGAATCTTATAAGTTGGAGCTGCTAAGGTCTTGGCAACACTCGGGTAGTTCTTGCACTTAGCAAAGTGATACAAACTCGCAGGCCAACTATGGTGTTTCTAGTGGAGGCACTTGTTCACTATAATAAAATTAAAGAATTAGAGTTAAGATAGGATATGAGAGGTGTTTTTGTACGGATTGTATAGGGAGAAGTGGGGGTTTGGTTTTGTTTTGGAAGCATTATGGCTTGTGTTCATTATGGGGTATTTGCAGAGTCATATTGATGTCGACATCCTTGGTAATAGGTTCAAGTGGAGGTTTACTAGATATTATGGATATCCAGAGAGATTTAGAAGACATGCGGCATGAGATTTTTTGAGGATGTTTAATGGTCAATAAGCTCTTCCACAGTGCTGCATGGGAGACTATAAAATGACCTTCTGGATGAGTCAGACAAAAGAGGTAATATTGAGCACCTATATTGGCTGTATCATGGATTTAATGACATGGTGTTAGATTGCATGTTGATTGATTTACCTTTTTTTGGTTGCTAGTTTACTTAGAGCTGAGGAAAGGGTACTCCAAATAACATGGAAGAGCGGCTAGATCATGCACTGAGTGAATATATCTTGGTTTAATTTCTTTCCAATAGAAAATTATGTAATCTTATTGCTGCTTCCTCCCATCATTTGTCTATTTAATTATCTCTCTCTAAGGTTGTTGGGTTTTGATGTCATGGCTGATCTAGTTTTAAGAATCATCGGCTCCACGAACCTGAGCTTAGTGATGCTGTAAGTAATAACTAGCGTGACTTAGTTGTTAACCCATTGTTGTCTCCACTTGATCATTGTAGTCAGGCTCTTTCTCTTTAGAGTCTTAATTTATATAAGGAGATAAAAAGGAAAATTATGGCTTGTAAAAGCAACATGATTTGCTATCAAGATTTTTCTTCATCGGATGATGTGGCTGAGTTTTTGGCTTATAAACAATAGTTTGGTGATTACTTGTGCAGAAGGAGGATTTTTGGAAGCAAAGGGCGGAGTGGTTTTAGTTAGAGGATGAAGAAATGAATTCCAAGTATTTCCATATGTTAACTTCAAAAAGGCTAATAAAATGAGCAGTTTTCAAAATAGGTCAAAAAATTTAGTAGAGATGCAGGAGTTATGTACATGGCTTTGCATTATTTTCAGGAGATTTTTTTGAATCCATATTTTGATCAAGATGTCTAACTCTTCTTTAATGTCAATATGGTTTCTAAGGAGGATAATGCATTGTTAATTACTTTGTTTACAACAGATGAGTTTCGAAAGGTAGTTTTCCATATACATCCTGATACTACACTTGGGTCGGATGGTTTCAATCCAACATTCTATTAGCTATTTTAGGCTAATATCAACAATGATATCTTTACTGCTTGTTCTCATTGGCTTTCTATTAGTGAATTTCCTACATCTTTAAAGGTGCATATTATTTTGGTACGTAAATGTGACTCGCCTAGGACAATCAAAGACCTGGGACCTATTGCATTATATAATATGGTGTATAAAATAATTGCACAGGTCTTTGCTAATATATTGAATAGGGTGTTGTCAAAAGTCATCTCTGAATCACAATTTGCTTTTGTTCCTGATTGTTCTATAACTGATAATATTTTAGTTGCATTTGAACTAATCCATTGTATAAAGAGGAAGACTAGGGGAAAAAAAGATAATGTGGCATGGAAAATTGACATTAATAAGGTCTATAATAGAATTTGTTTGGGTTATTTGTAGGCTATATTAATGAAAATGGGATTTGCATCTTAGTTTAAAATGGATTATGCTTTATGTGATGTCTGTTTCTTATACTGTTTTAATGAATAGAGAAGGTGTTGGTCCTATTATTTAAAGGAGTGGGTTGAGACAAGGTGATCTATTCTCCCTATTTATTTATTATTTGTGTAGAGGGCTTGTCTGTTATAATTCATAAGGCAGAGTTAGGGGAGAGTTGCATGGCTATCGAGTTTGTAAAGGGCACCTAGTATTTCTCACTTATTGTTTGCATATGATAGCTTCTTTTTCTTCAATGCTACTAGTGAGGAATGTATAATGATGAAGAATATTTTACTTAGATTATGAGAGCTTCAGGGCAGCAGTTAATTTTTCTAAGTTTGGCATTTATTTTAGCAATAATTTGTTAGTTACTACTAGGAGTTCTCTTTCTTCAATCTTAGGTGTTTCTAATCCTTTAATTATAGGCAAGTATTTAGGTCTTCTTTCTTTGGTTAGAAAAAATAATAGAGCTCTTTTTTGCTTTCTTAGGGACTATATTTGGCATCATTTGTAGGGTTGGCATTCAAAAATGTCATGTCAAATTGGTAGGGGGTTCTTTCAAAGTCTGTGGCACAAACTATACCTTCTTACTGTATAGTACCTTTTTGTTACCTATTGCTCTTGGCCAAGAATTAGAAAAGATGATGAATTTTATTAGTGGAGTTCGAAGGAGGGTAGGAGGCATATGATTCATTGGTTAGGGCGGGATAGGATGTATGTTTATAAAGAAGATGAGGAGTTGGTGTTTCATGACTTAAACAAATTTGATCTTGAAATCTTCGCAATCAAGGGTGAAATTTGATCTCTAAACCATGTACTTTTGTTACTAGGTTATCCAAAGCTAAATACTATCCTAGAGGGTATTTTTTTAATGCTTCTTTGGGGCATAATCCAAGTGATACTTGGAGGGGTATATGGTCTTCACAATCCCTTCTAAAAGAGGGGTGTCATTGGAGAATAAGAGATGGTTCTTCTATCGAAGTTTGGTATAATTCTTGTTTAAAGGTTAATGGTCATTTTAAAGTAGCAACTCCACCTATTTTAGGCTTTGAATACTTGACGATAAATTATCTTTAGATTCCTAATTCTACGGAGTAGGATGTAGAGCTGTTGAATGAGTTGTTTGTTATTAAGGATGTGGACAATATTTTATAGATTCCTATTACTTCTACTATGCTTCTTGATCATATAATTTGGCATTACTATAAAAATGGTATTTATACAGTAAAGTTTGAATATAAAATTACTATGGCATTAGGAAATGGGTTACAAAGTGAGCTGGTGTAAGGGGATTGGCTAAAGCTATGGACCTTGGATATTTCTCATTGCATCAAGGTTTTCTTATGGAGGGCTTGTAGAGACTTATTGCTAGCTAGGGCTGCCTTGGTTAGATGTGGGCTTTAGCTTGATGAAGCAAGTATTGTTTGTAGGCAAGAAAGGGAGCTTTTGTTGCACTCATTTATTGAATGCCCATTTGCACAGTCTTGTTGGAAGGAGTTTGGTCTAGACATTTCAGTTTCATCTTATGCTTCATTTTCTCAATTATTTTTTGCCATGTTTATTGCTTCTTATTATTCTAAGATACCTAAAATTGTAGTTGTATGGTAGAGCATTTAAAAGCAAAGAAACTTCTAGTTGTGGCATTCTTTTCACTTATCTTAATTTGCAATGGTGTCTCCTCAATTTTGCTTTTGTTTACTAATGGCAAGAAGTAAAGAAGAAGGTGGGGACTCCTCTAGCTTCTAGTTGTAATTTGGGTCATCATAAATGGAGCAAACCTGACTTTAGGTATGTGAAGTGTAGCTTGGATGCAGCAATTTTTGCTTCAAATCAAATGGTGGGTATTAAGTCTGTTATAAGGAATCATATGGGAATGTTTTTATTTGGTTTCTCTAAATGTTTTCTAGGCATGTTGGCTGTATAAAGTTAAAGCTATAGCCCTTCGAGAAGCTTTTCTATGGTCCATTATTTGGATTTTCAAAGGTCATTTTTTGAAATGGATTGCAAGCAGGTGGTGACTGCAGTTAATTCTTCTTCATGTGATGATTCAGAGTTAGCTTATTAATTCTTGATTGTAAGAATTCTCTTAATTTTGAATAGAATTATTCTATTTGATTTGAGTACATGTAAGCCAATACTATTACGCATTCTTTAGTATGAGCTTTAGTTAATTATACTAGCCCATCTATTTGGCAAGTGGCTTATTCATTCATTGAACCTTTACTTGTTAATGGTGTTGATTATTAATTAAAATTTCTTATTTATAAGTTTCAAAAAAAATTTTCATTGAGCCTTTACTTGCTAGTGATGTTGATTATTAATAAAATTTTCTCATTTATTAGTTTCAAAAAAAAAAATAATAAGTTGGGATAGAAGTGATGGGTTGTATAGCATTACTCTAAATTGAATGCTAAGATTATGCATTCAATTTCTAGTAGTAGATCCATAATAAAAAAAAAAGTGTTTGTGATTGTTCCAAAAGAAATAAAACAAAAAATAGGATAAAGCTAGGATAGTTAATCAATGGTTGTGAGAAAATCTGGGATCTTCTTATAGTTCCACTACAAGCCTTTGTTATACAAAGTCATTGAGTAATAATATTGTTTATAGTACGCTAATGGCAAGAAGCATGTTCTAGGATGTAGACTTTTCCACATATATTATATTTGACTTGCATTTATGAATTTTATGGTATCCTATTTCTCAAAGTAAATTGATGACAAATTTCCAGTGAAATTGTTATGAAATAAGTCAATGATTCAAAAGTTAGGGAAACTCATGGTTTGAGATTTCTTAATCAGCATATAAAAACCATTAGATCGCAAAATCAGAATTCTCAACTCTGCAAGACTTCCTAACTAAAAAGGAAAATGATAAATCAATTGGTTATTACCCAAATTAACCAACTCTAAATATAAACAATTGGCTAATGTCTTGGAACTTTTCCCTATAACGGATTCTAACTCATGTTGATCATTCTCATGCTGCAACCATATGTCTAAGTTGAAGGAATACTTCCATGAAAGTTATTTCTTCTAAGATTCAATAATCATAAGAAATGACTAGAATTGGCCAAACAATGGAGAAGCTTGCCACTCAATTTGTTGGAGGACAAATTAAGAGTTTCAAGAAAAGGTAAATTGAATATCAATGGAAAATTTTCACTAGCCAAATTGCTATGTGAAATTAAGTAGGAAGAGATGGGTGATGGCTATAATGGGAGAGATCTTTGGAGCATACTGGACCAAAGGTCCAAAACACATAGTTTAGCCTATCAAAGAAAAACTGGATCCTCCTAAAGACCAATTAAAAGGTTATGAGAAAGGTTTAAAAAATCCAAGAGATTTGTACTAATATTACAAAACCATGAAGGAATTTGGCCTTATATGTTATTGGAGGAAAGATTTAGAAATAGCAATTTATCTTAGTCTTGCAAGAAGCTGGGAAAGTTAATTAGATTACAAGAGGAAAATCCTAACAAGTCAAACTATTGAAAGCTTGCAATGGCATTTGTATTAATTTTTGTGATCAATGATAAATGATTGAATGATAAAGTCAATATGAGTAAGTTTTTTAGCTAAAAGATTGCACCGAGCTCCAATGAGCCAATAAAGGTATTTGAAGCCAGGTCGAGAGTTTCGAGATCATTGAGTTGAGAAATATTATGAGAAATTTAATCTTGCAATTTATATGATGAAAGATCCAATAAGGATACTAAGGTGAGAGTATAAATTTAGATTAAAATTTGACCAGACGGTTGCCACACAAAGACAAATAAGTTGGGTTAGGTTGGCCAACTAAATGGGATTGGACTAGTGAGTTGGTTATAGCCAAATTTAGAAAAGAAAGTTGAGTAAGATTCATGATCCAAGATGGTATCTCATCTACCACTTAATAAATTTCTTAATATCTCACTATACAATACTACATGAAAATTTGTTTCATAATAAAGAATGTTTGCAAACAATGACTTAAGTTATTTTCTATTGGTTTTTTGGTATTTGAGGAAGCAATCATTAGTCTCCCTTATTTGGAAATTAAAGAAGGGAGATCAACAATTTTGTGCCTTATTTGAGTTTTTTACTATTGAATCATATTGTGTCTCTTCTACCTTCATATAATGCTTGAAAACCTTTGCATTTGAAAGATAATCTAAATCTGCTTAGATCAAATGGGTCACTGTAGTGAAGTTTATAAGAAGAATCAGAGAAATCTCCTTTAACTCTAAGATCGACTTAAAAGATTTAGCTATGTCTCTGGTAATTTAATTTCACACTTCAATTCCTATTTTAGTGATTTATTTCTCGAGAAAATTAAGCCTAGAGAGAGGACCCTTTGTTTACTGATTTTGTGTTGTCTTTTGATTAGATATCAAGGGCTTGATTGACATAACTAGTTAATGTTTGAATGTAGGATTATAAAAACAAATATAATTGATTGAATCAAACTATATTCATATTTCTAAAGAGGTAAACTATATATTGTATAAGAGAAAAAATTTGCCCAAATATCAAAATCTAAATCATTTTAAAAGACCCAAATAAAATCAATCTCATTAAATCTCGTATGGACCAACCAAGCCCAAATCTTACAATGGCCAGGCCCACCTAAGTTTAGCTATACCAACATCAACTTTTCATCCTCTATTCACACTTCTACAATTCTAATAGCATAAAATGAATAGTACTTATTATACTAAAACTAGCAAAATCCTTCTAAATGTTGTCAAATTTGTAATATTCTTATTAAAAATGAATTTCTCCATCAAATTTTTGTTTTTATGAACAAGTTTTCTGTAATGGAGGTTAGTGACATTCCCTATCTTGCTTCTTCATTGTTTGTTTTCTTTAATTTGATTAAACTCAATTTGTTTGGCCAATTGTGAAGCATGAGAAACTTCACATTTCGTCAATTTTCTACTTTGCTTGACTTTAGGAAACTCTTATTAAACTGGAATCCAATTCCAATAAAGACCTTGATTTTGTTAATGTTGACATAGTTGTCTAATTCAATTTGATTGGGATAAGCTTAATTTAATATCAGCCCATTAGACATCATTTAGAGTTAAGCATACTCTGCTAAAGATCCAAAAAGACCATGTGCATTCCATGGAAATTTTCAAGTGGAAATTACACCCTATACTCTTTTTTATTTTTAATTACAATTTTATTCTCACTTTTCTTTTCTTAAATTTTGATGCCATAATATTTATTTTGTATGCTTTGTTTACTTTCTATTTTACAAAAATACACTCTACCTCTAAGGTGAGTAATCTTTCTTGTTCTTCACAAATTCTTATTCTTCACATATCCATTTGCTCTTGTCGTTCATTTATGGGTTTGTTAGAGCTTATTCAATTTCTCTTATTTTCATCTTTTTTGCTATAAGTTAACTTAATTGATGAAAAGAATTGCTAAAAGGAAATCTTATGAAGATCCTAAAATTACAAAGTTTGAAGAAGCTTTGAATATGCAATTCAATGCTTGTTTTGCCCTTATTCAATTTCCGTCAAAAATCCCTTTCTTTCTATCATCTATGAACCTCCACCATTAACTTGTTCCTTCAACCTTGAAATGAAACTCCATTTTGTTCATTTTTTTGGTTGGTTTTTCTGTTAATTTATGGGTTATCGATCCCATATAGCAATGGAATGAACTTAGAAAGTATATAGAATGTGCCTTCAACTCCTCAATGGTTAACTTCAAAGCTCCTACTGGAGTTAGAGCCTAGTGTCTGAAATCATTCTCATGAGTTTTGGCCCTTTGCTTTCTTATTTGCTTTAATTTTTATAGTATTCTAGTTTAGGATTTATATATTTATATTGAATTTCCTGATGTTGTCCTTTATGCACCAAGAAAGGGGATTGATTTGGTGGCAAATTAAAATTATTGTTTAAGAGTTAAGGACAGAGAAGAAGGAATATAAGCAATTTACAATGCTTCAGATGTAACAAACCTTATATCCACTCTCCATCCTCAATTGGGTATTTCACTATAGCTAGACTATACAATGGAGTTTTCACAAGTTTACTCCTAATTTAATGTTTAGGCTCACACTAAACTTTACAAATATTTTAACAAGGCTCATACTCAACCCAATAAGAGTTTTCTAAGGCTCGCACCCTAATCTAACATGCGTTTATGGCTAATACCCAACCTTTTGAGCATTCAAAACTCATTAACTAACACAAAGTAACAAACTTAAGTGTTTAAGATTCAAGAAATTAAAGTACAGATTTTGGCTACTTAGAGAAGTTATTGAACTATATTAAAAGCCTTTGGATGGAGTATTTATAGCTTCCCAACAACAGATAGTTGTTACAACTAATGGTGTGGCCAAATCTTTTCTTTAATAGCTAGTTAGCATGTGGCACATGTTGATTAGTTAGATGTTTGACCATTAGAATGGTTTCCCTCTAGTTGAATGTTGCAGTCGCATCTCCTGCTTTGTAGTCGTGATTTTCTATTTGCACTCTAGGTCTCAGTCACCATTGAAACTACAAACCTTTTTTTGTCTTTGAAATTTTTAAGCTTTCTTAAATTAATTCATGGTTGCAACTCTTTGATAAGGGAGTGCATTGGTCGGTTTGGTTTCTGAATCGAACTGAAAAAACTGGAATATCAAATTGGCAAGAAATACATAACCAAACCGTACTGATATTAATGTAAAACCAAAGTTAATCGAACCAAAATAATTTGGTTTGGTTCGGTTTTTGGGTTTAACAGATAATTTTAATTGGGTTTTTTATTTGCCAAAATTTTGTATTTTCTATAAGCTTATATAAATTAAATGCCTATTTTATAATATTTTCTTCACATTTAAACCTATTTTCATTTACAAATCTTCAATTTTAATCATATAAGACTTTAATAAGTCTAATTGATAACATCTTTATTTTTAAATTTTAATCATGTAAAATAAATGTAAAAATATTATAATTAGAACCTTAAATATTGTGATTGTCAATTTGCCATTCACCCCTAATACTAATAAAGCTAATAATAATATCATACAGTTCATAATACAATCCCGTTACAGTCCAAATAAAAAGATAAAAATTACAATTCAAATAACCCTATTACAATTCAAATAACCCCCAAATAAAAAGACTAAAATTACAGTTCAAATCCAAACAAACATGATTTCTGCAAGCAAATAATCACAAAGACAAAGAAAGATTCCAATTCATAACATAATGATGTAAACAAAATAGATATTCAAATATACATATAGAAAAATCAAAAAGTTTGTAGTTTACCTGAAATAACAATCAAACCAAAATTCAAATCAATCCTAGTTGGTGTTTGATAATGATGACCCAATTCCAACACTAGGCAAATCTAAAATATAAAACAAAATTATTTTAACTGTATGTATATCTCAAATATGATACAAAACAGAAATAAATTTTGATTTAGCTAGTACCTTTTTCAAAGTTTTTGAGTTCATTTATTTGTTCTTCAATACATATTGGCTGTCCATTTGTTTGAAGCCAATTTTGGGCACATATCAAGGCTTTAGTAATTTTAGGAGTTAAGGAACTCCTAAATAAATCTAGTACTCTCCCCCTAGTACTAAATGCAGACTCTGAAGCAACAGTTGAAATAGGAACTGCCAACAGATCATAAGCCATTCGTGAAAGGACAGGAAACCTTTCAAAATTGAGCTTCCACCACTTTAACACATCTAGATCTTCTACATCCTCTATGGTGGCCTCATTTAAATAAATTTCTAACTCATTCTTCTTATGTCCAACACCACCACCTTTCATTTTTTGTTTCTTAAATCTAGACTTCAAGACAGGCATTGGCTTTTTACACACTCCTTTACTATCCGTAGTTGTAGAACTTCAACTTGAAAGACTGCCATCAGTTGCAGTGCCAGTGTCATGATCCGGTTGGTGTATGTTCTTATACTTCGTAAACAACTCCATAAATTCACATTTCACACTTGCAAATAAACTCACACCAAATTCAGCCCCATACATTTCACAAAAATAATACTCCATATACTTGAACTTATCATGAGGGTCAAAAATATTAGCAAAAAATATAAGTCTATTCATTTTATCTGGACCCCCCTAATAGTTGTCAAATTTCAATTTCATTGAAGTACCAAGAGATTTCACCTCCAAATCATTACTTCCTTTCCATTCATTTAAAATGCAAGACAAATCACTAATCTCATTAAAAAATGAATTGGAAGTGACATATAATGTACTTGAGATACGCAATGTCATCTCATAAAAATGCTTCAACAATTCTATAAATTTTCTAATGCAAGACCAATCAACAAAACTAGGTATCCCATCCTCTCTTAAATCAGTCTTGAAAATTTGATTCTTGATTTTCAAAATTTTTAAATGCATTTTCATATTTGTCAATAGCTTTTAACATCAAATAGGTGGAATTCCACCTTGTAGGCATATCTAAACACAAAGAACTCTTATACTCTAAGCCCCCCCATTCTACACACTCCTTAAATTTTTTAAGTCTAGCTAGAGAATTTTTAATATATCTCATAGCTGCCCGAACTCGTTTCATTGAAGGATTTACATTTTTCAAGCCATCAGAAACCACCAAATTAATAATATGTGCAATACATCTCATGTGAAGGTATTTACACTTTGACACTGTGTCCCCCCAATTCAACATTTTTTTAAGTAAGCAATGGCAGAATCATTTGAACTAGCACTGTCCATAGTAATTGTAAACACATTATTCAAACTCCATTCTAGCATGCAAGACTCAATTGCCTTACCACTATATTCACCTTTATGACTAGAAACCAAGCAAAAATTAAGGATCTTTTTATGAAATCTCCAATCATTATTAATGAAGTGGGCCATAACACATATATAATTAATTCTTTAAATTGATGTCCAAGTATCCATGGTAAGACTAATTCTTTGACAATTATTTTTGAAAAAAGACTCCAACCTTAACCTCTCATCTAAATACAATTGAAAACAATCTCTAGAAATCGTCCATCAGGATGAAATCCTAAATCTAGGTCATGCAAATGCCATGAATCTTTTAAATCCTTCACCCTCCACAAATTTAAATGGCAATTCATCAATAATGATCATGCATGCAAGTGATTCTCTAATTAACTCTTGATCAAATTTCCAAGTATTAAGTTTTCCTGTCCCACTATCACCCTCTAAAACCGGTTGCAAATTCAATAAGGATTATCGTGTTTATTGTGTATGTGGATTTTTCAAACATGAATTCATATGAACTCTAAGTGATGAGGTTCCTTTTTTTTTTCTTTTTTTTTTTTTAACAAAACTCCTTATCATAATAAATACACTTAGCCTTTTTTTTTTTTATATTACTATTCTCATCATTGATTTTTCGGAAGTGGTCTCGCACTTGGGACCTTGGTTTAATTGACTTCCTCTTAATTGATGATTGAGCATCAGTTGTGTTTGAAGGTGGTGGGATCTTAGAATTTGATCCATGAGTATTGGCATTGCTACTACCCCCTAGTCCATCTGCTTGCTCTCGTGAAGTTGACATCTACACATAACAAAATTCACCAAAAAATAAATTAATTAATTCAAAACAAAATTGCAGTAAACAAATCAATGAAAACATAATTCATAGATTTTAGAATTTTAGAATTCAATTCAAAACAAAATTTCAAAATTCAATTCAAATCAAAATTCAATTAATTCAACACACTTTAATCAAAATAGCTGTGAATAAAGAACCATAATATGCTAGAAAATTCAATTCAAAACAGATTAATAGAATTCAATTCAACACTTCCACAGTTCCACCATAATTCAATTTACAAAATAGCTAGATAATTTCAATTCACAGGACCAAAATTCATCCAAAATTATACATATATACTGAATTCAATTCATAGGATCGTAGTGCATATTAACAAAATTATAAAAACTTAGAATCAAAATTATACCTAAAATCAGTAAAACCCAAACTAAAAAAGGTTAAGATTGATTCTAAGAATCAAAATTATACCAAAATTAAGAATCAAAATTATACTAAAATCCAAAGACTAAAAACCTAAACAGATATACAAATATACACACACAATAGTAACTAAATGCATCTCAAACCAAAATTTCAATCAAAAATTCGAAAATCATAACCACTTAAATAAAAAATTTGAGAGTTAGATCATACTTTAAGAGATGAATGAGTTATTGAATGGCTGAGACTCGAGATTTGAGAGAGGCGATCCTTAAGAGATGAATGGGCATGGTTGAGAATGATCTGAGATGAACGAGGTAGACAGAGAGAGGTACATAGAAAGAGGACAAAACGAGATAGAGGTAGACAGAGAGAGGAGAGAATAAGATAGAGGTAGACAGGAGAGAGGTGTGAGGCCTCGCCCGAGCATAGGTCCAATCCACCAAGGAATTGAAATGCTCTTCGGGAGAAACTCCATGATTGAAACTCGCTGTGAGTTCAGAAAATTGATTTGTGCGATTTGTTATTGTGAAAGGGAGTCGCCACTTTAATTTACTTGTTTTAATTGGGAAAATTAAAGAAAACCCAAATTGATTGACTCCAAAAATATTTTGATTTTGTCCCAATGGAAAATGCACTAATCCACGAATGACCAAAAAAGACTCGAGGATCAGGTTTTGATAATTATATAATTGAGAAAATATGATTTTCTTTAGTTTGGCTAAAAATGCAAAATAACTCTTGAAAAGGAATTTTCGTGTATGTATGAATAGGAATATAATGATGCATGCAACAGATATATATGATAAGATGAAATGACAATTATAGATAAATAAGCAAGATAAATCCTACTTAATTATTACAAAGCCAAAACAATTAAAATAAATAGGATCTTTCCTCTAACCCTTATGGGTACTAGGGAAAGCACACATTCCTCAACTAAGTTAATACATAAATAGAAAATAAAGGATTAATATAAATAAATCAAAGTAAAAGGGAAAAAAATGTTAAGAAAAATATTTTGGAGTTGATGCCTTTTAAAATGGCAGCCTGCGTATCCTATTGAATAGGAATCAAAACCCACGCAGTTCTTCCTTCTTGCGAAGGAGGGGTTCTGGAAAAAAGTGTTGATTTGTTTATTAATTTAATTCTGATCCTTAAATTAATAAATTTTAGATCTTTTCTGTTTTAGACCTAAAGAGAATTCTAGATTTGAATTTAGAATTTTGAAAATGGAAAAGGGATTATACCTTTGCTTTCCTTGATTTTCGGACGAATGGAACAACCTTGCTCCGGATCTTAACTCCACCTTGGATTCAAAAGACTAGGAATCTGAATCTAAAAGCAACAAGTATCTCAATATTAGAGAGAATTGTTGCCTTGGAATGTGTCCCAAATGAACCTGAATGAGGCCCTATTTACAGAGATGTTGAGGGGGCTATCGGCGGTACGGACAACGGCATCAGCATGTCGCCGGCGGCATGGGCAGCATCGGTGACATGCCAGGTGTCCAAGCGGCACGCATTTCATGCTGCCTTACCGCCAACACGCATTTCATGCCGCCTATGAGGCGGCATGGCCGGCGTGCCGCCCAAAGCGGCGGCATGCCTCTTGTGCGCTGGCCGACTGGTTCGAACTGTTTCCTATTTTTTTCATCCGTTTCGAGTCTATTTTAGTTTTGATTCAAGCTTGGTTTGATTCTATGGGTTCGTGATTGAAAAGCAGTCGACTGAAGGTGAAAGATTCAGGAAATTTATTTTTCAACAAGGCGCTGCCCCGCACCCTGCAAGGGGCGCTGCCCCCTTGACCCCTGCCCGCTAACCGGCTAGCGGGACCACCGTATGCGTAGCGCACTATTCTTAGTAGGTGTCAAGTTGCAGCCGGATCATAAGGTGTAAATTTGAGGGTTCATAAGAGCAAAGACAGAAGAGAGAAGGGACCTAATAGGAGATGAGAGAACGAGATAGAGAGAGGTAATTAGTGAATGAGTGAAGTGGCTACTGGCTACAAAAGAGAATAAAGGTTTTAGAATTAGAAAATTTTAGGTTTAAATTACGTTGGTAAAATGCAAGGTGCAATGAATAAAAAGGCAGAAGCAGAATTATTTTGGTTCGGTTATGTTAAACTGGTATTTCAACATGTTAAAATCAAACCAAACCGAAATTATTTTGATTCTTTGAATATATAACCGAAACCAAATTTTATGAATGGTAATTGAATTGAAAATGTAATTTTAGTTCGATTTTTTGGTTAATATCGAATTGTGCACACCCCTACTTTTTGACTATAGGCACGATTTGGCTGTAGTGGTCGCAATTTAGAGGTCTAAAATCACACTTAGAAAACCTTCTAAGTTTCTAGAGTCTCAACTTTTTTTAAGTTTCTTATCTGCAAAAGCATGCCTAATACAATCAATAGTACTATTCAATTTGATTATTAAGATTAAAATTGAGATTGACTAAATTGTAAATCCAGTTTAGGTCAACAATTTTTCCTTTTTTAATTTTGACAATCAAATTGAATTTGAAATAAAATAAGTTCAATTAAAAAATATTCCTCCCCCCTTAATCAATACTCCCTAAAAACTCTTTTCTCTCTTTTCACTGCACCTTTGTCAAGATCAAAAAGAGGGTAAGGACCATCAATTGAAGGTCAAAATTTGACGATCAACAAGTAAACAAGAAAGAATATAGAAGCAAAACAAGTAAACAAAAATCATAAATAAGTTGCATTTAGTAAAAAAAAAAAAAAAGATTAACAAGTTGCATTTATTAAAAACAAATAGATATGCGATCATTGTTAAAATAGTGCCAAAAAGTAAATGTCATGAATGCATAAGAAAAAGAAAATGTAATTTGAATGCTTATAAAATGCTTATGCAATGCATTTGGCACTTATTTGCGTGATCAATTTTGGTCAAAATAACTAACTTAAACATATGAATATTAAAAATTCACATGTGTATATGCCAATCACACATCAAACACAATAAAAAGACAATATTAAATAATCAAAATATTAAACAATCACATATATGCAGAAGAGATTCAAGCAATCAAGCATAAAACAATATGCAAAATGTTTTTATGTTAAAGAGCTCCCATTAAGCATGCCAAGCTCCCTTTTAATGAAGTTTAATCTTTCTTTATTTAAGGGCTTTATTAATTGGCCAATTAGTTTGTTGTATTAATAACTTCTAATACAACATCTCTAACTTGTACATAATCTCTCAAATAATATGCCTTATATCTATATATTTACTCCTAGAATATTTGATAAGGTTTTTAGAATGATTTATTGCATATGTGTTGTCACATCTAAATGGAGTGTGATCAATCACTTGCCCATAGTACTTAAGTTATTAGTTCATCCAAAGGACTTGAGTGTAACAACAATCTGGTGCCACATATTATGCTTCACAAGCAGACAAAGCAACTAAAAGTTATTTTATGCTAAACTAATGAACTAAACATTCATCAACAAATTGACAAGTTCCAAAATTACTCTTTCTATCTAGTAAACTACCAATATAATCCACATATGAAAAGCCAACAATACTAATGATGTATTTCTAGGATACCATAGACCTAGATGCAATGTGCCATGCAAATACTTTAAATTCCTTTTAACTATGTACAAATGGGATTCTTTGAGGCATGATTGAAATATTGCATATAAGTACATACTATATATGATGTCAGATCTAGACGTTGCAAGATAAAGAAGTGAGTCAATCATACTTTGATACTTCTTTTCATCTATAGACTTACCCTTTTTATGTTTGTCAAGCTTTGTTAATGTACTCATTAGAGCTTTGCTACTTTTATAATTGTCCATTCCAATTTTTTTTTAAAGCTCCTTAGTGTACTTAGATTGATTAGTGAAGATTCCATCTTTGTATTGCTTGATTTGTAGACTAAGAAAGAACTTAAGCTTATGCATCATGCTCATTTCAAATTCTCTGGTCTTACTCTTAGCAAAATCTTCACAAAGATGTTCATTAGTAACACTAAATTCTATATTATCAACATATATTTAAACTATAAGTGTGTCATCTTTGTGCTTTTTCACAAAATGTAACATTGATAAAATCATTTTAAAAAAAAAAAAAAGAACTAAGTCTACTATACCAAGCTCTAAGAGCTTGTTTCAGTCCATATAAGGTTTTAGATAGTTTGTAAACATGATTTGAAAATTCATGATGCTCAAAACCAGGAGGTTCCTCAACATAAACTTCCTTTTCTATAAAACCATTTAGAAAAGCACTTTTGACATCAATTTGAAAACTTTAAAGTTCATGTGACATGCATATGTAAGAAGTACTCTAATGGCCTATAATCTTGCAACTGAAGCAAAGGTTTCATCATAGTCAATGCCTTTCTCTTAGTTATATCCTTTGGCAACCAATCTAGTCTTATTTCTAATGATGAAAAATGCTCATCTAACTTGTTTCTAAATATGCATTTACATCTAATAATAGGATGGTTCTTAAGTCTACGAACAAGTTCTTAAACTTTATTTCTCTCAAATTGGTTGAATTCCTCTTGCTTAACAATCACTAAACACTTATCATTAAAAGCCTCATCAATAATCTTTGACTCAATTTGAGAAACAAAAGCAAGATTATTGTCTAAGGCCTTAAAGTGAGATTGAGTACTTACTCTCTTGGTGATTTCACATATGACAAGTTCCTTTAGATGATCCTTAGGGTATTTCCATTCTTTTAGAAGTCCTTGAATGCAATCTCCTTGTTGTTGAGTTTGAGCTTCATGATCTCGTTTATTGTCTTCTTTGATTTCCTTTTCTCTTGAATTGCCATCAACACTGAGCTTCTCAAATTCACCTACAAGATCATTAATAAGGTTGCCTTTCCTAAGATCAAGTTCGCTTGACTCATCAAAGACTACATTCATAGATTCTTTAACAATTAAAGACTTTTTATTAAAGACTTTATAGGCTTTGCTAGAGGTGGAACAATCTAAAAATATACCTTCATTTGTTTTGGAGCAAATATTTCAAGGTTGTTCTCAGTGTTTAATATATAACACTTATAACCAAATACTCTTAGATATGAGATTTTGGACTTTCTTTCATTCCATAACTCATAAGATTTTTGTTTTTCAAAATAGGTCTTTTGAAAACACATTTTGCAACATAACATGAAGTGTTAATGGTTTCAGCCCAAAAGTATATTGAAAGAGTATACTCATTGAACATTGTTCTAGTTATCTCCACTAAGGTTTTATTCTTCCTCTCTATAATATCATTTTGTTGTGGTGTTCTTGGAGCCAAAAATTTGTGTGAAATACCATGTTGTAGACAAAATTTCTTAAAGTGTTCATTTTCCAATTTCTTTCTATGATCACTTTTAGTTTTTGAAATAAAGTAACTTTTTTTTTTTCATTTTGAAGACATTTGTAAAACTTTTAAAGGTTTCAAAAGCATCACTCTTATGAGTTAAAAAGCTAACCTAAGTAAATCTAGATTAGTCATCAACAAATATATATACATAGTATTTTCCACCCAAACTAGCAATTCTACTAGGTTCAAATAAATCCATATGTATAAGTTAAAGAGGTCTAGAAGTACTTACAATGTTCCCTATTTGACAAGGCCCATGTGTCTTGTCTTTGGTAAACTTGATCTTTGGTAGACCATCAACAAGCTCATCTTTACTAAGACTATGGAGGAGCTCCATGCTTGCATGTCTAAGTCTTTTATGCCAAAGCAAAGATTCATTGCTAATAGACACAGGACACTTGATGTTTTAGTAAGCTAAATCATCTAAGTCAATTATGTATGTATTTCCTTCCTTTTCACCCTTCAACACAACTTTGTCATTAATCAAGGTAGTGATAAAGTATGCCTTAAAGTCAAAGGTGGTTTTTTTACATTTATCACATAATTGACTTACACTTAACAAATTATGATTCAAACTATCAACCAAGAGGACATCCTTAATGAGGGAACAATCATCCATATCAATCACACCAATGCCAATTACTGTACCTTTGGCATTGTTTCCAAAAGTCACATTTTCACCATGCTTTTTCTTCATATAGATGAGAGACTTTCATTTCTGGTCATGTGTCTTAAACATCACTATCTATATACCATTTATTCTCCTTTGTTGTAGATTTGAGATACATATGTAAGAAAGTAAATTATCTTTATTTTTGTACCGAAGCATACTTGGCCTTTAAGAGTTAGTCTTAGAAGGGTCTTCAAGTTCTAAGTGAGCCTCTTTATATAGCAAAACACATTTAAGTGCCCAAATTTAAAGCAATAGTGGCATTAAAGTCTAGACTTATAAATCTTTTTTTTTTTTTTTACCTTATGAGTGTGAGATGAATGCTTCTTCACAACGTTATCATGTGAATACATACAAGAGCATGAAGGAGTTTTTACTGCAACATTTTTTAATTAGAATAATTTTTCTTGTTTTTGAAAAAGTCATAGTCTTTAGGGATATTTACATGTATTTGATTTATTCTAAAATTCTGTTCTGTTACCCTTGGCTTTATTTTCGCCAAAGTAGGTTGCTCTTTTATTTTCTGTTAAGATCGTGTTTTGATGACTATTTAAGCCAAGATTATTTTCAATAAAATCAAGTTATTAAAACCAGTTGTTTTGTTCTTGTTTTTAAGTCTTATATCAGATTAAAGGTTCCTAACAATCTGGTATCAGAGCCTCCACTGGGCCTGACAAAATCAAAGTAATAGTCTTTGAAGTTCTTGCAACAACACAAAAGATGGCTCAAAAGATGACTACTGATGGAAATTTTATACAGCCAGCTATTCCTCATTTTGACGGTCACTATGACCATTGGAGCATGTTAATGGAAAATTTCTTGCGATCTAAGGAATATTGGGAGCTAGTGGAGCCTAGCTATGTTGAGCCAGCAAGTGGATCATTGCTGTCAGATGCAGAGTGAAAGAAGAATGATGAGATGAAGCTAAAGGACCTGAAAGTGAAAAACTACCCCTTTCAGGCAATTGATCGCACAATTCTAGACACAATTCTCAAAAAGAATACTATTAAAGAAATTTAAGATGCCATGAAAAGAAAGTATGAAGGTAATGCAAGGTCAAGAAGTCTCATCTTCAAGCTCTCCACAGAGAATTTGAAACTCTTGAGATGAGGTATGGTGAAGGAGTGACAGAGTATTTTTCTAGGGTCATGACAGTGGCAAACAAGATACGAATTTATGGAGAAGATATGCAAGATGTGAAAGTGGTGGAGAAAATTCTATGCTTTTTAATGGAGCAATTCAACTACATTATTTGTTCTATTGAAGAGTCAAAGGACATTGATGCTCTCACCATTGATGAGTTACAAAGCTCATTAATAATACATGAACAGAAATTTCAAAAATGAAATAGTGAGGACCAGGCCTTGAAGGTGACATATGAAGGAGGTAGAGGTCGTGGCCGTGGTGCTTACAGAGGAAAAGGAAGAGGGAGCAGTCGAGCAGGCTTTAACAAGTGACTGTAGAATGTCATAGGTGTCATAAACTTGGACACTTTAAATATGAATGTACTTCTAAGAACAAAGAAGCAAACTATGTAGCGTTTGGCACATAAGATGAAATGCTTCTAATGTCCTATGTAGAGTTGCATGAGGCAAGAATAGAAGATCCATTGTTCCTTAATTTGGGGTGTTCTAATCACATGTGCGGTGATCAAACTATGTTCAGTGAACTTGATGAAAAATTTAGACATTCTGTGAAGTTGGAGAACAACACTAAGATGAATGTTATGGGAAAGGGAAATGTGAAGTTGTTACTGGATAGAGTCAATCATGTTATTACTAAAGTATACCATATCCCAGAGTTAAAAAATAATCTCTTGAGCATAGGGTAGTTGCAAGAAAAAGGCTTGGCTATCTTGATCAAAGATGGAATATGCAAGATATTTCATCTAGAGAAGGGTTTAATCATTCAGACCATATGAGCACCAATAGAATGTTTATTTTGCTGGCTTGATCTCAAGCTTCTTCTCAAGCACAATCTGATAAGTGCTTTCACATAAGAGATGAAGATTTGTCTCAACTTTGGCATCGAAAATAAGGGCATCTAAGCTATAAGGGTTTGAGAACCTTGGTGTATAAAGATATGGTACTTGGACTTTCAAAACTTTCTACCTCAACTAAAACATGTACTGATTGCATTAATAGGAAACAACACGATGATCCTATTCTAAAGAAGAGTACTTGGAGAGCAATTCAAAGGCTGAAACTTATTCATACGGATATTTATGGCCTAATTACTCTCGCATCCAATAGTAGCAAGAGTTATATTTTGTTGTTTATTGAAGATTACAGTAGAAAATCTTGGGTGTATTTTTTGGCAGAAAAATAAAGTGCTTTTAATTATTTTATATACTTCAAGGCTATGGTTGAGAAAGAAGCAGGGCTCACTATTAAGTGCTTGCGCACCGATAGAGGAGGGGAATTTAATTCGAATGAATTCAATGATTTCTGCAAATAAAATGGGATTAAGAGGCAGTTGACTACCGCTTATACTCTGCAATAGAATGGCATAGCTAAATGGAGGAATAGAATTATGATGAATATGGTTCGTTCAATGCTGTCTGACAAAAAGGTTCCTAAGACTTTTTGGCTAGAAGCAGTGAACCGGACTATTTATGTTCCAAATAGATGTCCCACATTGGCAGTCAAGGATACTACACTAAAGGAGGCTTGGCGTGGAGTGAAACCCATAATAGATCATTTTTGGGTTTTTGGTTACATAGTACACGTACATGTTCCGGAAGCTGGGAGGACAAAACTTGATAATAAAAGCATTACTTGTGTGTTATTGGGAGTTAGTGAGGAGTCAAAAGGTTATAGGCTATTTGATCCTACTACTAAGAGAGTTATTATGAGTAGAGATGTAATTTTTGAAGAAGGGAAGCAATGGGATTGGGAAGTGAATTATGATAAAACATATAACAATAGACTTAGAATGGGGTGCGAGTGATTGTGAGAATGATGTAGGGTTGAGAGAAAATGAGAATGGAGATGATATTAATAGAGAAATAGGAGAGGCTAATGATGAGGGAGTTGGAGAAGAGGAAGATGGTGAAGAAAGAGTATGGGATTGAGGGAACCTCATGAGAGGTGACCTCCTACATAGATAAGCGATTATATTAGTGGAGAGGATTTATCAAAAGATGAAGCTCATATGGGATTAGTGGTGTCAACTGATCCATTGTATTTGAGGAAGTTGTGAAGAGTGAAAATTTGGGATTGGCCATGGATAATGAAATCAAGTCCATTGAGAAAAACAAAACATGGGCACTCACTGAGTTGCCAGTCGGAGCCAAAAAAATTAGAGTTAAATGGGTTTATAAAACCAAATACAATGAGCATAGAAAGATTGATAAGCACAAGGCACGTCTAGTTGCAAAAGGGTATTCTCAAAAACATGGAGTAGACTACACAGAAGTTTTCACATCAGTGGTAAGGATGGATATTGTAAGGATGATTATTGCTCTAGCTACAAATAAGAATTGGAAGATTTTTCAGTTGGATATTAAGTCGGCTTTTCTCCATGGTGAGCTAAGTGAAGATGTTTATGTGGAGTAGCCAAGAGGATATGAAAAAAAAAGGTAGTGAGCATCTGGTTTACAAGTTACACAAAGCTTTGTATAGACTAAAACAAGTACCATGGGGTTGGTTTAGTTGAATCAAAGAACATTTTATTAGAGAAGGGTTTCAGAGGTGCGACAGCGAACATACATTATTCACAAAGAGAAGCAAAGAAGGTAAAATCATCATTATAAGTGTGTATGTTGATGATTTAATTTTTATTGGTGATGATGAAATTATGATGTCTAAATTTAAAAGTTCTATGTTAAGAGAGTTTGATATATTGGACTTAGGGAAGATGAGATTTTTTCTTGGGATTGAGGTGCTACAAAAACCTGATGGTATTTATATATGCTAAAGGAAGTATGCTTTGGAGATTTTAAAAAGCTTTGGTATGATGGAAAGTAATTCAATGAGTAGTCCAATAGTTCTAGGTTTCCAAATGAGTAAAGATAGAGATGGAGTTCCTGTTGATGAGACGTACTACAAGCAATTGGTGGGGAGTTTAATGTACCTCACTACGATAAAACTTGACATGATGTTTGTCACTTGTCTCTTAAGTAGATATATGGCATAACCAAAAGAGATTCACCTACAGGCAGCTAAGAGAGCACTTTGATATTTAAAAGGGACTGTGAACTATGGAATTCATTATAAGAAAAGAGGAAATGGTGAGTTGTTGGCATTCATAGATAGCGACTATACTGGAGATATGGAGGATAGGAAGAGCACATCTGGGTATGTGTTTTTAATAAGTTTAGGTGTCGTCTCGTGGTGTTCAAAAAAGCAGCCTATTGTGACTTTATCAACCACAGAAGCTGAGTTTGTGGCTGCTGCTGTTTGCACTTAGCAAGGAGTATAGATAAAGAGAATTCTAAAGGAGCTAGGAAATTCTAATAGAGGTTGTACTACTGTGATGTGTGATAATAGTTTAGCTATCAAGCTATTTAAAAATCCTGTGATGCATGGTCGCAGCAAACATATTGATGTGAGGTTTCATTTCTTAAGAAATCTTACTAAGAATGGTACAATTAAATTAGTTCATTATGGAAGTCAAGAATAGGTGGCAAACATAATGACCAAACCAATGAAGCTTGAGAATTTTCAGAAGCTTGGGGAGTTGCTAGGAATGTGCGAGATTTCTTATATAAACTAATTGCTTCATAGCATCTATTTTAAGGGAGGGAATGAAGGAGTTTTTATTGTAGTATTTTTTAATTAGAATAATTTTTCTTGTTTTTGATAAAGTCCTAGTCTTTAGGGATATTTACATGTACTTGATTTATTCCAAAATTTTGTTACCACTTGGCTTTATTTTTGCCAAAGTGGGCTGCTCTTTTATTTTCTATTAAGATCGTGTTTTGATGGCTATTTAAGCCAAGGTTATTTTCAATAAAATCAAGTCATTAAAACCAGTTGTTTGTTCTTGTTTTTAAGTCCTATATCAGATCAAAGGTTCCCAACAGAGCAAATATGGTGTTTTGATTGGGGGTGCCTTTGATCATGCCTTTTATTATATTTGTATGCATAATTTACTCTTTAAGGCCTAACTCTTAAGCCTTGTGCACCTTTCATGATCCTCTTAGTTAAAAGGTTTTGTGTATGCCTTAGCTTCCTTATTAACTACCTCAATACTAGATATTTAAGGAGTAGAAGCTTTGATAAATAATGGAGTGGAGGATATGGATGTTGATGTACCCTTAAAACTAAGGCCATGTTTCACAAAAAGTGATCTTTGAGACACAATGAGTATATCTAAAGCTTCTTTCCTTTTGTGAAATTTAGAGATGAAGGATCTTAACTCTTTAACTTCTAATTTTAGGAAATTGTTTTCTTTACATAAAGATTCATATGAGGAGGTTTTTATAAAAGCTACATCTAATGAACTTTTAAGGTTAACATTGGAAGTTTTCAAGCTCAAAACTAGTTTTTCAAGACCTTTAAAGCTCTCTTTAAGCTTTAAATATTTTTCATTGTAAAAATTCATTTTAGAAAAATATTTTTCACATTTCAAGACATGGCTTCCATGAGTTCATCATCAACCATGTCATGATCAACAACACTAATATCATTATCATCACTAGATTGAGATGTGAAACATACCTCATTTGTGGGATACTTCAAAACCATGAAGCAAAGGTTGGTAACTTCCTCCTCTTCTTCATCATTAAAAGAGTCATAACCCCATAAAGCTTTAAACCCTTTCTTCTTGTCCTTGTCCCACTTCTTTATCTTTTTTCTCTTGGGGCATTTGGACTTTATATGACCTTGCTTTCCACATTCATAGCAAGTCACCTCACACTTCTTTTCTTTGTTAGAGTTAGAGTTGGAGTTGGAGGAAAACTTCCTAAAGGATCTCTTTTCTTTCTTTCTACTCCTAACTCTCTTTGATAACATTGCCAACTCTTCCTTTCATCACTCTTATCTGAGTCACTATCTTGACTCTCACTATCATATTGATCATAAGCAGAGCTTTTGAGAACAATAGACTTTTTCTTCTCACCTCAGACCTCTTCCTTTTTTAAGGTCATCTTATAAGTAAGATGCTTGCCAATGAGAACATCCATATGTAGTTGAATAAGATCATTAGCTTTTTCAATGGAGGCTACCTTGGCCTCAAATTTATTCTTTAGAAGGGCTCTAAGGATTTTATTGTTGATGTTTTCCAATGAATAGACTTTTCCAAATTACTTAAGCTTGTGACAATCCCAAGAAGTCGATTAGTCATGTCCATCACATTCTCATTGGGCTTGATCTTAAAGAGCTCACACCTATGGATAAGCATTTGCACCTTCTTTAATTTTACTTATTGAGTGCCTTCATGATAGTTTTGTGAAGTTCTCCAAATGTTATAAGCATTTGCATAATTTTGTGCTCTTCCACATTCTTTTCTTGATAAAGAGCTTAAAAGAATGGTCATAGCTCTTTGATTTTTTCCATTTGCTCTTCTTTGTGCATCAATCCATTCTTTCTTTAGGATTGTTTTTTTTAATGAAGTCTTCCATTCTTTTAGCTCATTATCCCATAAGTAATGAGATCACTATCAATACATACCTCCATTCTATGCTTCCAATATGCATAGTTGGTGCCATCAAAGTGAGGCTTGTGGTGATTAGTCCCCTTATTGGCCATAGTTAATATTTACTCATGCAATTAAGCTCTTAGATGTGAGACTTTGTTTTGAAACCACTTGTTGTCTCTTATGCACTAAGAAGGGGGTTGAATTGATGGAAATTAAAAAATTATTTTTTAAGAGTTAAGAATGGAGAAGAAGGAACACAAGCAATGTATAGTAGTTCGAGTGTAACAAACCCTACATCCATTCCTCATCCTCAATTTGGTATTTTCACTATAGCATGACTATATAATGGAGTTTTCACAAGTTTACTCTCCAATTAGTGTTTAGGCTCACATTAATCCTTACAAGTGTTCTAACAAGACTCATGCTCAACCAAATAAGAGTTTTCTAAGGCTCTAATAAGAGTTTTCTAAGGCTCACTTCCTAACCTAATAAATGTTTGTAGCTAACACCCAACCCTTAGAGCATTCAAAAGTTGACCAACTAACACAAAGTATCAAACTAAGTGTTTAAGGTATTAAGAAAACAAAGTACAAAAGTTTATCCACTTAAAGAAGTTGTTAAACTATATTAAAGGCCTTTGGATGGAGTATTCATAGCTTCCCACTAATAGAATGGTCATTACAAATAATGGTGTGGCCAAATATTTTCTTAACAGACTAGAAATCTTACATTAAATTTCTGTTAGACATGATTTGCAGTCATGGAGCCTTGGACAAAGTCAGGATCTATTTTTTGCAGTCAAAATTGATGAATCATGGTCGTTATACTTGAATTTTTTCAATGGCTAGTGACCCATGGCATATGCTAATCAGTTAGCCATTTGATCGTTGGAATAGTTTCCTTCTAATTGAATGTCGCGGTCACCATCTCTTGCGTCGTGGTCCTAATTTGCCTTTTGCGCTCCTAGTCGCAGTAGCCATTGACATGGCAAACCTTTCCATGTCTCTGGAATTTTTAAGCATTCTTCCTTAAACTAAGTTATGGTTCAACTCTTTGATTATGGGCGTGATTTGGTAGTGGCAGTCACAATTTAGAGGTTTGAAAGCACACTTAGAAAACCTTTTAAGTTTCTTGAGTCTCAACCTTTTTTAAGTTTGTTTTCTGCAAAAGCACACTTAATACAACCAGTAGTAGTATTTAATTTGATTGTCAAGATAAAAGTCGAGATTAATGAAATTGTGAATCCAATTTAGGTCAACACCTAAATTCTATTCTATTTTGTAATCAAAATGTATTCTTTTAGGGGTTATATAATGTGGGAAGTAGAAATTTTAATTGCCTACCTTGATTTTGTACAAGTTTTTTCATGTTCTAATTTTATGGGTTGAGGGTAGCTTGTAGATTTTGGTAATTCTCATAACTATAGCAATCTCTTCCTCTATTATATGAGGAATTAGATAATAAATTATATTTTTTAAGTGGTGATTATAATAAGATCCTTTTAGTGTAGTTATGGAGGTTGATTTTTCTTTGATGAGCAGTAAATCTTTTGAGATCTAAATTGGTGTGAATTTTTATGTTAAATCATTCTCGTGAGTATGGGGTATTATCTTTCCTCAAAGATGATCAGCATAATTTAATACATATTAATAGCCCTTAAATTTATTTTTTGTTATTCATTTATTAAATAAATATTTTTATTTAATAATATTTTTATGAAATAGGAAATAAAATAGTGAAAGATTGAAAATTGAGTGAAATTATAGTATTTTACTTGCATGAATAATAAAAATAAATAATAATAATAGTAATAATAAATTTTGTAAAAGAAATAATTTTTCAACAAAATCAACTAAGTCATTTTCTTCTCTTTTGATATAGGACACCATCTTCAAGTACGCAATAGAGAGTAAAGAGTTTACCAACCATCCTTATGCAAGCCAACTAAGGAAAACAAAGGATTCAAAAATCAAAGTCATACATTTGATGCTAAAGAAGAAAAATTGCAAAAATTTAAGTCATCACCAAACATTCATATGCAATCCAACAAAGGAAAACCAAGAATTCAAAGTTTAAAGTCACATATTTCATGCTAAGGAAG
>CANTUT010000338.1:0-40000 GCA_947687605.1 Reutealis trisperma | reverse complement strand
TCAATATAATATGTCCAATCAGCACATTGGTCATTTAAATCCGCCATATCCTCAAAATGATTCCCAATTCTCTGCTCCATAGCAAAAGAAACCTTCTTTAGAGGATACTTTACAATAGTTCATGCAATAAACCCAACAAGTTTTGCAATCAAATTCTCAATCCATTCAAAAACTTGAAACACAATTGGGTCAACTTGCAATTGCTGTAGCTGAAAAGGAAAAAGGAAAATTTCCCAGTCAACCTGTTCCAAATCCAAAAGGTTAATATGAGGTAGGTTCATCAAGTTCTAATGAAGAAGTTAAATCCATAACTACTCTTAGGTCTGGAAAATACATAATCAAACCTAATTATACACCTAAACCTCAAAAAGAGAGTCAAAAGAGTCATCTTGAAATTTCATCATCCAAAGACTTAGTTGAAAAAGACAATCAATCATTGCCTCATATTCCAAAGCTCTTTACCCACAAAGACTTGTCTCAAAAGAGAAAGGTACCCAATATAGTGATATTATAGAGGTGTTTAAGCAAGTTAGTATCAACATCCTTCTTCTTGATGCTATTAAACAAGTACCTGCTTATGCCAAATTTTTGAAAGATCTTTGTACTATAAAAAGGAAAACAAATGTTCCTAAAAAGGCATTCTTGACTGAACATGTGAGTTCCATACTCTAACATAAAACTCCTATTAAGTATAAGGATCTCGGTTGTCCGACAATTTCTTGTACCATTGGTAATCATGAAATCAACTTAGCTTTACTTGATTTAGGAGCAAGTGTGAATTTGTTGCTATATTCTGTTTATCAGCAACTTGGGTTAGGAGAATTGAAACCCACAACAGTGATACTCTAATTAGCTGATAGGTTTGTCAAAATTTCTAGAGATTTCATAAAAGATGTTTTGGTTAAATTTGATAAGTTTTACTTTCCAGTGGATTTCATTGTTCTTGATACTCAACCTATTGAAAACATAAAGGATCAAATTCCTATCATCTTAGGAAGACCATTTCTTACTACATCCAATGCAATCTTCAATTGTCAAAGTGGTGTTCTAAAATTATCATTTGGTAATATGACTGTTGAACTTAATGTGTTTAATGTTGCTTGTCAACCAATTAACAATGATGATTTGTGTGAAGTTAATATGATTGAAAGTGTGATCAATGATTGTTTTTTGGAAATGAATAAAAATGATCCATTTAAGAAATGTTTAACTCAATTTGGCATGGATTTAGATGTTGAAAATTCAGTTAGTGAGGTGAATTCTTTATTAGAATCTGTTCCACTGATGGATACAAACAAATGGAAAGCCAAAATTAAACCTCTATTTCCCACAGAATCTAAAGAGTCAATTCCTAAATCACAAAAGTTAGACTTGAAACCATTGCCTGAGTCACTAAAATATTCATTTTTAGGACCATCATAAACTTTGCCCATTATCATAGCATCTGATTTAGAGGTTGAACAAGAAAATAAGCTGATTGATATTTTGAAAGATCATAAAGAAGCAATAGGATGCACAATTTCTGACATTAAGGGTATTAGTCCTTCAATTTAATTGTATAGAATTTATTTAGAAGACAATGTTAAACTTAGCTGTGAATTTCAAAGACAACTAAATCCCAATATGAAAGAAGTTGTTAGAGCTGAGGTCATAAAACTTTTAACTGTAGGTGTCATTTACTCTATTTCTAATAGTTCATGGGTGAGTCCTGTGCAGATAGTTCCAGAGAAATCTGGCATAACAGTAGTGAAAAATGATGAAAATGAACTAATGTCCACTCGAATCCAAACAAATGGTGTATTTGTATTGATTATACGAAGTTGAATGCTGTCACAAGGAAAGATCATTTACCACTTCCTTTCATTGATCAAATGCTTGAGAGATTATCTTGTCATGCATACTATTATTTTCTTGATGGTTACTTTGGATATAATCAAATCCTAATTACACCTGAGGATCAAGAGAAAACCACTTTCACTTGTCCTTTTGGAACCTTTGCCTATCGATGCATGCCCTTTAGGTTACGCAATGCACCTGCTACATTTCAGCGATGCATGATAAATATTTTTTCTAATATGGTTGAGCATTTTCTTGAGATATTCATGGATGATTTTTCTGTCTTTGGTTCTAGCTTTGATTAATGTTTGCATCACTTGACCATGGTTAGGTGTAAAGAGAAAAATCTTGTGTTAAATTGGGAAAAATTCCATTTCATGGTTAAAAAGGGAATTTTTCTAGGTCATGTAATGTCACAACAACGAATTGAGGTAGATAAAGCAAAGATAGACTTAATCTCTAGCCTTCCTCCACCTTACACTATAAAAGAATTTTGATCCTTTTTAGGTCATGCTGGTTTCTACCATAGATTCATTAAAGATTTCAGTAAAATCTCTCGCCCCTTATATAACTTACTTATGAAAGATACACCTTTTATCTTTGATAATGAATGCCTTCAAGCCTTTGAAAAGCTTAAAATATTGTTGACATCTGCACCCATCATTAGACCACCTAATTAGAGTATTCCTTTTGAGATCATGTGTGATGCCTGTGATTATGCCCTTGGTGCTATTTTAGGCCAAAGAGTTAATAAGCTCCCCGTTATGATCTATTATGCAAGTAAAACTCTTACTAATGCACAACTCAATTATTCAACCACTGAGAAGGAGTTGCTTGTTGTAGTGTTTGCCTTGGACAAATTTAGATCTTATCTTGTTGGATTCAAAGTCTTTATCTTTAATGATCATGCTGCATTGAAATACCTTTTCTCAAAAAAAGATACTAAACCTCACTTTATTCGATGGATTTTGTTAATATAAGAGTTTGACTTTGAAATTTGTGACAAGAAAGGTTTTGAAAATGTTATAGTTGATCATTAGTTTAGACTAATAATGGAATATGTTGATAAAGATTTTCCCATCAAAGAGACTTTTCCTAATGAACAACTCATGTCCACATCATAGTTACCTTGGTTTGCTGATATTGTAAATTATCTTATTACTAGTCATATGCCAAGCCATTAGAGTAACTGAGATAAAACAAAATTTTTAGCTGAGGTAAAGAAATTTTTTTGGGATGATCCATACTTGTTTAAATATTGTCCAGATCAAGTAATTAGGAAATGTGTGCCTGAAAATGAACAAAGAAAAATTATCTTTTTTTGTCATGACTATGCTTATGGAGGCCACTTTAGTGCAAAGAAAATTGCTGCAAAATTCTTGCAATGCAAATTTTATTGGCCTACATTATTTAGAGACACCCATGTGTATTGTAAATCTTGTGATCGATGCCAAAAATTAGGAAGTATTCAATGCAGATTTTATTGGCCTACATTGTTTAGAGACACCCATGTGTATTGTAAATCTTGTGATCGATGTCAAATATTAGGAAATATTTCCCCATAGAAATATGATGCCTTTAAATCCAATTCTTGTAGTTGAATTATTTGATGTTTGGGGTATTGATTTTATGGGACCTTTTCCTAATTCCTTTGGTAATTTATACATCCTTGTTGCTGTTGATTATGTATCCAAATGGGTAGAGGTAAGTGCATGTAGAACAAATGATCATAGGGTTGTGGTGAAATTTTTGAAAGAACACATTTTTTTTGGATTTGGTACACCATGAGCAATCATTAGTGATGGAGGAAAGCACTTTTGTAATAGGCATTTTAAGCATTTGATGAAGAAATATGGCATTACTCATAAAGTAGCTACTCATTATCACCCACAAACAAGTGGTCAAGATGAAATTTCAAATAGGGAAATCAAACACATTCTTGAGAAAACGGTTAACCCCACTAGAAAAGATTGGTCTTTAAAATTACATGATGTATTATGGGCCTATCGTACAACATTTAAAACCCCTATTGGAATGTCCCTTTTGAGACTTGTTTATGGAAAATCATGTCACTTACTATTTAAATTGGAACATAGAGCATATTGGGCAATCAAACAATTAAATTTCTCTTTAGATAAAGCTGGTGCTCAAAGAATGCTTCAATTGAATGAGTTAGAGGAAATTAGAAGTGATGCTTATGATTGTGCAAAATGGTATAAGGACAAAATGAAAATTTTCCATGATAAAAATATTTTGAGAAAATCTTTTACTTCTGGTCAAAAAGTCTTTTTATACAATTTTCGTTTGCATCTATTTCCTAGTAAGTTGCGTTCTCGATGGTCGAGCCCATTTTTAGTTCACACTACATTTCCATATGGAGCTGTTGAAATTGAAAATCCAAAAAATGGTGATGTATTTATAGTCAATGGACAAAGATTGAAACCATTTTTAGAGCTAGAACCAACAATAGTGGAAGAAGCACTTTTGAGTGATCTTATTTATTAGGATCAATTCAATTCATTTATGTCATTTTTTTTCTTTTTCTTTGCGTAACTAATTTTTGTTTATATTTAACATTTGTTCTTTGTTTTATAAGTATAGAATGCAAACTTTTTAGCTAGATATGGAAGCATCTCTTATTACACTTAGAAACAGGTTTCCAACTCTTCCCCAAGATGTATTCAAAAAAATTGATGAATGCAGACTGGAAAGAATGAAGGCATTTAGACTTCTGAATCTTCCTAAAGATATTCGTTGGATCATAGAAGCCAAAGTATGACTGATAGGTGAGTTAAATGAATCATTTGTTAAATGTTTGTCAGGTACGGGGAAAAGTTCTTACTCAAAGAAGAGGAGAGCAAAGAGAATGGGAGTCTGCTACAATTGTGCAAGATGGAATTGCAACATATGCTATAGAAATATTGGATATGTATCCATAAATCGAGAAAAAATTCAATTCATAAAGAATGGACTGAGTAAAGAGTCTTTGGATAATATCCTACAGACTTTTAAGACGCATTCGTGTGGACAAGTTCAACGTACTCTTTTAGATTTATAGAGCTTATTCAAATAAGAGAAACAGTGTTACAATCTAGGAAATATGATGTTAAAAGACCATGTTTGCCAGTTAATAAGAAAACTAGATGGGAAGAATATCCTAGATTTATAGAAGGCATTTAAACCATTACTGGATGTAAAATCAGAGGAAGATGTAAGCCACAGTCATTTTAGTTATATCACTAACTTTTTGACTTTTGTTATATCATTTTTCAACACTCTGCAGTTACTTTTTGAATTTTTAGCACCTAAATTTTCTTTTTCTGCAGATTTCTCTATTTTAGTTAGCTTTTTAGTCTTTTAATGTTTGATTTTAGCTTTTTAATGTTTTCTTTTTGATATTTGTACACACAGCATTGATTTTTTTTTTGTTTTTTATTGCCATTTTTTTTATCTTTATTTTTTTCTGTCAACAATTATTTTACTCCATTGAACTGTTCTTTTACTATGCTCTTTTCTTTATATATACATTCATTATTTTCAATATGCACACAACCTCTTGAAAAAATCTGTGAACTAAAAAAAAAAAGGTAGAACCCTCAACATGCAAATTCAAAAATATTTATGTCTTTTGTAGTCCAAACTTTGGCAAGAAAAGAGACTACTTGATAGCAGCTAATGAACTTGATAGGATTTTAGCTGAATGAAAAATTGATTTGGTGTTTGAGAGAGGTAATTTAGGGTTAAGGGGTTGTGTCGCAAGTTCTGCATATATTGAAAGTAACAAAGTCTTAGGAATAGTTCTAAAGGCTTTGGCTCAAAATAAATACATCACTGGTGGAACTATAGGTAATGAGTTACAAGTCATGAGCATGTACGAACGAATGACATACATGAATCTCAATGTTGATGCTTTTATAGCATTACCTCGTGGTTTAGAAATATTTGAAAATATCTTCACCATTACATCTTAGACCCAATTAACTATTCTTCAAAAGCCATTGAGATTACTTAATGTTGATGGTTTTTATAATGGTTTGCTATCTTTTCTCGATCATGCTATGGAACAGGGTTTTATGACATCAGTGAGTCGACGCATCCTAGTCTCTGCTTCAACTATTGATCAATTGATTGACCAACTACAAAAATTTGTGCCTGAACCTAATCCATTGATGAAATAGGTGGTTTGGCACCTAAGGGCTAATAGCATTAAGAAACGTGGATTAGATTTGACTCTTCGATTGTAACTTCCCCAACTCTTATAGTTTTTCTTATTTTATTTTATTTTATTTTATTTTTATTATACCTAATCAAGCGAAGTCCTCTACTCCTTATTTATTTATAGTAGACATTAGGTACAATGTCTCAACTAAGTTTGAGGGTGGAGAAACCATTCTTTTTTTTAAATTGTTTTCTCAATTGTTTCTAAGGTCTGATTCACTAAAACTTCAAATGGCAGAGTAAAGAGTTACTTTTGTGCTGCTCTTGATACGCATCTGTATTTTTTATGATTTTCTTTTCTAGTTTTCAAAAAAAAAAAAAACTTCCAATTACTGTGATGAGAATTGAACTTTAATAACATGGCTTTGACTGGTAATGAGTATTGATTTGAATTTTGATGACATTATTTGGTTAATTTATTTTCACAATGACTATACTCAACTCTTTTTTCACAATAGCCATAATTATTCTGTAGAAAGACAAGTATGCTATAATAGGTATGTTTTTATACCTTTATTTTGATGATCATTTTAATTTTGATTTGAAAGAATTATATATTATAACTTTCCCTTGAGGTCTTTCGAGGCGAACGACTAATCGAGTATCACTTGTGAAATGATTAAGGCATTAGGATTTTCACCACAAAACCAAATAAACCAGTTCCGCAACTAATGTTCCAAGAGAACATCCCTTTAGTGAGCCAATTTGAGCCTACATTGATTAACGGTTTTCTTTGATAACCACATCTCTCACATAGCTTAAACATGATTATATCTTTACCTTTATTCTAAAGATGAATTAGAGCTAAAAAGACAAATTTCATGATCAAAAGATATTTCTTAAAAGTTCGGGATAAAAATAATAAGACAAATTTGTAGAGTAATTGAAAAAAAAAATCTTGATTCTAAAAAAAAAAAGTAAAAAAAAAATTCTTAAGTTTGAAGATCAAAGCTTAGATATTATAAGTGGAGGTTAGAATAAAGTAAAGGCCAAAATAATAATAGTTTGCTACATTTTATATGCTTCTATGCATTTTGAGAAGTGTCTCTTACAAAATATTATGATGTTTTTAACTCTATAAAGTCTTCAGAACTTGTGTAATCTCCTACCCCTTTCATTCTTTAGCCATATCAATACCTCGTGGCCCCATTACAACCAATATTAAAAACCTTTTAATCTCATGTGATGCCATCAAAGTAGTGGATATTTGTACCAAAGGGGAAGCTTATGATACTTAATTTTTTATTAGAATTGAATGATTGTTATTGTAAGGTTATGAGAATTTTACTTGTTTGAAGCATGCAAATCACATTTATTATTAATATTGACTATTTTACACACTCACTTGAGTATGATTGTTGCAAGATTAATTAGCTTTTGAATGGATATGTATTCAATTTAATACTTGTTTGATTTCAAAGCTGCGATATCTTATTGTTCTCTGAGATAAATAGTTGAAAGTTTAGATTTTCATAGGTATTTGTGGGTATCACCACTGGAAGCCCTCACGAGACTACAACTTATCCTCTATGGGCCACGTAGAGGTTTAAAGGCTTGTTGCATATGCTAAATGCAATCGTGATTTCTTACGAAAGTAGACTAACTTAGGTTTTATTTTTTTTTTTGCTCGAGGACTAGCAAAATCTAGGTTAAGGGGTATTTGATGAGCATAATTTAATACATATTAATAGCCTTTAAATTTATTTTTGGTTGTTCATTTATTAAATAAATATTTTTATTTAATGATATTTTTATGAAATAGAAAATAAAATAATGAAAGCTTGAAAATTGAGCGAAATTATAGTATTTTACTTGCATGAATAATAATAATAATAATAATAATAAATTTTGTAAAAGAAATAATTTTCAATAAAATCAACTAAGCCATTTTCTTCTCTTTTGACAAATAACACCATCTTCAAGTATGTAATGGAGATTAAAGAGTTTACCAACCATCCTTATACAAGCCAACTAAGGAAAACAAATGATTTAAAGATTAAAGTCATACATTTGATGCTAAGGAAGAAAAATTGCAAAAATTTAAGTCATCACTAAACATCCATATGCAATCCAACTAAAGAAAACAAGAATTCAAAGTTTAAAATCACATATTTCATGCTAAGGAAGAAAAATCATTTGGAAATTGGTTTCTTCATCAATTTGCCATTTAGCCATTCATGCTTATAAATAGAAGCGAAATGGCTTAGCAAAAAAGAGCTTGTGAGGAAAAGTAATTGAGAAAATAAGAAAGAAGTTGAGATTTCAAAATTAAGAATTCAAATTGCTAAAATGGGTTCTTTTGTTTATTTTGTTGTTTTAATTATGTATTTTTAAGTTTTATTTTTTACTAAGAAGGATGATAAAACCATGTTAGATTATTAATTTCTATTATGTATTGATTCTAAATATTTTGCAATTTAATGTTTATAATTTTGGCTTCATTTGATAATATCCTTTCATCAATTCTATTATGTATTTTTTATTGCAAGGAAAATTATCTATACTTGGTTTTTATTGAAATAAAAGTAATTTTCTTTGATTATATATTTTCCATTAAATTGTATACATATAATACTTAGAAATTACACTTTTAAAGTGAAGGAAAATCTATTTGAGAATTTAATAAAATTGAGCATAGTGATAAAATCAATAAAAAATAGAAAGATTGATTTTTAAACTATTTTCTGAAAATTAGAATCAACACATTATAAGAATTATTAATTAAACATTGGTAAATTTTGAAACTTTAGTAATATTTTATTTGAATTTTCTTTCATAAATTTAACTACTTTTAATTGTGTTATTTTGACATTTTTACTTTACATCTCTTTATTGTTATTTAAAAAAATTATTTGGAACTAGGTTAAAATTAAATTAATATGATTTAATTAAGTTTTTTTATAATTATTTCTATAGCTCTCTCCGTGGGAACGACCTTATTACCACTTATCTATAGAATTAGTAATTCGTGCATTTGTGAATATAGATAAAATTTCACAACAAAAGAGTAGGGTATTTATGAAGGTGTATGTGAATTGAGCTTTAATTTAAGAGAGGATGGTTATAAAGTTTTAAGGAGTTTTCTGTATGGGCAGAGGAGAAGAAAGAAAACAAGGAGAAAATAAAGGGATTGAGAACAGGCATTTTGATCTCTTGCTTGTTCCAATTTTGATTTGTGCAGTTTCTACTGTTCTGAAGCTAAAGTCTTCCTCCAAACCGAATAATTATGCAAGAATTGCCAATGGGATTGGGTTGATTTTGCAAGGGATGCGGTTTTTTCAAATGGATGTCAGACTGCAAGTTTTAACTCCTGTCCAACCTTAATTAACTAAAATAAAAATAAGTTGTCTACCATCAGTAGTTGCTGAATTGCTTAAATAAATTTTGTAATTTTGTTGATTTTGAGATAGACAATACTTGTTTAAACAAGAACTCTAATTTTGTTGTGTAACCATATTTGTTTTGTTCTCTTAAAACAATTTTTAATGCAAGGGACATTACAAATGTAGCAGCTTGAGAGATTGCCCAACAAGGAAACATGTAGAGAACTCAAATTTCCAAATGTTTTAAATCCAACTGAAACTGGCTGGTGTTTATTTGTGAATTATTATTGTATATAAAATTTAGTTCGAACTTGAGACTAGAGATGGTTAAGCAGATTTTTTAAACCCAAGTTTGACGTTGTAATTACCGTTGTGTATAAAATTGAATTTTGCCTAAAAATTTTTGTTTAATTTTTTTTTTTCAATTATTGTGGCTTTATTCGGTTAATTGCAATATTCATTGGAATTGTTTTTATGTAGGAAATAAAAAAAAAAAGTGAATGATAGTATGTGGCATTTGAGTTAGCTGTGGGTGGTGGGGTTCTTAAATTTTGAATTACTACGGTGGTGTCAAGTCCTTTCCATGCATTCCTAAAGCAAGTGCAGATTCGTTTATTCTATTTGATGCATTTGTGAATTTGATATAATATTTAAATAGTCTTAACATGCTTAAAAATTCCAGGAATTAAAAAATGTTATATAAAACTGAAAAAGCAATAGCATCTTTAGTTACAACATGCAAATAAATTTAATTGTTGCCGTGAGTTAGCTTATTTTGATTTATGAAAGTCTTCACATTGGATTTAAGTGATATTTTATGATAAAGATGGAACCCTGCACTGCAAAATCAAAATAGAAATGAAACCCTCAAAAATCCAAAGTTATCAAAAGTATGAAGAGTGCATTGAAATGTCTTATTCTTTCAAAGCCTAACATATCTGATTAGTTTCATAGGATAGTCAAAGTTCTTAAGACCTCTCAATTATTTGGTGAAAGCCTATACCAAACTAATTTTTTTTTATAATATTTATTTGATAATATATTAAATATTAAATATATACTAGACATATACCAAACATTTGTGTAACATATACCATATATATATATATAAAAAAAAAAAAAAAAAAAAACAGATACTAAATATAAACTGTTTTTTGGGTATGTTATTTTTATTTTGAACTAACTGAAAAAAAACATATCAAATATATATCATTTGCTCAAAAAAATATACTGAACATGCACTATATATATAAACTAAATAGATACCAAACATATTATTTTCGTATACGTATACCATTTTTTGATATTTTATCTTTTTAAATTTTCAAATTTGCAATCTCTATGTATTAAAGTAGTTGCATATGCGAAACATATACTTCATGTATACCAAATTTTAGTACACATATACTATATACTGTTAGTTTATATATTTTTTTAATTTTTTTTTTCAAATTAGCAATTTGTATATATTAAAGTACTTATATATAATAAACATATACTTAACGTATACCATTTACTATTAGATTGTCTTTAATTTTTTTCAAATTTACAATTTGTATATACTAAAATAGTTGTATATATCAAACATTTACTGAATGTTTACCAAATTTTGCTATACGTAAACCATTTGCTATTTGTTTATCTTTTTATTTTTTTTTAAATTTGCAATATATATATATATATATATATATATATATATATATATATATATATATATATATATATATATATATATATATATATATATATATATATATTACATAATGTGTACCAAATTTTGGTGTACATATACCATTTACTTTTAGTTTATATATCATTTTTAATTTTTTCAAATTTATAATTTGTATATATTAAAGTAATTGTAAATACTAAATAAATACTTAACATATACTAAATGTTGATATATGTATACTATTTACTGTTTATCCTTTTATTTTTTCATATTTTCAATTTGTATAAAAATAAAGTAGTTGCATATCCAAACATATATCAGACAAATACCAATTTATGATATATACATTTAAGATTTAGAATTTAGGGTTTTTAGGATTTTAATGTTTAAGGGTTCAAGGTTTAAAGATTGAGGATTTAGGATTTTAGGATTTTGGGTTTAGAGTTTTAAGGTTTAAGATTTTAGGGTTTAGGGTTTAATATCAAGGGTTAGGAATTTAGGGTTTAAGGTTAGGTTTAGGTTTAGGTATAGAGGAAATTACACCAAATACAACTTTTTTAACTTTTTTTTTTTTCCAAAAATACACGTTTGTCCTTTTAGGTTTTCAAAAATATCCCCTTTTCTTGTGTACTTATGATATACTTAATTATGATATACCTCTAATATACCTTTGATATACTTATAATATAATTTTGAAATTGTGGTATATTTGAAATAGAAATTTAATAAGCTGGATTTTTGAAAAGAAAAAGAAGGAAAGACATCTATGATAATATTTTGTCTTTTTTGGGTGTTTGCGGTATACCAATTTATGGTATATATATACCATTTATAGTTTATCTTTTTAATTTTTTCATATTTTCCAATCTATATAAGTATAAAGTAGTTGTAGATACCAAAAATATACTAAACGTATATAAATTTATGGTATACGTAAGTTTAGGGTTTAGTGTTTAGATTTTAAAGTTCCAATATATAATATAAGGTAGTTGTAGATACAAAATATATACTAAATATATATCAATTTATAATATGCGCATATCATTTACTGTTTATCTTTTTAATTCTTTCAACAATATATATATATATATATATATATATATATATATATATATATATATATATATATATATATATATATATATATATATATATATATATATATATATATATATATCTCGGCTTGGTTAGAGGACTCACTTTCCCATATTCTCCTCGTTGATATCCTTGATATATTTATATATTCTATGGTACTAATTTATTCATCACCTATTAATTATATCAATACGAGTCATTACAATTTTTTAACTCTTTAATTTTAGTTCTTCATAAATTTGATTTATTCATGTTTTAGTAAGGATGATTTGAAACATAAAGTTGATTTATGAATCACGAAATATAACAGTTAGCAGACAAAGGCTAATAAGCAACAACAACAAATATAAATATTTCGAGAAAAGAAAAAACAATCGGAAATTTTGAAACTCAGGTCTGCAGAATGGCTGTTGCTGGTGAAATGAGCTAAAGCTGCCTACCTCTACAAATATAACATTAATTTTGTAATAAACACACCGATCGAACATATCACCACATGATTTTTCGAAAGGCTTCAAATTCAATTTTTTAAACAGCCTAACGGCTTCTCTTGAACACCCATTTCAAGCATAACCATGAATCATTGAATTCCAGAGACAATTTCTTTCAAGCATTTCATAGAACAGGTTATTTGCATCACATGCTGCGACACCGAGGATACATTTGCAGAAGACAGTTTGCTAATGAAAGAGTTGAAGTTATGAGACCCATTCTGAAAAATACCAGATGGTGCCTTGGTGAATCGAATGATGGGTGTCAAGCGATTAAAGAAAACAGGCCAGGCCAGAGATTGGAGTTCTAGATCCATAGATACACAAATTCACGAGGATGATGAGAGATTCTCATTTTTAATTCCAAAATTCAAACCAAAATTTCTATCTTCGCAATCTTTATTTAAAAAACCAAAAAACCAAATGCAAACTCATACGAAATTAACAAAAACAAACACCCTTTAGCTTCCTTTCTCATTCATCATCAAAATCTTCTATTGAACCCTACCGAAAATGGTTGGCTTTGATTTATGCCAGCCATTCGATCAACAGGTGATGGTAACATTCAAAAGCTCAAAGTTGGGCAAATGCAATTGAAAGTCCCAAGTTCACCTAAATTTTTTCAGCCAGATTGATCAAAAACAAAATCTGAACAATAGCAGAATCTAGCCATTCCAGCTATAATATCATCTACTTAAGGATTGGTGCTGCTGCATAAACATTGTTAACATGCACTAACAAAAGCATACAACACATTCTATTCATCGCCAGAGTAAAAGTGACCATTTGCTATAATGCTCCTTTAACATAGTTATATTTAGACTCTCTGAAGTGAATGGCATCATAGGTTCTCTTTACTTACTAATCATATGACACTTCATGATTCACCTTCAACAGCCTCAGCAGCAGATATTTCCGAGTCCAATTTATTTTTCAGTTGCTCACTTATATGTTTTGCCACAGATATCATGTCAGAAATAATGCTCGGATCAATCCCTGCACCTCCACGTTTTGTCAACCCACAGATGTGCCCTTTCCTGTTGATAGAAAAAGAAACAGCAGAACTCATCTGGGATTCCTCTTCCAAAGTAGCATCAACAATATAGTGCTTCCCCACCTATATCAAAGAAAAGCTGAAGTTCAAGATGAAGTAGAATGCAGTTCTTGAAAGCATATAAGAAAATGTTAACTACACCTTTGTTAACGTAACTATGACAGGGATCTCAGATGTGTCAAATTGAAGAAATTCTTCATCACTTATGTCAACCTCTGGTTGTTCATCACCTGATGCAAAAGATGCAACATGGACTCTTGGGATACCTGTATTACTCAAAGCAGCCTTTTGGAACAAAAATAAGTACATTACCAACAAGTGTAAGCCAGCAAAACCTCCTTCTCCTTAATTTTAGGGAAAAAGGATGGTATTTTTTGGAAAAAGGATGGTATCATCAGTGTGTTTGCAACAAAGAAATACAAGCATCACATAATAATTGTTAAAAACTTATATATATATGAGATTCAAATTTCAAAATTTTTTAAGTCCTAAAAGTTTACCATAATAATTACTTGTTCTTACTTCTCATATGAAATTTTTCTTTATTGTTGTTAATAAATGCCACATTCTTTGGCATTAAATAACAGTTATTCTTTATTGAACTTGTCAACATGATGCACACATATCATCTTCGACATCCAAATGCAGCATTGCACTTACTAGAGATGTTTTAAAAGCTCAAAAACTTCTGTTATTTTTTAAAAAAAAAAAAGAAGAAGAAGAAGAATAACAGTAATTAGGTTTAGTCCATTATCAATTTATCACTTAATCATTTTGTGGTGTAACTGTAATGAATTGCAAGCACTTCAAAAAGAAAATTTAAAAAGAGAGAGAGAGAGAGAGAGAGAGAATGCCTTGGTTGCGGGAACTGATTAGGACAAAGATTACCAAGCCAATATCATTATTTTTTCTTTGAAGTAATACCATTATAGCATAATATGAAACTAAATGCTTTACCCATGATAATTGAAAAAGTATGTATCATTTTATTTTTAGTAATTTATTTATTTATAATAAAATTTTTATCTTAAAAGTTAAAAGATATGATCAACATAGCACTCAGCTATCTACCACAGTATCTCTCACATGGATCGCACTTTAACTTAATAGTCACTATGTAACATCATTTAATAAGACTCGTAAAAAACCTTAGGTGTTATAACGACAAAAGAAAAGAGGGGGTCTGGGGACCATTTCTCCATGGAGCGGCGGTGTTAAACCACAGTATGGTTTCGATCTTTTCCTAACATGTAACCCACCTGCCCCCCGCCAACCCCCATAAACTCCTAAAATATGATGTGCAGATGTACCTTAATTGCAGCACCTAGAGCATCTAGAAGATTTCCATCTGAACTGACGACAAGGCCATCGATATAGAGATCCCAACATATTTTTTCTTTTGCAACTACTAAAGATGATAGATCAATTCCAATCCCTGAGACAATTCCAACCATTTTATTATTAAGTTAAGCAGCAAGAACCTAGATGAGTGTAACATTATTAGAGGATGAGTTAAACAGCAAAACAAAAAAAAAATGATCACATCAGGCAACAGATTTATGGTTACTAGTATTGTTCTCCTAAAATTACAAACCTGATCCACTTTTACCACCCAAGAGACAACACTGAAGAGCAACTGAGAGTTCTGCTGACAGGTCCTCGCCTCCTCTCCCCTAAGCAAGATGTGAATACAAGAATTAAACAAGAAAAATAATTACACTGGGAAAAGAAGCAGCAGAATATATGCAATTAGTTCTCATTTAGGATGAGCATTCAGTTATAAGGATTGCAAAGACTACAATGTGAGAGAAAACCTAATTTAATTTTCAATATTTATAATAAAGCAAATAGCAGCATGTATGTGTCAAACAAAAACAAACAGAAAATATTCATGAACATTAATTAACAAGAAAATGTATTTTCCAGAAAATTCCTAGATAGGCATGTCATGTGTGAGGAGAAATTTAACATCGAGGTGAGAGAATATTTTCCAGAAAATTCCTAGATAGGCATGTAATGTGTGTGGAGAAATTTAACATCGAGGTGCAATTCTCTCAATGGCCACAAATATTTCAACAGGAGTATTTATGAGAAATATATCTATCAGCAGTCACAATCTTGATCGTAGATGATTATTAAGAATAGGCAATATCAAGCAGTCATCTATTAAGAGGTTGGAGATATCATAAGCAGAAGAGAAAAGCATACAACCTCAAATGTTGGTTCCGCAACTGGACTGCAATCAACAAATATAGCAATCTTTCCCTTATCAGGCTGCAGTGCACTTGGCTTTCCAAGCTCAGCCTACGATTAAACGAATAAGCACCTTACTTAAACCTTGAATGAAAAAATTCAAACCACTAACATATCATTTTAAAACCACAAAAAAAGAAGTGTGTTTTGCAGTTAAAAAAAATACCTTCACACTAGCAATAACCTCTGTGGTACCTATCCTAACTCGTGCTGAGCCATTTGCCTGTAATGAAACCATAAAACACAACATTAAAAGTATGGTTAAAAGGAAAAAAGAACAAACAAAAATCAATAAGACTATACCAAGACCATTTTAAAATCAAGACAATAAATACAAGAATTTGCTACCTGAGGAATGATTCCAGTTTCAACAAAGATGGGTCGGTAGGCGTCTCTTTTCCGACCATCAGAGCGGAGATTTTGATTTATGCCACCCTGTATAAAATGCTTTTCTCCAGCTGAAAGTCCTACCATTTCTTAGCATGAAAAATTAAAACAAATAAATAAATAAAGATAGTTTGTAATGGATCAAATGAAACTCAAAAGACAAGTAAAAGCAAACCAAACTGGGAATGACTACAATTCATACACAAGAAAGAAAATCCAGGTGGGGATCATAGATTTATTGCATAGGACTCTCCCCGTGAACCCAAAAAAGAAAACAACTAAAAGCACAAGCAAGATTTAGAAAATTACAATAGCAAAAAGAAGTAATCAAGATTGAGACAATTAATTCTACTTAATTTAACTATCTTTGATTAGCCTCAAAAAAAATATATATATATATATCTTTAATTCTTTTGGCCTAAGTTCCTCATAGCAAGAATTAAGCAAACCTCACTTGAAGAATTCCGCAAACAAATGATAAGCATTACTAAATTCCCAAAAAGATTATATTAAAGTGTAGAGAAAGATAATTGCTTCTATACAATACACATTAAAACCAAAACAATATTAGAAAAAGGATTGCTTAGACATAAAATCTCCAAAATCAAAATAAAAAACTTAAAATATATTACAAAGTAGACAACCACCCATGTGATGCTGTTGATGATTTTTTTTTTTTTTTTTTTAATGTGAGATATTGCATAAAATTTATTGCAAAAATAATTTTTTTTGTGGGGAAAATAATTTACCTACTAAATTATTTGTCGGTTAATTGCAGGTAAAATTTACTACTATGTTTTCATTAGTAAATGTTGGGATGGTAAAGGAAAAAATCACTTGATAATCAGTTGATAAATGCATCGGTAATTCATTGGTAATGCAAAAATAGTTGCTAATTAGTCGGTAATGCATAAATGGTTGGTAATTCGTCAGTAATGAAGAAATAGTCAGCAATGAGAAAACAGTCAGTAATACGTTGATAAATTGTGATTTTTTTAAAATAAATTTTGCCTATTTTATTCCGGTTTCAAACTAAAATACGAAAAATAATAATAACAACAACAGTAATATATAATATAAAATGCTAGAAAATAGCATTAATTACACAAAATATCATAATTACAAACTAAAAATAACATAGAAATTTATATATAAAAAGTACATACAAATAATAAAAATCTAACACAACACAATAATTTAAAACCCCAAAAAGTTTGGGAATAACTTAAAAGTAAGCTATCATACATATGCCTTCTCAAATATTTGAGTCTCAAATATTCAACATAGTTATTAAAGGCGCAAGGCACACTATAGCTCTAAGGGGTCCTAGGGCCTAGGCACTAAGTGCAAGCCGCAAGCCTAAGCGACATGAGATGCAAAAAGAAAGAAGTTTAATAAGATTTCAATATGAATGCCTAATTCATAATAAACTCAACATACTAGTGATATGTGATTGTTAAATTAAGTTTACACAAGTTAATAATATCCAAAGCATCAATTTGAAGTTTAGAATTTAATCAGCAACAATTGGAAAAAAAAAAAAAAAAGAATATCATATATTTATAAATTATAAACAATTTAATTCATTATTTAAGAAAAATAATTCATTAATTAAACATTTTCATATTTTTATTTAAGCTTGTTTGTATCAATCTAAGATAATAACTTATATAAACAGATTTTAGAGTCTCAAGACATTAGAATAAATATTTACCCAATATTGTTATGTCTTTTAGAAAGTTAAATTTAGAAAAGTAAATGGCAGAGATGATCAATGATTGGAAACAAAATATGTGAAAAATAACTCAAATTAATGCAAGAAAGATGACCGATCAAGGTAAGAGGAGAGATGTTTGGGGTGTATGAATGCCAGAAATGGAAAGATCGACTATGATTTTGAGTCAACTATTCTCTTTTTCTTTTTCCTTTTTGTTTGCTGGATCAACTTCTTCTTGCCCTAATTCCTTTTTCTTTCCTTTTTCCTTTTACCGAAATATTGAGTATGGTCAGACTTATCATAAGTTATCTTCAAACTTAAATCAATTGTTTAGACTATTCCAAAGTTTTTTTAAAAAAAAAAAAAAAAAAAAAAAAAAAAAAAAAAAAAAAAACAAATACACATAAAATAGGAATTTTGTCACAATTGCATGCCTGTAAGGCGGCTCGCTTGCTCAAGGAGCACCAAGGAGCGTGCCTTTGTGACATCGTCCACCTTTGGCAGGTTGAGGCGCAAAGGGATGCACTTGGTGTGCCTTTAACAACTATGATATTTAGAAGATGTTTCATCAATTACAAGTAGCATAAAATACTAAAAATGAAACAAAAGAATTAACTATTGAGAATTCCAATTGATTTCAGTCATTCAATCCTCAATTTCAAAATTCAAAACATAGCCAAATCATCACCAAGTCAAGGAAAGGGAAAGCAGAACCAACCCAATAAATTAGATTTAAGAAAAATTGAACCCAAGTAAACCTCAATCATCAATATCGTCTAAGTCTCAATATTAAACGACCTGGGCATACTCATTTTAAGCTTTACAACTTTTCAATCACTAAGAGGATAAAATTAACTAATCAAAGAAGTAAGCCCCTTTTTAGAAAATCCAAACCTTAATCATCAAATTTTAAATATAAACCCAACAGCTCAATAATAATTAAATACAAATATCAAATGTGATTGTTTAAGATTCTTTATTGTGACAATTAATTATATATGCATATATCCTTCTCTTAATGATTTTCTTTAATTAATATTTTTTTTTTTTAAATAATACATATTACATATGGTACTTAGTACAAATATAGGCTCTATGACTGCTTATTTAATCATACAATTACAAGAACTCCTCCAAGACCAAATATGTACAAACTTCAATAGGTATAAATAATGAAGCTTAGAATTAAGCCCAAATGGTTCAAACTTCAGTAGGTATAAACACTCTTACACTTACTGACTCTATTTTGTTTCTCTCTCAAGTCTCATCAAATATGCAGCGGATAGCTACACACTGAGACTTGACTTAGAATTTAAATGCCTATAAACTACCAAATCCCATTCTAAGCTAAATAGTATAATTCATATTCCTTCTTCTTCTGGGTCCCCACTTCCCATTTCCAGCTTAATAACTTACACCAATGTGTATGCTTCATATTAACATTTTTTTTTTAATTAAATTAAGATTCTATATTTGTTGATTAATGAAACCAGTCATTTCTTAGAATATTAATTAATTAATGAATTATTATCAATAACCACATCAATTACTAGCATTACCATTAAATAATTTGTTGGAATACTTTAGATTACCTAGTGTTTCGGTGGTCAGTACAAAGGTCAAGTACACTGCTCACACAACTCTCGTTCGGTACCCTCGTGTTCAGAGTTTCAGTCTTCTACTATATATATATATATATTTTTTTAAAACTGAACAAAATGTAAAATCTTGAAAGGATATGCGTATGAACCAATTGTAAACAAGAATTGCTCATAAAAATAAGGGAAAGCTTCAAGATAAAGTCCCTGCCCTAGAAATGCAGGGTGGCATGGCATCTCTGATCTCTTTGTTCATCAAAAATGAAACCAGTCGTTCTTAGTGCCTAGCTAATGCAAAAATCCAGAGAACAAATCCTTCATTGAACTTTTTTCTACTAACAAGTGCAGTAACAGATTTGATAAGAGTACAAATCTCAAATTTAGGCCTTTCACCAAACACATTGCAGAGTAAATATTAACAGAGGTAGAAAGTGTAAAATCAATGCCAGAATTTAAAACAGAGATCACTTAGTTAGTACTAAATCTAGAACTAATAAAATTAGACTAATATTCACTTAAAATAAACATGGAAACATGTAATATTTGATAGAGTACAAATCTGGGTTTTGTTTTTCCCTTCTGATTTAATTCTTTTTTCAGAGTTTCAATAATTCTATCTTTAGTTTCCAAAAAAGAAAAATAACAGTAATAATAATAAATTGAAAAGAAAAATAAAAATAGGACATATGAAGTGAAATTTCCAAATTTCAGAAAGCCTTTCGAAAAAAATAACAAAAAAAAAAAAAAAAAACCTGTAATAGGCGTCGAGCGGCGAAGGTCGGAGACGGCGAGGCAGAGGCGGAGAGTCAAAGGCGGCGAGGCAGAGGCAGATGCAGCCAGGCAGAGGCGGCCATGAAGGTTGGCAAGGCGAAGGGGGCGGGAGCTTTTGGGGTCGAGTAATTGTTTGGAGGAAGATGGTGAGAGAGCATATAACGAAAGCAGATTAGGGTCGACGTTTCGTCAGTTTACCGACTATATTTACTGTTTCTAAATGGATTAAGGTTCAACATTAGTTCAATTATATTGTCCAGTGTTTTAAAAACCGATCACTGGTCAAGTAACTAATTATGGGTGGTCTAATAAGCTAAATAAAATTTTTTTATTTCTTCTTTTTTTTTTTAATTTTTTTGATTAATTTTTATTGATTGAATTCAACTGGTTAAAAACTGATTAAAACTGATAAAAAATCAGTTAAAACTGATCCAAAACCAATCAAAAGGTGGTTGAACCAAAATTTTGATTTTTTAACTGAATAGAATCGGATTGACCAATAATTTTCAGTTCAACAGGTTGAATCGGCCAGTCGAGTTTGATTTTTAAAACACTGATATTATCCCTCTTAAATTTATGGTTTAGTCAAGTGCATAGCTTACCATTCAAGCTCCAAATTGAAAATATAAAATATATAAATAACCTACTAGAAAAATAAAATAATTCACTCCTTTCCCCTCTCTCTTTTTCTCTATAAATAAAATTATTATTATTATTGTAGAGAAATAATTCTTTAATTAATGATTAATTATTTTATTATTTCCGCAAGCTTCTCAAGTGTTTACATTCTCATTTACAACTTACACGCCTTCAATTTACTCCAATTGAATTTAATTAAACTATATTGAACTAATATTAAAATCACAAGGATTAATTTGAAATAAGAAAATGACTTTGGACCTAATTGAACCAATGTTAAAATCAGGAGAGCTAATTTGAATTTTAAGTCGTTTCTAAATAGCTAGTAATCACCAAAGTGCCACCATTTTAATATGATTATAGCAATCCACTGTCCCAATCAAAATATTTACCGACAACTTATTTAGTCGGTATATTTTGTTTACTAACTTTTTTGCCTGTAAAATTTATCTACAATATATTTAGTTGGTACATATAAACACAAAATATGGCACCATTTTTGCGTGCAATCACACAATTAGTTTGTAAATCATTGGTAATTACCTTAATTAGCAACTAAGTATTTTTTGTCATTAAATCATCGATAAATGCTTGCACCTGTGAGGCCTCGCTCGAACACCGGTCCGATCTATCGAGGAATCGAAATGCTCTTCAGGAGAAACTTCACGATTGAAACTCGCTGTGAGTTCAGAAAATTGATTTGTGTGATTTGAAAGTTGTGAAAGTGAGTCGCCACTTTAATTTATTTATTTTAATTGGGAAAATTAAAGAAAAACCCAAATTGATTGACTCTAAAAATTGATTTGATTTTATCCCAATAGAAATTGCACCAATCTGTGAGTAATCAAGGAGGGCTCGGGGATCAGGTTTTGGTAATTACACAATTGAGAAAAAAAAATGTATTTTTCTTTAGTTTGGCTAAAATTGCAAAATAACTTTTAAAAAGAAATTTTCATGTATGCATGAACAGGAGTATAATGATGAATGAAATAGATATATGATGAGATGAGATGACAATTGTAGACAAACAAGCAAAATAGATCTCACTTAATTATTACAAGATTAAAACATTTGAAATAAAGAGGATATTTTTTCTAGCCCTTATGGGTACTAGGAAAAGCACACATTCCTTAACTAAGCTAATACAATGTCATAAATAAAAGGTTAATATAAATAAATCAAAATAAAAGAGAAAAATATTAATAAAAAGATTTTGGAGTTGATGTCCTTCAGAATGGCAGCTTACGTATCCCATCGAATAGGAATCAAACCCCACACAGTTCTTCCTTTTTGCGAAGGAGGGGTTTTGGAAAAGAGTGTTGGTTTGTTTATTAAGTTAATTCTGATTCTTAAATTAATAAATTTTAGATCTTTTCTATTTTAGACCTAAAGAGAATTCTAGATCTCAGTTTAGAATTTTGAAAATGGAAAGAAGATTATACCTTTGCTTTCCTTGATTTTTTGATGAACGGGGCAAGCTTAACTCCAGATCTAAGTTCCACCTTGGATTCGAAACCCTTGAAAATCTGAATTTTAATAACAAAAGATTAGCAAAATAGCGTGATGAAATGTATCAGAGAGAATTTTTGTCCTTGGAATTCTCCTCTCAAATGAGCTGGAAGGAGACTTTATTTATAGAACTGGTGAGGGGGGGTGCCGACGGTACAGAGGGGGGGTGCCGACGGTACGGACGGCGACATTAGCATGTCGCCGGCGGCATCAGCAACATGCTGGGTGTCTAGCGGCATGTTGAGTGTGCTGCCTTACCGCCAACACAAATTAGCGTGCCACCCAGACGACGGCACGCCAGAGTAGGGACACGCCTCTCATGCGCTAGCCAGTCGGTTCGACCTATTTCCTGCTTTTTCATCCGTTTCAGTTCTTATTCGAGCTCAGTTTGATCCTGTGGGTTCGTGAATGAAAAGCAGTCGACTAGAGGTGAAAGATTTAGGAAATTTATTTTTCAACGGGGCGCTGCCCCCTTGACCCCTGCCCGCTAACCGACTAACGGGACTGCCATATGCGTAGCGCACTATTCTTAGTAGGTGTCAAGCTGCAGCCGGATCATAAGGTGCAAATTTGAGGATTCATAGTTGCCCCCTCATTAGAATTGGCTTTAAGCAAAAGGCAATTCTGATGACAATGAACCCTAGAAAGAGATGTCATGTCAGACTTTGAGCTTGTGCTCTTGCAACATTAGATTTTTAGCTTATATGTTCTTTTGCTATGTCAGATTCTAGGTTGTGCCATATCAGAACTTGGGCTATCCCTATCAGACTCTGGGCTTGCAATATCTGCTTATGCTTATCATGCTTGAAGACATTCATGCTTTGTGCAAACTGAACCTTATGAAGAAGGACAAACATAGCATAAAGATATGAACCTTTTTGGGAGAGGGCCCATAAGATAAATAAGATTTTGTCAATGGTTATTAGCTTGACCTTAGCGTTGGATGTGAGAATGGTCATGGTGATCTTCAATTAAGGCTGTATGTTCAGCCTAATTGTTGGAGGTAAAAATGATTTGGTGAATTTTAATCAAGGCTGTCTGTTCTGCCTAGACTTTGAAAGATTTGGAGATTTGGTCCACCTGGGGAATTCAAATTGGTTTAGCAAGGCCATCTATTCGGCCCTACTATTGGGGAGATTATGATCAAAGTTATCTGTTTTACTTTGATGTTTGGGAAGATTGAGATCAAAGCTATCTGTTTAGTTTTGATGTTTGGGAAGATTGGGATCAAAGCTATCTGTTTGGCTTTGTTGGTTAGGAAAGTTGATATCAAAGTTATTTGTTTGGCTTTAATATTAGAAGGACTGAGATCAAAGCTATCTGTTTGGCTTTGTTGTTGGGAGGAATAGGATCAAAACTATTTATTCGGCCTTACTAGTTGGGAAAGTTAGGATCAAAACTATCTGTTTGGCTTTAGTATTAGAAGGATTGGGATCAAAGCTATCTGTTCGGCTTTGGTGTTGGAAGGAATAAGATCAAAGCTATTTGTTTGGCCTTGATCTCAAGAGAAATAAGAACAAAGTTATTTGTTCAGCCTTGATGTTAGAAAAGCTAGGATTAAAGCTATCTGTTTGGCTTTGATGTTAAAAGGATTTAGAGAAGGTTATGTCTGTGAAACTCCAGGGGTGTGGGAATGTCAACATGGGTGGCTTGACTTGTTTTGCCCATTGAAAGTTATGGTTGAAGATTAGTCCTTTTAGGGAAAGGTCTTGGTTAAAGAGGGTTGGTCTGGTGAAGGAAATCCATTTGAAAGGCTTAGTCTGATTTTGCCTTAAAGAAGATCATGGGCTTCATAAATGAAGGCCTTTTAGGAGTGGGCTTCATGATGAAGGCTTCTTGGTTTAGGCTTTATGATGAAGGCTTTTAGTTTTTAGGCTTCATGGTGAAGGCTTTTTGGGAGTGGGCTTCATGGCGAAGCCTTTTTGGGAGTGGGCTTCATGGTGAAGGCTTTTTAGATTTAGGCTTCTTAATGAAGGCCTCTGGATTTAGGCATTATGATGAAGGCTTCTTGGTTTGAAGGTAGGTTGAAACTTTTGGATTTGAGCTTTTTAATGAAGGCTTTTGGATTTAGGCTTCTTAATGAAGGCTTTTGGATTTAGGCTTCTTGATGAAGGCTTTTGGTTTAAGCTTCTTGATGAAGGCTTTTGGTTTAGGCTTCTTGATAAAGGCTTTTTCATTTGAGCTTCATGGCAAAGGCTTTTGGATTTTGGCTTCTTGATGAAGGCTTCTAGATTTGGGCTTCTTGATGAAGGCTTTTGGATTTGGGCTTCTTCATGAAGGCTTTTGGATTTGGGCTTCTTGATGAAGGCTTTTAGGTCTGAGCTTCATGGTGAAGGCTTTTAGATTTGAGCTTCATGGCGAAGGCTTTTTAGATTTAGGCTTCTTGATGAAAGCTTTTGGATTTGGGCTTCTTGATAAAGGCTTCTAGATTTGGGCTTTTTAATAAAGGCTTCTGGATTTGGGCTTCTTCATGAAGGCTTTTGGATTGAAGGTAGGTTGAAACTTTTGAAAAGAATCACGGAGGTTGTATTATTTTACTTTTTGTAGCATGAATCATGGAAAAGAGCAAGTCAAGCTTTTCTTGTTGTTTGAGATTGAAGAGACTCTTGGAGTGACACTTAATTGTAAATTGTACTAGTTGAAACAAAGAGCCCTTAGGAATGGCTAAAAGGCTAGTGGAAGAAGATAAATTGGGAATCATGCTTCTAAATGAGAGATAAGGATGTGATAGACTAGAGATATGTATGAGGGAGTGTGCCTTAGCTCTTTGAGCTAAGCGATGAGATAGATTGACAATAGATGACGACCTAGAAAGATATGCCCCCATTGTAGGATAAGGGCATAGAAGATTGTATATCTTTAGATAATAAACCTCTAGTTAGGAAGGATGACATATTGATTGAAGATGATTTGACAACTTTGGACATGAGGGAAGGAGACTTGGATGAGCTTTTTCTCTCTCTCTCTCTCTCTCTCCCTCTCTTTCTTAGCTCTAACTTTTGCCTAAGCCACCCTTTTTGGGTTTTCAGCTTAGCGAGCTTGCATTTAGGAAAAAATATTCCACCATGATTTGGGCTGCTGCTTTGAGGGCTTTGCCCTTTGAATTCTAGATTTGACAAAGGTCTTTTTTGAACTTGTTGCCCTTGTTGAGGTGCATTGTTTGATTACCTAATGTGCAATAGGTAATTCCATTTGATTTGCTTTTTGTGCTTCAACTATTTGATCATTTGACTTTCTTTGATTAGGTGCAATTGTTGATGGCACCTCAAATTCGAACATGTGCTAATTGTGGTGGATTTGACTATTTGTTCATTTCTCTCTCTTTCTTTTTCTCTTTTTTTTTTCTCTTTTTTGTTTTTTTTTTTATGGCTCATCCATGTTGGACTAAACAAGTAAGACAAAAAGAAAATGTATGTGCATTACTAGAAAGGAAACTTTATTGCAAGATGACAAAAGAAAACCACTATGGTTGACAAGAATAAAGAAAAATAAGACGACAGACTCCAACTTAGATTTGGACTCAGACTTTTGAGATTCAGACTTGGACTCAGGTTTAGACTTGGAATTCAATCTCAAACAGGTCATATTAGCTGAACTTGAACTACTCCTTGACATGCCTTCTAGGACTGAGGTAAGGTGGGGTTGAGTTAGAATTAGATTCCTCATCACTATTTAGGTTGGTGGTGGGGAATTCAGTTTAAAATGATTGACTTTGGATGTAATCTTCAACTTATGATGCAGTTGTGACCAAAGCTTGGAAGGTGGGTAGGTATTGTGTTAACAAATGGGCTTTATAAGTGGGAAGTAGATTCTTGATAATGATATCTACTTGTTCTTACTCAGTTGGCATGTTTACCATTTGAGCAGCTCTAGCCCTCCACCTTATAAGGGACATAGAAAAGGACTCATCTGGAAGTTGCTTTATGGTTTCTAAATCCCTTCTTGTAATATCCACTTCAATATTATAGTGGCACTGTTCAACAAATGCTTTGCAAATGTCCTCCCAAGTTTGTTTTTGGGTATCATCCAAGTTAATAAACCATCTTAGGGCGGTATCCATAAGGGTTTGATGAAAGAGTTGAGCAAGGAGCTCATTATTGATACCAAAGGGATGCATTGCCCTCACGTACATTTTTAAATGGATCTTGGGGCAAGTAGTACCATCAAATTTGTCCAAATTCGACATCTTGAAATTTGGTGGAACTCTTGCATTAGGAAATAAGCTCAAAGAGCCTATATCAACCAAGTTCTCTTTCTTCTTCAGATTATTTAGCATTTTTTCCATGTGCTTCACTTTTTCCATGAAGGCTTTGATTTCAAGGTTAACTTCCTTCTTTTGGAAAGGATCTGCGGGTCAGAAAGTGAGAGTAGGGGTAAAATTTGATGGTTGAATTGTAATGGGTTGGAAAGGTGAGTTATTTCTAAGGAATTCAAGTGATGGAATAGGTAGTGGTGGGATCGTGTCAGTGTTTGCAGGCTCTTTATCTTTGGAATCAGCTCTAGAAGTGAATCCATAAACAGGATAAAGAGCGGGTCTTGGGTCAGATTTGAGTAGTTTTGGGTCAGTTGGGTTTTTATCCAAGGAGGTCTGTTCCAATATAATACAGACATCTTCCATGATAGCCCTCTTTTGGGCCTTAAGCATGTCTTGGAAAAGAGCTTCTTGCCTCTTCATCATAGTATCTTGGTGTTCACAGAGCTTAGCAAGAAGTTCGTCAAAGATTTCATCAGCTCTGGTAGCAATGATTTCATCTTCGGCAACAGACATTTTGTCAACCTTTGAAAAGGAAAAGGAACTGGGTTAGTATCAAGCTTTGGAAAACAGGGTTATAGAGAGGTGTGACAAACCAAAGGACCTTAGGTTTAATGAATAGTGTCTTGTGGTTAGGTTGACAGTGTATGGGTAAAGATAAGGGTAGAGGTGTATGATGTTAGTTAGGTATGTATTTAGCTAAGGGAGCTAGGTTAGATTTTAGCTTTGGATGGCTAGGTCAGATTTTAGCTCTGAGTAGCTAGGTCAGAATTTAGCTTGGGGTGGCTAGGTCAGAATTTAGCTTTGGGTGATTAGGATTTGTGATTTATGAATGGTTTACCATGGGCTTAAGGATAGCATGACCATGGGTTTTGCGATTGGGTATGGATGTACCATGGATTTGGATGTGGGGTGGACCATGAGCTTAGTGATAGTTGGATAATGGGTTAGACTAGATTATGGGCTTAGACGGGCCATGGGTTTGGATAGTGATGTAAGAGATGAAACCTACTCAACATTTAGTTTCGGTAAGGATAAGAGTGACACTAAGTCAGTATTTAGCTTTGGTAAGGATGGTTGAGGATAATGCTATATCAATGTTTAACTTGGGTAAGGACTATGAAAGATGAAAGCTAGATCAGTGTTTAGCTTGGGTAAGAGTTGTGAAAGATAAAAGCTAGGTTAGTATTTAACTTCGATAAGAATTATGAAAGATGAAGCTATGTCAGAATTTAACTTGGGCTAGGTTAGTGTTTAGCTTGGATAAGAATTATGGAAAAGGATGAGGGTACCATAGGTGGGTTTATTTTTACCATGAGTTTGACATAAGTTTGGATAGGACTGGATCATGGGTTTTGGTGAACCATGAGTTTTGGACTATGACCATAGGTTTGGATGGACCATAGGCTTTGGGTGTTGACCATGGGTTTAGGTGAACCATGAGTTTTAGGTGTTGACCATGGGTTTAGGTGAACCATGGGTTTTAGGTATTGACCATGGGTTTAGGTGGACCATGGGCTTTGGGTGTGAAGGTGTTTGGATAGGTTTTTGACTCTTCATAAGGTTCAAGCTATGATGCATGTATGCATAAATGAAAAGACTTCATGATAATGATACACCAAGTTCAGTATTATGGTACATAAAGCCTAAAGGAAGGTTCTATGAGTCATTACATGAGAGGGTTAAGGGGGTTTGAAGGGAACCTATCACACTAGAGATGCGATATACCTAACCACATATGAGACAAGGAGCCTCGCATGGGTCCAGTGGTACGTGCATACTCGTTACACCTCTAAAAGGATTAGAGGATACGTCATGGGTTGGATGATTTTACTATCGGCAAGCAGACCTAAGGAAGGTTGCCCACTCGATGTTACTTTCTATCATTTGTTTTCCTAGGAAGCTAGGGTTTTTGGATAAGGAGTTCGATGTAGTGATGCATGAAAGAGTTATTTTGTGTTTAAAGTCCAACTCGGTATTTTATCAATAGTAATCCACTTTATCTTTTATTTGAAAAAGATTTTAAGTCCCCAGTGGAGTCGCCAACTGTGAGGCCTCACCCGAGCACCGATCCGATCTGTCGAGGAATCGAAATACTTTTTGGGAGAAACTCCACGATTGGAACTCGCTGTGAGTTCAAAAAATTGATTTGTGTGATTTGAAAGTTGTGAAAGTGAGTCGCCACTTTAATTTATTTATTTTAATTGAAAAAATTAAAGAAAAACCCAAATTGATTGACTCCAAAAATTGATTTGATTTTATCCTAATGGAAAATGCACCAATCCGCGAGTGACCAAGGAGGGCTCGGGGATCAGGTTTTGGTAATTATACAATTGAGAAAAAAATGTATTTTTCTTTAGTTTGGCTAAAATTGCAAAATAACTCTTAAAAAAGAATTTTCATGTATGCATGAATAGGAGTATAATGATGAATGAAACAGATATATATGATGAGATGAGATGACAATTGTAGACAAACAAGCAAAATAGATCTTACTTAATTATTACAATATTAAAATAGTTGAAATAAAGAGGATCTTTCCTCTAGCCCTTATGGGTACTAGGAACAACACACATTCTCCAACTAAGCTAATACAAGGTCATAAATAAAAGGTTAATATAAATAAATCAAAATAAAAGAGAAAAAATATTAATAAAAAGATTTTAGAGTTGATGCTCTTCAGAATGGCAGCCTGCGTATCCCATCGAATAGGAATCAAACTCCACACAGTTCTTCCTTCTTGCGAAGGAGGGGTTTTGGAAAAGAGTGTTGGTTTATTTATTAATTTAATTCTGATTCTTAAATTAATAAATTTTAGATCTTTTCTATTTTAGACCTAAAGAGAATTCTAGATCTGAGTTTAGAATTTTGAAAATGGAAAGAAGATTATACCTTTGCTTTCCTTGATTTTTGGATGAACGGGGCGAGCTTAACTCCAGATCTAAGCTCCACCTTGGATTTGAAACCCTTGGAAATCTGAATCTTAATAACAAAAATTAGTGAAATAGCGTGATGAAATGTATCAGAGAGAATTTCTGTCCTTGTAATTCCCCCCTCAAATGAGCTGGAAGGAGGCTCTATTTATAGAGCTGGTGAGGGGGGTGCTAGCAGTATGGACGGCGGCGTCAACATGTCGCCGGTGGCACGGGTGGCACCAGCGATATGCCGAGCGTCCTAACAACATGTTGAGCGTGCCGCCTTACCACTGGCACAAATTTAGTGCCGCCCATGGCGGCACGGCAGGCGTGCCGTCCAGACGGCGGCACGTTAGGTGTGCCGCCCAGAGTAGTGACGCGCCTCTCGTGCACTGGCCGGTCGGTTCGACCTATTTCCTGCTTTTTCATCAGTTTCTGGTCCATTTCAGTTCTGATTCGAGCTCAGTTTGATCCTGTGGGTCTGTGACTAAAAAGTAGTTGACTGGAGGTGAAAGTTTCAGGAAATTTATTTTTCAACGGGGCGCTGCCCCCTTGACCCCTGCTCGCTAACCGGTTAGCGAGATCGCTGTATGCGTAGCGCACTATTCTTAGTAGGTGTCAAGCTACAGCTGGATCATAAGGTGCAAATTTGAGGGTTCACAGAGCCATTCTTTAAGCCTTATTTAGCAACTAAATATTTTATCGGTAATTTGTTGTTAATTACTTATTTGGGCCATTCTTTGGAGCATTATTTAACGACGAAAAAATTTTCATCGATAAATCTTAGATAATAAATCGTCAGTAATTTCCTTATTTAGCGACTAAATATTTTTGTCAGTAAATTTTAGTTTGTAAATCATTAGTAATATATGCATAATTACTTGCACCATTTTTTGATGCCTAATTTACTGATGAAAATTTTTTATTGGTAAAATTTAGTCAGTAATTGTAAAAAAAAAAAAATCCATATGACATTGGTATTTTGTCGATAATTGAGTAAATTTATCAACAGAAATAATTTTGTCGATAAATTCTATCTATTAATTGTAATTTTCATGTAGTGTACGTGGCATAAGATTTCCTCACCAAATATTGCCAAGTCAATCTACAAAATAAGTGAAAGCCAAGTATATATCAAAACAATAGTTTATAACCAATTTTGAACCATAAACTTGACTATTAATAGTAGCCCAAAATTGATACATTTTTTTAAAGAATCTAGTAGATTTAAAGTACTAACAAGAAGAATTCTTGCAAGAGAAGGTGCAACAGTCGCAACGTAGATCCTACAATTTCACTCATATTAGGCAAAATAATAGTGTAATAGAAGATAAGATATAAACTCAAACGATAAACCAAACAAAATATAAGTCAATTGCAAAACTCATCAAATCTAAAGATAACATAACATTACTTTTATTTATCACAAACTAAAAAAAATTATAATAATTAGCAAGATAAAAAAAAGTAGGTCATATTTTAAAATCATAAGAGAAAGAGAAACACCAGAAATGTAAAAAGATCTATTAACCTTAATGCAGAGTTAAACATCCAACGCCATCTAAAAATAAAGGAGAATTCTGATAGAAAATATAAAAGAGAATTGCAAAGACTATTTAGCAACAAGCTTGATAAACCAAATAGATAATTAGAAGAAAAATAGTAAACATAATTCCATCCTATAGGCAAGTAAAAAATTCCTCCTTTTACTGACAATTGATTCAGACAAATTATTTATAGTATGATTAATTTCCTTGGATATATGATTGAAAGTAATTTAGGACAGGGAATTAGAGATTTATTAAAGTATTTTTTTAATTATAAAAATCATGTCATGCTTTGACACATTTTCTACCCAAATAATAAGTTATTGAAAAATTAAAGTAAACTACACCTCTAAATGACAATAAATTAAAAAAAAAAAAGCAGTGATAATATACATATAAGAAACCATATAAATCCACATCACCACTATGTAAAAGAGAATTATTTGCCTCATCCCAAACCAAATCTAGAAAAAAAAAAAAAGAAATTCAAAATGCTTAACCTTGTCATAAGGAAGGTATCATTTATGAAATGAGGATCTCCTAAAATAAATTACAAAGACTTAGTCCACTTCTTTTTTCTTACATAAAATATTATTGACATTAAGAAGTTTAAATAAAAAAAAATTAACATATGAGGTTTGCAAAGAAAATTAAGAAAATATCTAATAGCTAACCAAAAAGCCATCCAAAAACTTTCCTACTAAAAGTTTTCCCAAAATTTCTCTATCGGTGCATTCATCTCTGATTTCAAAAAACTAAAAAAAAAAGCTTTAACTTGTTTATGATAAAACCAATATTTCATTTTTTGTCATAAAACATATTAATTAAACTAATATTTGACAACATAAATGTTGGCAAAAATATACAACTATTAGGTTAGATCATGTCATTGTATATGAATTATTCACATTCAATTAAATGCAAGTTATCCACAAATAAATACTTTTAAACTATCGCCAATTTATATATAATTATTTCCAATTTCTTTCAAATAAAGTAAAGGCCTAGAAGATTATGTCAGTTCTTAACAATCACGCTGAACGAATTTACAGCACATTCCAAAGGATAAACAAAACAATATGTGCTCTGCTTTCTCATCTTAGTTGCAAAATCCAACTTTAATTTTCATAGTTTGCAAAATTTTCAATTAAAAAAAAAATGCTAAAAGGAATATGAATAATCAAGAATGAACCTAGTTATGTAGATTAAGCCTGTGTACCTAACCCAAAAGGCCGTGAATCTAATAATCTAGATGCAAGTTAAAAAAGTTCACTCAATGTTCTATAATATTGCAATCGTAACAATTCTCTGCTACCTAGAAAGAGAATGGAATTTAATGCTTCCATGTTACTAAGAACTCTCTAAATGTTCCATTAATTTAACCATTTTAACTTTTCAAGCAGTGGGAGATGGGGCACATCATAAAACTAACTAGGAGAAAATTTGAGCAAAACACAAAATAACCGGAAATATGAAAATATATATTACTCTTGATATTCGAACAAATAAGTGAAGAACTTAGCAACATAAAATAATTGGAAAGAATTATGAATATATGCATTATTTTTGCTATTCGAACAAATAAGTGAAGAATTTGGTATCCAAAGATTTACGCCATGTCCAAACATCAAATCCACAATAATTTTAAGTCAAAAATAGTAATCTATTTTTACAATTAAATTTGTCAAGTACTCAAGCTAACATATTTCACTGAGCTAGTAACATATGAACATAAAATTTTATAAATTCTATAATAATAAGGATGAAAACTATAATAATAATTAAGGAGAAAATGGAGTATTAAAAGTACTTGATGGATGGTTCTGTATAATTAGCATCAAAATAAAGGAGAAAATAATCAACTTTTGACTAATACAATAACACTAATATGTTATGAGCTCATTGAAGGCATTTGGAACCATTATAGCAAGGAGTGAGAGATTGTTTGTAAATTACAAAAAATAAAAAATAAAATTGAAGGAGATGTTCAAATGAAGGTACCATAAATAGTTGATCAAAACATTTCCCATATCATTTTAATAGTTGAACTTTTAATTTTTCACCCTCATTATCTGGTTACAGCCTGACAATTGTTAAGTTTAGTGCACTATGCAGAGTTGGTATGACAGTCTCACTAATCGGTTAGCAAGCAGGGATTTGGGGCGCTAAAAAAATTTTAGCCTTCAAATTCATTGCTATCCGGATACCTAATTTTCTAATATAGACCAACATCAACCTCTAATAAGAAAAAAAAAAAAAAAAAAAAAAGATGATTGTCGCCGTTGAAGTCAGCCTCTTAAGTGGTTGGTCCCCCCTATTCTAGTTCAAAATTTCAAAAATGCCCTCCAACCCATTTTTTAGCCTTTTTTAGCCCCTACCTTTTATTTGGTCTTTTTATTTTTCCATTACCCAAAATGTCCTCACCTCCATTTGGCTATAAATACTCCTCTATTTTCACTATTTCTCTTCACTCTAAGAGATTGATAGCTATCTATTAGTTCTTCTTTCTTCTCCCTCTCACCACTCACTAATTAATTAATTAATCTTTTTAATTAATTAATTACCTAACCCTAACCAAAGTTAATTAATCCTTTTAATTAACTAAAACTCTTTTTTCAAAATTAATCACTCAAAATTAATTAATTAATTAATCATTTTTAAAAAATCAAATTAAATCAAATTAATCTTTTTTAATCCACCCATCATTTTAATTAGTTAATTAATCATTTTAATTAATTAATCTACCCACTTCATCACATTAATTAATTAATCAATCCTTTAATTAGTCCAAATCGTCTGATTATGATAAAATGGAACTTCGATCTGGCAAAATAATCCATCCAATTCATCTAACAAAAAAGGTATTTTCATCTAACCCTATGAGGCCTCACCCGAGCACCGGTCCGATCTGTTAAAGGGAATCAAAATGCTCATTTGGAAAAGAACTCACAAGGAAGCTCTCAGGCTTATCTTTGATTTTGAAAATTGTTTCTTATAATCGCCACTTTAATTTTTTTTATTTAGGAAAATATAAGGAAAAAACCCATTTGATTCTAGTTATTGCCCAAAGGAAAAAAAGATCACTAGCCTCGAAACCAAAGAGGATCCGGGGACTAAGTTTTTGATTTAGGGACTAAGTTTTCGATTTACTTTAACAAAATAAGTTCGACTAATTAATATAAGAGTGACTTAAGGTATATTTCATGAGCAATCTAAGATGCATGAACAATTTATAATATGCAAGATCATTCAACTCATCCATTCAACAATAAAGTAAATACACAAGTAAAGTTCAAAAGAAAGTTAACATTACAATAAAAATTCCACACTTAGGGGATACCTCATTTAGCCCTTATGGGTTCCAGAAAAATTACATATTCTCCAAAGTAAGCCTAATAACAAAGCAAAAAGAAAATAAAATAAAAGCAAGTGAAGAAGGTGATAGGGAAGAGAGTTTGTTAGTTTTAATTGGATTGGATGCTTGAACTAAGAATGCCTGCATATCCCTTTGAATGGGAATCAAAACCCACGTAGTTCTTTCTTCTTATGAAAAGGTTAGTTTAGTCTAGCCATTTTATCATATTTTGATTGATTGATTAAAAGAGAGTTGAATTAATTGATTTAACTAATTGATTACCAAGTGGAGTTAATTAAGTCAAATTCTAATTAATTACCTTAGTGAATCAAAAATAAGGCAAGGAGCCTTAGAACACAATTCCCAAGGAGGGAAACAATAAAATAAAGAAAAGGAAAGAAACGGGAAAGAAACTTACCTTAGATGGTGGGCGACGGCTAGCCTCGGATGGCACAGTGGCTTGCTTAGGATGGCGGGTGATAGCTAGCCTCGGATAGTGCGGCATTTGCCTAGCCTCGAAAGGTAGACATAAACCTTAGGCAATAGACTTGCCTCGAATAGGCAGGCAGAAAGCCTTTGACTTATCGGGTAAGAATCAAGGAGAAACCCCTAAATTTGCTTTGCGAAGCAAAGCAAATGCAAAGCGAAAGAAAAAGAAAAGAAAAGAAAAGCTTTAGAATTAGAGTGGTTTGTTTGATGCAAAGGCTTTCAAGCTCCTAAAGTTGATGATTTGAAGTGTGGAGAGGTCCTCTATATATAGAAGGAGGGCTGAAACATAAAAACCATGAATTTTTGATGTGGGATTACAGAAAGATGAGAAAATGCTCAGAGTACCGCATAAGGCTATATGGCATCGTAGAAGCCTCTGCGGCAGTGCCCTAAATGGATATGCAGTGTTTAGCCTGTTTTTGTCCATTTGTCATTTATTTTCCGTGATTCTACTTGCATTGGCCTTTTTGCTGAGGCTCGGATGGTTTGAAGATGGTTTAGAAGTCCTGATTTATTATTTTTCTGACTAAAGGTTTAGAATTATGAGAGGTGCAAAATTGAGAGTTCACAAACCCCTAAATTAAAATTAATCTTTAAACTCCTCCTCTTAATCATATAATGAACTATGCGAGTTTTAATCCTCATTCAATGGGGTGCATAGGCATATTTAGAATTTAAATTCAAACCTCAAATCCAATTCTTTAAACTAATTTCATTTCTATTTATTTTCCAAATGTAATTAATTATTTCTAATGCTATTTGTAGGGGAATTTATAGTCTTCCTAGAATCCTATAAGGGCTAGAGAAGACATCCCATTTTTAATTAATTTAACTAATTTGGAATTAAGAAGCGATTATGCAGTTCCCTTTAATTCATAAGGATTAAAGGGAACACTCTCTTTAATTTATGGATGTTTACTTTAATTGTTTTGTTAATTCCCCATGCCCCCATAATTATGCCATGTATTCATATTATGCCATGTTCATGTATTTAATTATTTGCCATCTTATAAAATGTCATTCATGAAATTAATTTTCCAAAGTTAAATTAAACTTAAGAGCCAAATCGTGATTATTTAAAATCAAAAACCCAGTCCTTAAGCTCAACTTGGTTCAATACTAGTGATTTTATCCTTAGGTAAATTGATTAACTAAAATTAATGAATTGGCGTCACAAAGGGGTTTTTCCTTAATTTTTCCATTTTAAAAGTAAATTAGGGTAGCAACTACTAAAACCATTTTTCAAAACCATGAGTCAATTTTCCAAGCGATAGCCGCTCTAATCGTAAGCACCGTAGTTCATTCTATAACCTCCTTAAAAATTGCTTGCCTTTCCTTAAGGCAATTTCCCAGCGCTCAGGCGAGGTCACACAGTTGGCAACTCTGTTGGGGATTGGCTACCACCATTTTTTAATAAGAAAGGAAAGCAAATAAGAGGATTACAATTTGGTTAAGTAAAAATTTTCTAAAGGCTCATTAAGTATAATTTGACTTTTATGAATCACTTTGTATAATAAAGGCTCCTTGTCTAATCATAGATTTAGGAAAACTTTTAGATAGTGAGTAGCATTTGCTTTACAACTCTCCTTGTGTATGTCAAGAGATAGTGATAGCATTCCACCCTATGATAAATCCTGATCTTTAAGATAGTGTAACGAGTATTCAGTACTGTTGTACCCATGCGAGACTCCTTATTTTATATGTGGTTAGGTATATTGATGCTCCAGTAGGACAGGAACCCTAAACCAAGCCACCCTTTCACCGTTGTCTATATAGTTGCCTTAGCCTTTGACCTTAGGTTCCATGTACCATAATAATCGATATTCTTGCATGTATATTCATGAAACCTTTTTCTGCATGCATCACATCATGATCATGCATACACAATATGAGAAACTTGACAATAAAAACTCGAACACCTTAAACACTAAAACTGGTGGTCCATCACCATGTAACCACACACTCGCCAAATCTCCCAAACTGATAACCAACCAATAACAAAGGGAATCCTTTTGTCGACACACTATTGCATGCACTTTGTTCCTTTCAAAAATGTAAATTCTTACCTTTTCTTTTTTCCTTTCCTTTTTAAAGGTACCGATAGTCCATACCTCTTACCCCTTTGACCAAGACGCCATGAGCGTTTACTTCACTAACCTCCTCAAGAAGCAAGAGGAACTTTCCAAGCTGCACTTACCATTGCCCTTAAGACCTAAGTCGACTCATTCACTACTGTCCTTAATGCCCAATTTGCAATTTTTACTAATGCCCTCAACTCCTAACGTCAGTCAATCATCAATGAGGTCAAAGAAATGACCAATACTACCATCACACCTCATCTCGCTCATGTTGAGCTCCCTTCTACTCAAGCTGGAATTAGCCATGCCCTCACTTTCACTCCTCCCATTATCAATCTCACTAATAAAGGGAAAGCACATGAGACTCCTACCTCTCTTACTTTAGACTTGGATGCCACTACACCCTCTTCCATTGTGAATCCTTTTTAAAGTGAAGATTTCTCTAGCTTTCCCAAAGCTAAAAAACTTATGGAAAATTTTGAGGCCATAAAAAAGACTATTAAGAACATAAAGAAGCATGAAGACATGATATATGTTGAATCTTTGACTCTCTTCCCTAATGCGAGGGTTCCACCAAAATTCAAAATGTGGAACATGGATAAGTTTGATAGCACAACATGCCCAAAACTCACCTCACTATAAAAAACTAGTCATTTACCAACAAAAAATTCAATCAGTAAACATAAAAATCCATTAGTAATTGAATTTACTGATGGATTGGGGACTGAAAAAGTCTATCAGTAAATCGATAGTCAATAATTCTATAAAGACGGTTGAAACAATCTATTAACTACTGACTAAAAAATGGTTAGTATTTATTAACAAGCCGTTGATAATTTTGTTAAAAAAAATGAATTAAATAATCAGTATCCATCACTAATCCATCAATAATTATAATAAAATTAATATTTTAATGTTTCCAAACGATCAATAATCCATCGATAAAAGATTTTAAAAAATAATTGTATAAATAAATGGTCAGTAATCCATCGTTAAAGTTTTTAAAAAAATAATTTAATAATAAAGTCGGTTAGTAATCCATCAATAAAGTACTTTAAAAATTAATATTATAAATAAACGGTCAGTAATCCATCAGTAATATATTGAAAAATATTTTTTAATAATTACAAATAGTTAATGATCCATTAGTAAATTGGATAGTATATTTTTTTAAAAATATTTAAAATATTTAATAAATTAATTTTATAAAATAGATATTCATTAAAAAATTATAAATAATTATATAATATAAATATCAAAATTAAATATTATATAATGTAATATTGTTTACAAAAAAATAATGTGTTGTACACCATATAAGTATTAAAAATAACTAAACTAAAAAAAGAAAAAAAAACTAATCGTGCTCCTCAACATCATCATCCTCCTTGTCCTCCTCATTGTGGCCCTCCTAATGTTGCTGGCCCTGCTTTGGATATATCATATATGTATCAACAGTAGCAATAGCAGCATCTCCAGCTGAAAGGTGCTGAGAAGTAGTAGAAGCCGGTGGAGGAGCTGGTGGAGGAGCAACACCACCAGCAAAGTACCATGAGAAGAACTGCTGCATCTGTAGCTCAACTTGCTGGCAGACTTACTCCTGGACCATCCGTTGCATCTCCTTTTGCATCTTAACTACTTGCCTATCGATTTCTTACTGCATATGCTCAACTATAGGCGACAGTGGCGATGGTGGAGCTGAGGAAGAATTGGCCTCGGGATGTCTGAATGATTGAGCCAAAGAATCCATCCAGTAAACTCATCCCTTCTCTTGGCCCCCAACAGCTCTAAAGTATGGCTTAAACTCATCTATTTAAGGTGGCTCAGTAGATTCGAGGGCCGATTGCGACATATGCTTGCTAAAGTTTTTGAGATCCTTCTATTTTTTATATAATATTAGTTATTATCAAAATTCGTAATTTACTTTAATAGGAAAATTGGTAATTAAAACTTACATGAATCCACTGGGAACACTGGTCGACAAAACTCTGTTGGTCTTCCTTTCTCGTGTGGGTGCGCACGAAGACTTTTTCAGGAGTAGAGTTCCGACCAAGATCATTTCTTTATTAAAAATTAAAAGTATGAAACTAAAATTAGCAACTAAAAAAAATTGTGAAATTAATAACTTTAAAAAAAGTAAATGAATTTTTAAAGTACGTACCAAAATTAGAAACAAATTAATTATCAATAATAAAAATTGACATCTTACTAATTTTTTAGCATGCTCTGCCACAGGGACAGACATTCTAGTATGCTTAAATGGTCCACTCGCAGGACCGTCTTCATCTGACTTTCTGTAAAGGGATGCCTTCTTGGAAAGGGGTTTATGCTTGAGAGAATCCCAATGGTTTTTCCAAGTATCCCAGGTCTCTTGAGAGATCCACGTCTCTTTCTTTTGCTTCCTCTTGATGTTGTAGAGGAAGTTTTTGTACTTATTTGAAGCCTGCCAAGAGAAGGGTATCTTCACCAAGGCATTAATACCCCGGTTCCAACAGTAGTGCATCTGGAAAAAAAAAATACAAGTTAATATATAAATAATAATTAATAAATAAAATTCAAAATCAATTTACTAATAGTATGTATCTATTTAATACATACTCCTAATAAATTATTATAATTTATTACATTTAATTATATTCAATTATAGTTATTATATATAACATATATTTTATTATATATTATAAATTATTCCAAATAATTTCAAAAAATATATACATACATATATGTATGCATATATATGTATATATAAACATACCTATATGTATGTATATATATTTATATATATATACATATATGTATGT